>CAJQZJ010032546.1:3446671-3492232 GCA_907164525.1 Lophiomys imhausi
AAAAAAAGAATGTATTAGAGGTATAAAGAAAACAAAAAATTAGAGTACAAAAAAAAGAATATTCAGTCTATTCATGATGCTATGCTACCATTTGTAAAATGCAAATGTGTGGTATCTCTTGAAACCTTAATAAAAGAAAAAGATTCTTATAGAATGAATGGTTGTAAAATGTTGACTGATGGTATTTTCTAATAAATAACAATATATTGTTCATGAATTTTAGGCTAGACCACCACACATACAGAGAAAAATTTCAAATTCCAGATTCAAATAATAAATTATTGATGTCATGAGTGGTTAAAACTTATCTGTCAGAGATACTGGGCCAAGAAGCTGAAGATAAATGTTCTAATGTGTGGAGAGAAATTGGGGACTGTCTAGGCAGCCAGTGGTCTCTCATTTCTTAGTTTTGGAAGCTGCTGGCTCTTCACTTTCTGTATAATCAGATATGTTTATCCTTCTCAGGTCTCTGATGTGGCTGAAGACTAGATAGTTATAGTCTCACAGGTAAATTTTAAGTTGTTTAAGAATTAAAAGGATGTTCTCGATCTAAGATGATGTTTTTAATTTGATAATGTAAGTTAGGATGGAAACTTAGTTACGTATAGAACTTTAAACTCATGGAGATAGATAGATAATAGAATATTAATATTAGTTGCCAAATATGTATGGACTTGACATTGGTAATCTATGTTATACCTTATAATTTTCATAACTGTTGCCTAATTATTAAAAAAATATGAGTTCTAGGAGAAAGGGGAGAGGGTGGGAGGGTAGAACCGGGAGGGGTGGAGGGAGGGGACTGTGATGGAGATGTAACTTGAAGTAATAAGTAAACATTTGAAAAAAGCAAAAAACAAAAAAACCCATGATTTTTGCATTTGTAACAATTCAGCATATTTGAGATAATGTTTTGCAGTTAATCTATTGAATTTGAATGAATGACTTGAATTGAATTTAAGGAATACATTATTGAAATTTATTCCCATGGAAATGGTTGAATAGATAATCTTGTGGTATATTGTGCAAACAAACCTCAGAACATGTCATTAAAGTGGTTCTGTATTTCTATAGTCTATCAATGCTGCACTCAATCTTCTAAAACACACCATTGTATAAAAGTATGAGGGAGAGAAATAGGTTGTGTGTGTGTGTGTGTGTGTGTGTGTGTGTGTGTGTGTGTGTGTGTGGTGTTTACATATATGTGAGCATGTGTTGGTCTATCTATTCAGCTGAAAATCTTACAGAAGTTAAGAAATGCATGACCAAATGAGTATCCTGCCAAATCAAACTCACTGATAATGTTTTCAAAGCCACTGATAAATTGTCCATACCTACCTTAACCATGCAGTGAGCAACAGAAATGCTGTGTTTAACCAGCACATCCAGCATAGGAAGGAAACCAATTCTCTTCACACTAACTGTGTATTTTCTATTCTAATCACACTCATTCCAACACTCAATTATTCTTTCCTTATTTTGGTAAATACTATATAAATTTACTTTAGCTTCTATTAGTATCATATTAATGTAAAGGTGTCATTTGTCTGGTCAGAATAGAGTTTAGTTTGTCAGCTAAATATAATATATATTTAATAGGAACATAATGAAGAGGATGAAAACACACACAGAGAGAGAGAGAGAGAGAGAGAGAGAGAGAGAGAATTTAATCTCTCAAGCCAGATAAAGAGGATCTAAAGTAATGAGCCCAGAGAGTATGTTGACTGAGTTTATACTTAAGAACAGTGACTGGAATATGAATCATAAATTTGGACCCTCAGGATTCACATAAAAGTCAAGCTTGTTGTGTAGATCCAAGATCCCAGTGTGTGGATATAGAGTAGAGAGGATTGCTGGGGCTCACAGGAAAGCAGCCTACCTGCTTTCAACGAATTCTAGGTCTAGGGAAAGGCCTTTTCTAAAAGTTAAATCTTTTTGATAGATATGTACACATGGTTCCTACACAAAGGTACACATGGACATGCACATACATACAAGCAGGTGTGTCAACACACACAAACACCAACTAGTGAGAGCTAGATGATAAAAATAATTCTATAACTTGTCAACAACTACTAATACAATTTCACTGATATGGTAGTGTTAAAAACTAGCAGAGAGGATTGAAAGCACTTGGGACAAGTGGGCTTCTCAATCTGAGCCAATGTCAGCTCTGTCTTTCATTTCCTGAAAGTTTCTGAGACAACTTGATGCTCAGTGAGGAAAATGCTTAGGTACCAGAACTCATGTAAGATTTTGAATCTAGATTCCTCCCTCCACACTTTACTAACTGCAATATTGGGGTATTAACATAACCTATGTGATTTCTATATTGATATTCAGCAGAAAATTAAATAAAAATGCCTATTCCACAGGATTACTGAAGAAGAAATGAAGTAAGGTATGAATGAGTGTTCTATAATCTCCAACAGGATTGAAACAACATGAAAATTTTATATCACAAATGCCATGCCAGGGTAATGGGTTATGTTCTAGTTTGTGTGTGTGTGTGTGTGTGTGTGTGATCTTTTGTGGTTCTCTCTGTTTCTGCTATTTTAGTGAATGTGTAAAATATTTTTCCTACATATTTGTCCTAATTTCTAAGCAAATATCCCCATGGCAAAAGGAATAAAAGTAGGTTATATCCAATGAAAAATTTAATAATATCCCATGCCATGATTTAAAGTGTGCTGTGTAGGAACTGAAGAGATGACTTGGTGGTTGTGAAGGTTTGCCGCTCTTCCAGAGGTCCCTAGTTCAGTTTCTAGCATGTATACTAGATAGGGAAATACAGCCTGTAACTCCAGCTCTGGGAGATCTGGTGTCCTGTTTTGACCTCTTTGAGCACCTGTACTCATCTGCCCATGCTTGCACACAGAAACAATCATACATGCATAAATGAATGTAAAGAAAATACAACTTATAAAAATTTGTTCCATTTAAGGAACTGGTAACTCAATCTTAGTTTTGTCTCTGGGATTAACTTGAGTGTTCTAAAGCCTCATACTTCCCAGTATTTAGTTTTGTTGTTGGGCTGGGGTTAATGGTCACCAACTCACTAATAACACCAGATGTGAGATAGAATCTCTGAAGGCAGCCTTGGCATTCTTCAGCAGTCAGTTCTCACTGGTAAGTCACTAACATCTATGCACAAGCTCAGACTAGAATTTTCTAACCTTCATAAAAACAAATACTTTCTAAATGCCCATGCTTATAAAATATAATTCTTAGATCTACACAATTCAATATCAACTCTCTTACAAGAAAAATCAGAATTTCAAATCTTTACTAGCATGACAAAAATATACACTTCCATAAGTACATATGTTAGGGAAACTACACCACAGTACATAAAGATGTGGCCAAATGCCAGGATCTTCTTGTCTGCTGTTGCTGATTCAGAAAATTCCTGTTGGTGAGATTTCCTAAGTAGGGAACTAGTTCTGTAAGTTATGAATATAGTGGCATATGTTTTCTTCTAAATTTATCAAGTATGTATTCCTGAATAATGTGCCTTTTATGAAAACAAAAGTTCTTGTGTGAATTTGTGGACACAGAGGAAGTAGCACTGTCAACTTGACACAGTGTAGATTCATCTAAAAAAGAAGTCTCAATGAAATAAATTCTCTTCATCAGATTAACTGTGAGCCGGGAAGTAAGGGATTGTTCTGATTGTTAATTGATACAGAAGTCCTATGATCAACATTACTCTGTAGGTAGGTGGGGATGGGATATATGATAAAGTTAGTTAAGCATGAGCCTGAGCAAGCTGGAGAGTGACCCACCAAGCAAACTTCCTCCATTATTTCTGGGTTTTGTTTTTGTTTGTTTGTTTGTTTGCCTGCTTCAGACCTTTACTGACTTCCCTCACTGATGGAGTGTGGCCTGAATGTTTAAGCTAGATAAATCCTTTCTTTCCTAAGTTGCTTTTAGTTATAATGTTTTATCATAGCACATAAAGAAAATTATAAGAAAATCTGATACAAGAAGAAATGGTACAAACATTTTTTATATGAATTCATATATGTCCTGACATGAATTCATATTTTTAAATGTTTGTACCATTTCTTGTTGTATCAGTTTCTTTTCCAAGTTGCTTTTAGTTAGTGTTAGTCACTTTGTCTGTCATTATGCCAAAATATCTGCCAAAACCACTTAAGAAATGGAGAGATTATTTGCTATTACAGTTCAAAGATATAGTCTACAGAGGAAATTATGATACATATCTGGTCACATGGCATGTACACTCAGCAAGCAGGAAGAGGTGAATGCTGATGCTGCCCATACATAGGTTGAGTCTTTCCAGCACAATTAATTAAATTCAGAACCTACATTACAGATATTTGCTGAAGTTTGTCCCTTAGGTCATTTTTAGCTCTTGCTAAAATGACAATCAAACTTATCATCATGTTGAGAGTAGAGCTATTAAAAAATAAAATAAGAATTTGTGTTTCTCTTATAAACCATGTCCCAGACAGAAGTGTTTGTTGAATTAATCAGATTTCTCGACCAAGAAACTATTGAAGACTAAAACCTCTGCTTTCAAACTTTTCTAAAGCACATAAGATTAAACAATTTTCCAATAGTAATTAACTTTCAATGGCAATATAATGATATTTTCCACAAGTATTAGATCAACCCTAATTTTTTCTTTGAGTAATCTTTTTTATGTGTTGTTATTCAGGGATTTTTAGTGTATATGTATTTGTGTCTGTGTGAATCCTCTTTGGTGCAGGTGGCTGTAGAATCCGGAGGTTGACATCAGATGTGTTATTCATTTATTCTTTACATTATTTTATGCATATATTAATAGTTTTATTTCTTCAATTTAAATAAATTAAAATTTGCAGACAACAATGTATTTTGATTATATATTTCCTTCTCTCCAAAATCTACTCAGATACTCCCCACCTACCTACCTCTTCATCTTCATTTTCTCTCTAGTACTCGCTCTCTCTCAAGAATACAAGCTACCTCAACCAAAAAAAAATCTAAAAAATGAACAAAAAAGCAACAAGACAGAAATATACCCCACCAAAAATAACACAAAGAGCACACAGACTGAAACATACAAAACTTGTGGAGTCCTTTTTGTGTTAACCAATTAGTCCAGGGCATAGGACCTGCCCTAGAGTGTAACTGATATACCCAGTGACACTCCTTTGAAGAAAACTGATTTCACTTTGTCAGTAGGAATCAAACACAAGGAACTCTTTGGCAAAGGATGAAACTTTGAATATACTTCCTCTTATCAGTGCTGGCTTTATCTAGTTTGAACCTGTGCAGATCTCCTGCATGCTGTCATATTCTTTATGAATTCATTTGTGTATCAGTATGGTTGTATTTTTAAAGACACTCTTTCTTTGGAGTCAACTACATCTGGTTCTTACAGTCTTTCTGCCTCCTCTTCTGAATAGATCCCTGAGCCTTAGGGTAAGGCGTTTGATAAAAATATCTCATTTAGGACTGAGTGTTTAAAGGTCTTTCACTATCGGAACTCTGTGTTAGTACCCATCCACTGCAAGAATAAGCTTCTTTTATAAGGCCTTAATGTAGCACTAATCTATGGTATAACAATACATCATTAGGAGTCATTTTATTGCTATGTTCCTTTGACAGAATAAAAATAGTAGGTTTTCCTCTAAGTTTATGACCTATGTCTATCTATTCTCTGGTTCTTGGCTACTTTATCAGTGTCAGATATGAACTCTATCTCATAGAGTGGGGCTTAAATCCCATTTAAAAAGAACAGTGGAGCCGGGCGGTGGTAGCGCACGCCTTTAATCCCAGCACTTGGGAGTCAGAGGCAGGCGAATCTTTGTGAGTTCAAGGCCAGCCTGGTCTACAAAGTGAGTCCAGGACAGCCAAGGATACACAGAGAAACCCTGTCTCGAAAAACCAAAAAAAAAAAAAACCTAAAAAAAAAAAAAAAGAACAGTGGTTGGTTACTCATATAACCTTTATGCCACTCTTATAGCAGCATGTTTTGCAAGCGGTCACAGTGGTAGATTGTCAATGCAGTACTTGAATGACATCAATGATTACTTTTCCCTTTCTCATCATGAATGCTAGTCAATAGGAGTAAAGCTTCTAGTTGGGCACTAGCTCTACTTCTTCATGTTTGACAACATAAATGTTGCCTTCAGCACTATGGATTTACTCTCACGTTGTAGAGAGTAAACAATAGCCTTTGATGGCAAAGGTATGTGTGTGTGTGTGCTCTCTGGGACCCCTTTGGGCACTGTTTTAACAAGATGTAGCCCATTCCAGGCAGTGAAGATTTTACAAGATGACATAAGATATCTAGTTGGAACATTGTCTTCCCCATCATATGACAATTCCAATTAACTTCCTTTATATATGCATACAGTTTAGGAAGTTTCTACAGTGCTAGGTTCCATATGACTTTTTAAATGACCTTTTGTGTTACTTGTCCCTCTATTAGCCTGACATCCCATCCCTGTTCCAAATTAATCCTCCTATTATATCCTCAAAAATAGTCCTGTCAAGAGTACTATTATGGTTCCTTTTTATCTGTTTTTAATGCTCTACCCTAGTTTTTGAGATAGGGTTTCATAATAAAAGTTGAATCTTGTAGATTCACTTAAACTGACTAACCACACAACACAAGGACTATTTCTGCTTCACTTCTTTGTTTCCTCATTGTTGGGATTACAGAAACTTCCTAGTTGATCCCTGCTTTTACATCGTATGCTCTTTACCTAGTTTGTTTTGTCAACTTGACACAAGCTAAGGTTATCTGGGAAGAGGAAGTCTCAATTGATCAAATGACTCCAGAAGACTGGTTTCTGGGCATGATTGATGTGGGAGATCCTAGATCACTGTAGGTAGAAACACTCCTGGGCAACTTTTCTTGTATTGTAGAAGACAACAGGGTAAGCATGTCATGGATAGTAATCCAATAAATAATGTTCCGTTCTGGCCTATGATTTGGATTTTATCTTCAGGTTTCTGCTTTTACATCCTCTGAAAAGGGACAAAGCTTTAAGCCAAACAAACTCTTTCCTCTCCTAGTTACTATTGGTTATAATATTTTATCATAGGAATAGAAATTATACTAAGACATGTAATTTCTGGTGCTCAAACTCAGGACATAATGCAGTGTGACAAGTTATTTGTTGACTAAGCCATCTCCTCAGCCTCAAACCTTAATTTCTCTGAAAGAAAGTGTTTTCAGTGTAAATGAAGTTCAATTTCTCAATGGTACAGCATAGGTCTGAAATTTTAATTAAGTGAACCTGGATATTGCAAAACAATACTTAATTTAGTGAAATCTCTCCTTGTCAACTGTCATCACACTAAGTGTGGATTTGTGAGTTGGCAAGGCAAAACTGTCCTAGGACATGGTGTGTTATAGTGATTAGCATGCCAAACAAATTAGTAAGCGTGGAACAGGCTGCTTGAATGATTTTTTTTTTTATCAAAAAATTAATTTGCGTGGGAATTTATGTCCATGACACACTATGCATTTACCTGTGAAAATAAGGACAAATAGACATAGAAGTGATAACTTTATTAACAACGGCTAGTGTATATATATGAAAACATCTTGAGTCTCAGCTCTTTTTCCGCATGTCTTGTACATTAAAATGTTGTCCATTAGCCGGGCAGTGGTGGCGCACGCCTTTAATCCCAGCACTTGGGAGGCAGAGGCAGGTGGATCTTTGTGAGTTCGAGGCCAGCCTGGTCTATAAAGTGAGTCCAGGACAGCCAGGGCTACACAGAGAAACCTTGTCTCGAAAAACCAAAAAAAAAAAAAAAAATGTTGTCCATTATTATTTTTCTGAGAAAGAGGGAAGCATAAATCTGGTATAGTGGCATATGCATATATTACCAGAATTCAGGGGGTAGAAGCATAAAAATTGAAATTCAAGCTCACTTTCAATTACACGATGAAGTTGAAGCCAGTCTGAGTTACATAAGACCCTGTCTCAAAAAAAAAAAAAATGAAACAAGAAATAATGCTTTAGGGGAGGCAGGCGACTGGAGATGGACCTCAGTACAGTGCTTGCCTAGCTTGCACCAGGCACTGATCTCTATCTCTCCACAACTTAGCCAGGCATCATAATGGTTTAAGTCTTTCATCCCAGGACTCAGAAGGTGGAGTCAGTAGGATCAGGATCAGATGTTGAGAGAGACAGGGACAGAGAGAGAGAGAAAGAGAGAGAGAGAGAGAGAGAGAAGAAAATGGAATGAGGGAACAAAGGGACAAAGAAGAAAGAAAGAAAGAAAGAAAGAAAGAAAGAAAGAAAGAAAGAAAGAAAGAAAGAAAGAAAGAGTGATCAAGCACAGTCTTATAGAATATGTGTTCTATCAGATTTTAGAAAAAAATGAGTGTTTAGAATAGTTTTATCCTTTTCAAACAGTGAGTCTGTGACTATAATTGAGAAGTCTTGTTTTGAAACAACAGCATCAAGAATGGAGTCCAAATAACAACCACTAACATATATAGTTTTTAATCCTGCATTGCTATTTCTTGCCCTGCTTCCCCACCTGGAAAGACTACCCACAATCACAACCAGTGGATACTGGGAGGGGGAGCAAGGCTGGAACAGCCTGGAGATGGAGACCTCAGGCAGCAAGTGATCATGGGGAGAACAGACTCTCAGGACCCAGGCTTCAGGAAGATAACAGCTCATCTACATTGGAGAACAATGACTATTTAAAACTTTGAAGAGTGAGTAGGGGACTTGGGGGAGAGTGTGCATCATTGGCTGGGGATAACCCCCTGAGGTGGCCATATATATATATATATATATATATATATATATATATATATGGAGGAATTTCAAATTTCAGATATTGCTGGAAATAATCTTGTAAGTAGAAGAAGTCCACTCTGACTGCCAAGCTACAAAATCCCTTCAAAGAGACAAAGGTGGGGATGTGGGCTGGAGCACAGGCCTGCATGGGACTCAACATCTAGGCCTAGCTGAGAGTTGATGGGGAATGGAGGAATGGTAGGGATCCTTCTCCTGCCTATCTCAGGATGAGACTTCCGGGGTTTGGACATATATCTACCAGGTTCTTGCCCCAGACCTCTTCCTCTGTTCCTATGACTCCCTAGCCCCATATTGCACAGCCCCCACTAAGACTTTTCCATGACCAATTGAATTTAGTCCTCACACTGAACACACTGTAAATGTTACATCTAAGAGAAGTTTTCACTATCTTAAGTATCTCTTCCAGACATCCATAGTACAAACCCAAGTCTATCTGAAACCAACTATGGTGATCACAAATCTGAGGACTCCAGAACTCTGTACTATTTTTGTCATGTTATATTGCAGTACTAGCTCAAGAATTTTTCCCCCCAGTTCCTAGTCTTCTCCTTTTAGATCTGGCTTCCAAATCTTCCTACACACAAACCACTAGTGAATGACACAAGCTTTCCAAAGCACAGGATTATCAAGGTCAGGCCTGTGCCATTAGTCAGGTACATCAGGAGAAAGAGAGGTCATTGATGCCGACACTGCAGTACAACAGAAAGAAAGCTATATCCTCAGACTGGCAGGGATGATCAGTCAAGCATTTCAACAAACTCATACCTGAAGAGTTGAGCTAGCAAAATTTCTGATTTTTTGTTTGTTTCTTTGTTTATTTTGAGGAGGACACCTTTGTAAATATGTCAGTTTGTTGGCTGGTGAAGCTTTGGCTGTGTGGACACAGCATATTTAACCTTTACTTTCTGCTTATACATAATATTTCTAGAGGCCCAAATCATGTCACAGTGTGATTTATTGTTGAAAAAGAAATGAGTTAAAAATTTGAAGTAGTTTTTCCAAAGCAGAGTTGGAAATATTCCAAATTAGGTGCAACATTGCTTCCCATTTAGGAGGAGACATTTGGAAAAAGAAAATAAAATAGAAGTGGTCACATGCTAAAAGGTCTTGCAGGACATGAGAAGGTTTTTAATGTCAGAATATAAAGATTCCATATCTTGATTTGAAATATAATTCATCAAATTCATAGAAAGTGAAAAGATGTGTCCTCAGAATCATTTGGGGGCAGGACTAGGGGATAGCTTACTGAGTAAGAAAATTTGCTGCATAAATGTGAGGACTTGGTTCAAATTCCTGTGCCCACACTTAAAAAGTGGGTTTGCAGCAATCGAGAGGCAGAGGCAGGTGGATCTCTGTGAGTTCGAGGCCAGCCTGGTCTACAAAGTGAGTCCAGGACAGCCAGGCTGTTACACGAGAAACCCTGTCTCACCCCCCCCCAAAAAAAAGTGGGTTTGTTGTATACACCTGTAATCACAATGTTGTGATGAGCAGAGACAGAAGAATTTCTGGGGCTTCTACATGCAGTCTAGCTTCAGTTTTAGTGAAAGACACTGAATTGACGAAATTATGTAGAAAGTCATGGAAGAAGACACCTCTTGTCTTCCTCTGTCTTTTGCTTGCATATACAAGTGTCCATACATGCATGCACACACACAAACACACACACACACATAAACACACAATTCCCCTTGGCCACATGCAGAAGAACATTGAGTTAACAATGGCTGATCTTGAATATGTAAAAATGCCCCCTTAACTTTTAAAATTGCCATTGATCATCAATACTTAGAACATGCATGGTTCCAAGGTCCTGTGAAATAAATTGGTTTTTAGAATAAATTCAGGACATGATATATTTTAAATTTTAAAAAGTATTACTGTATGATTTATTCCTGTTATGTGTGTGTGCACATGTGTGTATGTGTATATGTTGGTGTGTGTGCATGTGTGTTTGTGTGTTTATTTTGTGAATGCAAGTGTTCTGCTGCCAATGCAAGAGTGGGTCTTCCTTTGTGGATTCTCAAGACTGAATTGAGGTTGTGAAGATTGGTTTTACCTGTTGAGCCATCTTGCAGGCCCAATATAATGGTTATAATTTAAATGTATTTCTTATAAATAATTGATGGATGTTATTTACTCATCATTAAATTAGAAATTCATATTAAAGCTCAGCAAGCCTCCTGAGTGACAATTTCTATTTATTTTAGCTGAAGATACTTGTAAATTATAAGAGCTTATGACTGATTATCTTAATATTCATAAAATGACCAAACTGTGATTGATACTTTAAGACAACATTAAAATTGAAAACAAGGGACAACAGCCAAATTAGTAAAGCTGCTAGTGAGAACCATTTACAGACTTAGCTGAGTATAAACAAATGTCAACGAAACAGCTAGTTGTATTGTAGCCTAAGTAGGGATACAAATCTAAAGTACACTCAAATTCTCCAGCAGACAGGCATGAGAAAAGCATTGCAACCTGGGACTCTATTAGGCTTAGGCTACACAAAAACTCCTCTCCTAACAATGTATAATACTCACATACATCACGCTGCATACACACCCTATTCCAAACTATGGAACAAGAGTCTCTTCCCCTAACATTCTTTAATAACTTCTCTTTCATGGTCAATTTCCATTGAAATGTATTCAATAGAATATCCAGATGGAAGCAGGAGACTGATCTGGTTGATCTAAACTAGTTTGGAGTAGATGCAGTTTGGAGTGAGTCACATTGTGTCCTCTTAATGAACTTTTATGGGAAACCTTCTATTGAATACCATATACCTATGCATAATTCAATATCCATGTGATTCAATTAGATGCATCATGGCAATGGATATTTGTCAGTTCAAAAAGGGTGAAGTCGTGAGTTAGTTTGGGGACCAGACCGACTAAGTCAGTCTGAACAAAAAAGGGATGACCACTTTGGTGGCAGGCTTGGTGGGAGAGATCTGCTCCTGGAGCACAGCCCGGCAGCCAGACAGATGATGCAGGAGAGATGATAAGAGTGTAACACCTCTTGGCAGGAGTATGCATCCCAAACAGGCCTAACTACCAGACTGAGGCAACAGGCTGGAGCTGGCAGTCAGGAGAAATGGCAGAGGTCCTGTGGAGGCTGAGGGGTGGCTTATTGCGAATCAAGCCTGGCTAGGCTGCCAGTGGAAGCAACTGGACAGAGAGGTGCCTAGCTGCCTGCAGTTTGAGACCTAGCTAGTAGTGGCCAGGTAGGAGCATGGGGCCCTTGGGAGCCTTGCTAGCAGAAAGCTGGGAGGTGGGGGGATGGATCCTTTCTAGAAAGAAGAGCACTTTCCCCTTAAATAAACAGACTCAGATATTCATTGCGGGGGTGGGGTGTAGGGGGGGGGGGGTATAAGGGGGACAGAGAAAAATAGTTTATTCTGTGAGTTATTATTATATACCTTTGGTTAATGGAGAGGTTTTGCGGAAGTGAATGTACTTGATTTTTGGATTATTGGACAATCAGAAGAGAGCAAAAAAATCTCCAGGGAGCTAGAGGCATAGATTGAATGTCATTGGCTGAAAGCCAAGGCACAAACAGTCCTCATCAGCATGGGAAAGTCAGAGGAGGGCTAGGCACATGACTCCTGTCCAGGGATCCCCAAATCAGAGGAAAAAAAAAGGGTTCAGCTGATCAAGGGGAATCCATCATTCTAGTACCCGGTTCAAGGGCCTTTCTTCAATGGTGGACTTCCATCCTTATCAGAAGAAATTCCCACAGATATTCACAGTAAATGAAAACTTACATAATGTAAATCTGTCAATCAAAACAGAGAAATACCCATGCTGAATTACAGAACAATCAACTCCTCTTTCTTATGCACTCCATAAATTAAGGCTTCACTAAAGCCCAGTATATCTTATCTACACTCTCTTTTTGCTTTTAAATAGTTTCTCTTCACACTTTGCCCTCTGTAGGTACTTTGAATAAGAGCCCAAGAGCCTGAAAACATTTCACCTAGACAGTAACCTCAGATAAAACAATGACAATTATCTTTTTCGGATGACAACATGAATGATGAAAGATCAAAAAAAATTCTTACTGTTTGTTTGTTACCTTCTGAGAAGTTCTAAGACTTGCCAAATCCATGTCTAACCTCAAGTCTATTGAATGAGAACGTATACAATAAATCTATCCTGTCATTTTTGCCTAATTTCTACTCTAAAATATTAAGTACAACCACACTGAAATTTCTTTTTTTCCCAGAAATTTTGATAATGCCAATCACAATTAAGCAAGAAGATCATATCTAGAGAATTTTCCTGAAATGTTTTTGGATGGTAGATAAATATGTTAACTCTAGAATTAGCATAGTAAGAAGAAACACTGATTTCTTTGTTGTTGTATTGAATGACTTTGAAAAGTTGTTTAAACCCCATTTTAGTCATTTACAAAATGCAGATGTTCATAGTGTCTGTGTTAGATGATTTGTGCTACTATTAATAGTGGGAAAACAGAGCCAGTTTTTATAAATGTTAATGTTTTTGTCAGCGGTGAAGTATTGAGTTTTTGCTGTAGCTACATATGGACTTTATACACACCAAGGTTTAATCATTCTGTAGCTCATGCTTTCTGGCTTCAGGAAGCAAAAGGGGGGTAGTCCTACATTTTAAGTCCAAAAGCAAAATTAAAAGAAAAAGATATGGGCAGAAAAAAAAGGAAGCAAAAAAAAGAAAGAAATGAAGATAAAATGAAGGAAGGAACCAAAGAAGTAAGGAAAGAAAGAAAGAACAGAAAGAAACAGGGAGAGAATTGCGAGGTTATTCAGTTGACAGGCTACGTGCTAGTAAACAGGATGTCCTGGGTGTGATCCCCAAAACTGGGTAAGATCAGGCATGGTTGCATGTGCCTGTAATCTTATCAGTGAATATCAAGTGTTCAAGGTCATCATGACATATGTAATGAGTTTCAGGCAAGTCTGGGATACATAAGACACAATGCAAAAATGAGAAAGAGAAATAGCTAAGGATATAGGGGATGAAGTATTTAGTGTGTTCATGAGCAATAATTTTAGACTGAATAAAAGAAAGACATGAATCTTAGTTCTCTTTTGAGCATTTACCCTGTATTTCTTTTCATATATTTTATTTTATTATAAATTTATTTTTATTTTTATATATTTATTTATTACTTCAGGTTACATCTCCATCACAGTGCCCTCTTTCTACCCCTACATGTTCCACCCTCCCACCCTCTACCCCATATCCCTTCCATCACACTCCTTTGGAGTAGAATGTCCCTACATAACAGTTCAGCAGTCATATGAGGGCCAAGAGACTCCTCATACACTGGGGGCCTAAAAGGCAGCATCACTATGGCAAAGTGTCTCATTGACAAATAAAAGACATCTATGTTACTGTTACCTTTGGTGAATTGGCTGTAGTATAGTGATCCTGTACTATATAGCTAAAATCCGATTATAAGTGAATAGATGCCATGTGAATCCTTCTGAGTCTGGGTTAGCTCACTCAGAAGGAGCTTCTCTAATTCCATCCATTTGGCTTTAAAATGCATGATTTCTTTGTTTCTGATGGCTGAGTAGTATTCCATTGTGTAGATGTACCACAGTTTTTTATCCATTCCTCAGTTGAGGGACATCTGGGTTGTTTCCAGTTTCTAGCTATTAAAAAGAAGGTTTTCTGATTATTTTTGAATTAATTTTGTATCCAGCCACCTTGCTGAAGGTGAGTATCAGCTGTAAGAGTACTCTGGTGGAATTTTTGGGGTCACTTATATATACGATCATATGGTCTGCAAATAGGAATAATTTAACTTCTTCGTTTCCAATTTGTATCTCCTTGATCTCCTTTAGTTGTCTTATTGCTCTAGCAAGAACTTCAAGTACTATGTTGAAGAGATATGGTGAAAGTGGACATCCTTGTCTTGTCCCTGAGTTTAGAGGAAATGTTTCAAGTTTCTCTTCATTTAATTTGATATTGGCTACTGGCTTGATGTATATTGCCTTTATTATTTCTAGGTATGGTCCTTGTACACCAATTTTTTCCAGGACTTTTAGCATGAAAGGGTTTTGGGTTTTGTCAAATACTTTTTCAGCATCTAGCAAGATGATCATGTGTTGTTTTGTTGTTGTTGTTGTTGTTTTGTTTTTCAGTTTGTTTATATGGGGAATTACGTTGATTGATTTTCATATGTTGAACCATCCTTGCATTTCTAGGATGAAGACTCCTTGTTCATGGTGTATGATACTTTTGTTATGTTCTTGTATTCTATTTGACAGTATTTTATTAAGTACTTTTGCATCTATGTTCATGAGAGAAATTGGTCTGCAGTTCTCTTTCTTTTTTGGGTCTTTATGTGGTTTAGGAATCAGGGTGACTGTGGCCTCATAGAATGAGTTTTGCAGTGTTCCTTTGATTGTATTTTGTGGAAGAATATGAAGAGTATTCATATTAGCTCTTTCTTGAAGGTCTGGTAGAGTTCTGTGCTGAAACCATCCAGCCCTGGACTTTCTCTGATTGAGAGATTTTTAATGACTATTTCTATTTCCTTTGGGTTATAGAGCTGTTTAATCTGTTAACCTGAATTTGATTTAACTTTGATAGGTGGAATCTATCAAGAAAATTGTCCATTTTGCTTAGGTTTTCAAATTTGGTTGAGTACAGATTTTTAAAGTAGGACTTAAAGATTCTCTGGATTTCCTCAATATCTGTTGTTATTTTTCCCTTTTCTTTCTTTCTTTCTTTTTTTTTTTTTTTTTTTTTGATCAACCAATGAGTTTTATTAGAGTCATTTACAGGAATATGGATAGGAGTTACTTCCAGGAGCAGAAGTGACCCAAAGGCAGCTCCATCACTAAAGCCACACCAGCACAGGTGACAGTTCATAAAGCTGGGAACCAGGTGCACACTGCGCAGACTGCAGGCAGCTCAACAGGTTGAAAATGTCCTTTACTGGGGGCCTCAGTTGGTCTTAATCTCTTCAGGTAGCTCGACTGCTTTATGCTTCTTCCAGGCACTTGGTTGTTGCAATCCAGTTGGAGCTAACCATCCCTTAGACACAAGCTACATTTATATGGGTTCACTTTAGTAATAATCACCTCTATTATACTAGCTTATAGCCGCTTCTCATTTTTAACACACATACACATGCACACCAGTTTCTTCATCCATTGAACTGTTTGTGGACACCTAGACTGATCCCATAACTGGGCTAATGCCAATAGTAACAGAATGAACATGAATGTACAAGTCTCCCTGGTGTGCTGACTTAGATTACCTTGAGTATATAACCAGGAATCATATGTCTGGAACTATCTGTCTCTTTATCCTTTCTAAATATTTTTTCTCAAATATGGTACAGAGATAACCAACACATTTATTATTATTATTATTATTATTATTATTATTATTATTATATCTTATTGATAGATTCTTTTCTTTATTAGCAAGTGGTGATCTTTTTCTCTTCTGACATCTTTTGGTTTGATGTGTATCTTTCAAATATTACTATTTCTATTTGTTTTGCTCCCTTTTAATTGGTGTGTACTTTTCATCCTTTCACTTTTAATTCTGTGTATGGATTTCTTGCTAGTGAGGTTGAAAATTTTAGGTTATTTATATTTAGGGTTCTGATTGAGAAGATTTTGATGACTTTTTATTGTTATTAATATTTTTCCAAGTTGATCCGATTACTGCTTGTTTTAGTCCTTCTTCATATTCACCTTAGGCAGTTACTGACTTATTGAACTGAAACATTCATTTTTATCCATTTCTCATTTATTTTTATGTTCCTTTTATGAAATGTATTACTTCATGAATACAATATTTTTCATCTTATCTCCAGTACCCAATATTCTTTCTTCTTATCTAGTCTATCAATGATGTTGTTCACTTTGATTTTTATGTGATTTATTTTATTTTTAATTATGTGTATGTGTGTTATGGGGACAAGGTTACCAGAGGACTCTCAGAGCTCATCTTCCAAGACAAAATGTGATTCTGTATGTTACATGCACCTCCATAACTGTCCGCCCCCTCCCTTGCCTAGCCCTTAAGAGCCTCAAACTTTCCGGGATAGAGGGCATTCACAGACTCCCTGCACAGGAGAACATGTGATGGACCTTGCCATGGCTCCAACCCCCAATTAAAGATACTTTTGCTTTTGCATAGAGTTGGAGTCTTCCTGGCTTGTTTTATGGTTTTGTGAACTGGGCATTACACTATCTTCTCTAAGATCACATGCTGAGACTCAAACCTTATCAAATATAGAAAAAATTGAAACAACCTCATGTATCATAACCAAATACAATTCAACCTACCTTAAAATCAATAGGAAACAAACCTCCAGCTAAATATATAGATTCACGGAGATTAAACAACTCATTATTGAATAACCAAAAGGTCAAAGGAAGAATCATGAAAGAAATAAAAATACTTCTGGAACTAAATGAAAATGAAAACACAACATAACAAAACCTTTGGGACACATTAAAAGAAGCTCTAAGAGGGAAGTTTGTAGTCCTAACTGCCTACTTTAAAAGATCAGAAAGAGCACAGATAAATGACTTAGTGATGCAAATCAAGAACTTGTAGAAACACGTTTAAACCAAATCCCAAACCAACAGACAGCAATTAAATAACAAAAATATAACCAATCCTTCTTAAATGCTTCAAAAAGTAGAAAGAGAAAAATCACTCCCAAACTCAGTCTATAAATCTAGTATAATTCTAATAATCAAACAAGGTAAGTACAACAAAAATCTAAAAGGACAGACTCATATCCTTGATGAACATATGTTGTGTAACAGTTTCCTCCAAACTGAAACATTCCATTCTGCAGGGAAGCTCCTTAAGCAGGAAGAAAGCAATTCAAAATAGCTTCAGGAAGTCTCTGAAACTGGCCAGATTCTCTAGGCTCTTCCCTGCAAGAATAAGCAATAAAAGTTGAGAGCCACTGTCAGATGAAGCTGAGCTGCATAAAAGACTATGAGACCACACACCTTTAATCACAGCACTTGGGAGGGAGAGGCAGGAGGATCTCTGTGAGTTCAAGTCTAGCCTGGTGTACATAGTGAGTCCAGGACAGCCAGGTATACACAGAGAAACCCTGTCTTGTACAACAACAAAAAACAAACAAATAAACAAAAAAGACTATGAGACCAGACCTGCTGCTTAGAAGAAAGAGAGATGTGCTGTCTGGAAGAGGTTTAAAACCAGTCACTTGGAAAGGACACTGTCCAACCTGTTGAGCTGCCTTAGGCTGTGTAAAGGTTAGGTTGCTAGCTTTTGTGAGGTTGTCACCCATCCTGGTATGCGATGTGGTGATGCAGCTGTCTTTGAGTCATTTCTGCTCCTATAAGGAACCTCTCTCTTCCATACTCTGTAAGCAACCCCAATGAAACTCATTAGTTTGCCATTAGTTGGATTTTGGTTGTATCTGTACTTTGGTCTATTGTGGTTTCCCTATCTGGAGTCAGTAGACATGTGTGTTGCATCTTCCCAGGAGAAGTCTTCTTACACAGTACCATATCTTTTCTTTTTATTATTTAATTGTTAGTATGTTTAGATTTAATTATTTTTCATTTTTGAAGGATATGTACAGGCACCATGGACCACCATGAAAAGACCAAATCTCCATATTATAGGCATAGATGGGGGAAAAGAATCCCAGGTCAATGGAATAGACCAGATTGTCAGAAGTCTGTGAAGTAATAAAGTACTCATAAATGACAGATGTTGTGAGAACTCTGGAATTTTGGTTTCTTTAAAAAACCAGAAATATTATAAGAATATGTTTTCATTTTAATCCCAGGTGTGGGGATATGGGGCTGTGTCACACAGCAGCTGACTATGATTTGCCTCGTGCTCTACCAGAGGAGTGGTTTTGCCAGCTGCAGTTAGTTTCTGCAATTGTGTAACATTTGGAATTCTGGGGACTTTTCAGAGGGTACATAAATGCTAGGTCCCTGAGAGGCATAGGGATTGTTGGTTGATTGTTGGTTGTTGTTGGTCGAGGTTTTTTAGTAGTCATGTACAAAGAAGAAACAACAAGAAGAAATTAGATATCCTGATAGCAAAGATCAAACTTGCCCCAAGGAGCTCGAGTTCCCTCATCAGCAGGAAGTACTCTAACAATATAGTCACTCCCTTTCTGACCCCTGACTTTATTCAAGGATCTCTTTCCTTTCTTTTCTATCCTTTTTTTTCTCTCTTATCTAGCATTGGGGCTTAAAAGGATAGAAGAAAAGGGGTGGAGAAGAATGGAAGAAAGAACACACAAGGTAGCAAACACCAGTTACAGACAGAGGCAGGAGGGAAATCCTGAAACACAAATAAATGCCAACAGAGGTACAAATCAGAACAGATAAATGAATAAGAAAAAGAAACGAAATACCATCAAAGACAATAAATTCCCAATAAGCAAGTCTGAACACACTGAAATGATTGAAATCCTGGACAAATAAATATTAATAAAAAGTCTGTGTTTTTAAAAGATGATATAAAAAAGTTTTAAATAAACAAATTTAAGTAAGTAAGATGGTAAGTTCAAGACCTAGAAGAGAAAGACATTATCAGGGATTAGAAATCCATCAAGGAAATTGGAACACCTTAATAATAAAATTGAAATGGTAGAAATGAAAAAACTCAAACTGGAGAGATAACTCAGTGGTAAGAGCACTTGTTGCTTTTACAAAGGACATTAATTTGATTTACAGCTTCATGTCAAGGAGCTCACAAGCGCCTGCAACTCCAGTTCCAGGGGAACACAAACACACACTTCTGGCCCCTGGGGGATTCTCCAGTCACATGTATATACCCCATAACACACATATTTTTCCCTTTTCATTTCTGATTTTGTTGATTTGGGTTTTTCCCTCTGCCTTTTAATTAATTTGGCTAAGGGTTTTTCTCTTTTGTTGATTTTCTCAAATAACCAACTCGGTTTCATTGATTCTTTGTATTGTTCTTTTCATTCCTAAGTTGTTGATTTCAGCCCTACATTTGATGATTTCCTGCCTTCTGCTCCTCTTGGGATTGTTTGCTTCTTTTTTTTTTCAGTTCTTCCTGTTCTGCTGTTAATTTGCTGATATGAGGTGTCACAATTTTCTATTTGAAGGCAATTAGTGCTATGAACTTTCCTTGTAGCACTGTTTTCATTGTGTCCCATAGGTTTAGGTATGTTGTACCTTCATTTTCGTTGGATCTTAAGAAGTATTTGAATTCCTTCTTTATTTTTTCCCTGACCCAGTAGTCATCCAGTAGAGAGATGTTCAGTTTCCATGACTGTGTAGGTTTTCTTTTATTTCTGTTGAGGTTGAAGTCCAGCTTTATTCCATGGTGGTCTGATGAGATACAGGGGTTATTTCAATTTTCTTGTATCTGTTAAGACATGCTTTGTGTCCAACTATATGGTCGATTTTGGAAAAAGTTCCATGTGCATCTGAAAAGAAGGTGTATTCTTTTGTGTTTTGGTGAAATTTTCTGTAGATATCTGTTAGGTACATTTGGTTCACGACCTCTGTTTGACTCATTATTTCTCTGTTTGGTTTCTGTCTCAATGACCTGTCAATTGGTGTGAGTGGGGTGTTGAATTCACCCACTACTAATGTGTGGGGATGGATGTGTGGTTTAAGCTTTAGAAGAGTTTCTTTTACAAATGTAGGTACCCTTGTATTTGGGTCATAGATATTCAATATTGAGATGTCATCTTGATGAACATTTCCTCTAATGAGTATGTAGTGCCCTTCTCTATCTTTTTTGATTAACTTCAATTGAAAGTCTATTTAATTTGATATTAAGATGGCTACTCCAGCTTGATTTCTCAGTCCATTTGCTTGGAAAACCTTTTCCTAGCCCTTTACTCTGAGGTAGCATCTATCTTTGTTAGTAAAATGTGTTTCTTGTATGCAACAAAATGATGGGTCTTGTTTAAAGATCCATTTTGTAAGCTTGTGTCTTTTTATTGGGAGTTGAGTCCATTGGTGTTGATGGATATTAATGGCCAAAAGTTGTTATTTGCTGTTATTTTGATGTAGGTGGTGGTTGTGTGTTTCTTTTTGTATAGCTGCAGTGGATTTTTTGCTTCCTCTATTTTCTTGAGTGTAGTTATCTTCTCTGGGTTTGAATTTTCCTTCTAGAATCTTCTGTAGAGCTGTATGTGTGGGTAGATACTGTTTAAATTTGTTTTTTTCATGGGACATCTTGTTTTCCTCATCTATGTTTGTAGAGAGTTTTTCTGGGTATAGTAGTCTGACTGAGCACCTATGATCTCTCAGGGCTTGTAGGACATCTGCCCAGGTGCTTCTGGCTTGTAAAATTTCTGAAGAGAAGTCAGGTGTAATCTTGATGGATCTGCCATTAGATGTTGCTTGACCTTTTTCTCTTACAGTTGTTGATAATTCTTTGTTCTGTACATTTGGAGTTTCAAGTAGTATGTAGCAAGAGGAATTTCTTTTATGGTCTAATCTTTTTGGAGTTCATTATGCCTCTTGGAATTTTATTGGCATCTCTTTCCTTAAGTGTGGGAAGTTTTCTTCTATGATTTTGTTTAAGATGTTTCCTGGACCTTGGAGTTGGGAGTCTTCTCTTTCCTCTATGCCTATAATTGTTAGGTTCAATCTTTTCATTGAGTCCTTGATTTCTTGGATGTTGTGGATGAGAACTGTTTTACATTTCTCATTTTCTTTGGTTGCTGTACTGATTTCTTCCATCGAATCTTCCATGCCTGTGATTCTGTCTTTCATCTCTTGTATCCTATTTTTGATACTCATGTCTGTAGTTCCTTTTCCCTTCACTTGATTTCCACCTCCAGGATTATCTTTGATTGTGTTTTCTTTATTGCTTCTACTTCCAATTTCAAGTATTGAACAACTTTATTTGTTTTATATGTTTCCTGTTCTAATTTGCTTGTCTTTGTCTGAAAATCTTTCAAATCTTTCATTGCCTTGTCTATTTCCCATTCATGTTGGGCTACATTGGCTTGGAGGTCTCTAATAGTATTCTCCAGTGCTTTCACTTGTAAAATTGAGGATTCTTTGTATTCTTTCAGTGATTTAATTTCTTCTTTAAGGGACTCCATCATTTTCCTATGTATAGATTTTTCATCATTTTCATGTGTTTCAGCTGTGGTGAGATATTCAGGGCTTGCTGTGTTAACCTCACTGAACTTCGTTAGAGTCATATTTCCCTGATTTTTGTCAGTTTTGTTCTTTCACTGACCTTTAGCCATCTGGTTCCCCTAAACTGAATGTACCTGATGTCCTTTGGACCGTTTCATTTGCACTGCTGGTCCTCTTTATGGTATTGTCATGACTGTGTGAATATTGGGCACTCAGGTAGCTGGAAGGTACCTCTACCTGGCAGTAGTGGCTACCTCCCAAGACGCTGCAGTGATCAGACCTGCGGGAGACTGTACCAGTGCAGGAAGAGCAGCCCTCTGCCCTGCCCAAGCACAATGTTCTTCCAAGTGATTTTATATCCAGTAGAGGAACCTCTATGTCCACCCTTTTCTGGGTAAGCCCAGATATGCTTGTGCCTCCCAGCCAGCCACTCTGCTGGAGATATATCTTGGTGAACCTGAAGTTCTCCTTATGGAATGCTGGCATGGAAGTTGGGTGCCCCAAAGGCTGCTAAGTAAGTACCCTTCTCTGAGGTTTGGAGCTATTTCTTGAATATTAGCATGGCTTTTTCCCGCTTCTGCAGCAGGGTCTGCGCAGACCTCTGTTCTGTGCTGGACTCCACTCTGTCCTCTGCTCTGGGTCCTGGGCCTGTGTCCCGCACCACTGGCCTCTGGTCTGTATCCCAGACCTCTGCCCCACACCACTGACCTCTGTTTTGCTCCCCAAGGCTGTGCCCCAGGCCACTGACCTCTGCTTTGGGCCCTGAGCATTTCCACTCCTGGGTTTTTGAGTGGCTCTTGCTCACTTCCGTGCCATGTCGGGTGGCTTGGGTTCCATGCCACGCTGCTCCCCACTGCCTGGGATCCCTGTCACCATGGTCTCGGTTCTGTGTCATGCTGCGCCCTGCTGCCTGGGTTCCCTGCTGTGTTCTGAACCTACGGCCTGGGTTCTGCCTTTGTTATAAATTTAAAGATATCACTCCTAGTAGATTGAAAGTGCTAATAGGCTGACTGGTAGTGGCTAGAAAAGTTAGTGAGGCTCTCATTCATCATCATCATCAGCTGCTACTATTATTGCTGTCAGTTTTACCTTCAAAAATCTGGTTGCATTCCTACCCCCCCCATCTACTTGAGCCATCTCAAAATATTCCTGTTAGAATATCTGAGCTGGGCTAACGACTGAGTATTTACCTATTGAATTTCCATAGCATGTATCCATTATATATGGTACCATGTTACAAGAGAACATATATTGGTCATTAAGCATGTCTTTTAAGCATACCTTATACTTTTCAGCCTCATGAGTACCCTTGATTTTCTGGACAGATCTTTTCTACTCTCAACAATAAACCTGTTTCTAATCTGTCTTCAGTCTCTAGGGGGTCATTTGTGAATTCTAATTACTTATAGGATTTCGGTGTTTAACAAGTGATTTTTGTGATGTCATCAATGTTCATAAAGACCCATGCTCAAAGGGCATGCTATATGAATTCACATAATTCCTTTTTCTCATTGTAAGCCCTGACAGGTAAGTTTTCCATGTTTTTATTAAGAAAGAATGACACACAAATTCAGAGAAAGTACACAGCTTTCATATATACCCAAAAAAATTTGCAAGTAATAAGATAACAAATTAAAATGGAGGACTTGCCTGGGACAAAGAGCAACACTGTTTAATAATCACAGACCTCTCTCAATCTGACCCATATTTTGTATTCTGTACTTCCTCTGGCATCTCACATCTCTGGAATTATGCCATGTTATTCTATGTTCTTAATTGCTGCTTTTCTTGCTAAGATGTATTGTTACTTCCATCCTCAAAACACAGCTTACTTAAGACCAAGATTATGGAAATCTTCTGTCTTTTGACTATCACATTCACGAACTCATAGCAGTTGTCCTCACCTGCACAAGACCTTCACATGATCAAGCAGTTAAAGATATGGCATATATGGGTGTGACTCCTCTTTGCCCATGCCACATTGAGCAACTGTTGGCATTTGATAGTGATTAAGGAAGGAAGAATCATTCATTTTTAGTCAGTGGCCCTTGATAATTTGCCTGTACTTTCAGTAGATGGCCCCATATTCATGAGTGACATCAGATTCTAATGTTTTCATGAGGTATCAAAAAAAATGTGAAGGCAAAAAAAAAGAGAGAGAAAAAAAGACGGGTTGGGGATTTAGCTCAGGGGTAGAGCACTTGCTAGAAAGCACAAGGCCCTGGGTTCGGTTTTCAGCTCTGGAAAAAAATAATGAAGGCCTATAGTTAGTTGAAAGGACATGCATTGCAGGAGATTTGGTGAGAGTTAGGTGAAGAGGATGAAGAATGAATATAAGCATATATCATTGTGTACACATATGGAGGTCTCAAGGAACAAATAAAAATATAAAAGAACAAAAGTTGTCTTTATTAGCAAAAGATAGAGTATCTCTATAGAGAGTATTTACGAAATTATTTCTAGAAATAATAGGTGAGTTTAACAGATATGCAAATTTTCTGCTCTATTTTATAAGCAAATTAAGAGTTAATGGCAGAGAATGTTTATATCACAATGTAGTTTTAAATGCTAGAATGCTTTATTTGGTTGTATCTGTTATGAATGAAAGGAAGATATTATAGATTCATAGAAAGGAAGCCAACATGGAAGCACACTTCAGATGTGATTTGTAAGAAGTAGAGTCTTGTAGCCTTAGCAGGAAGAGCAAGTCTTCAAGTCTGAAGAACAGGAATGAGAAGAAACACACATCAAAAATAGTGTGACAGGGCTCCTGAGGAGAAAAGATTCTTATGTCCTGGAGTATGAAGGGAATTACCGCATCATGGCCATAGTCAAAGGGACAGAAAAGAAGCTCCCCCACATGTCCTCTCTCCCTGTCTTCCTGTCTAGGAAAACGTAGACACAGATAATACCAGCCGATATCTAGTGAGGAGTTAGGTGCACAAAAACAAAAATGGTGTCTTCAGCAAATGGGACTGCAGAGAATTAAGTAGTCACAGGACCAAAAAAAATGGAATTGACCACTTATCTTAGAAAAACATCTGTGGGAAAAGCCTCATATAACTGGCCTAGGACCCAAATTCACAGACATTAAAGCAAAGATAAATAAATGAAATTACATAAAACTTAAAAATTCACATAGCAATTAAAGAATCAAGAAAATGAAGCCTATGAAATATTTTCAGACAGTATAACCTCCACGTGATAAATCTCCAAAGACATAAGGAATTCTCACAACTCAAGAGCACAGTTACTACCACCATTGCTATCGCCACCACTATCATCATCTTCATCTTGATAGCTTAATTTTAAAATGTTTTAAATAAACATTTCTACAAAGAATGACATTTTAATAACCAATAAGCATCTGAGACATATATATAGTGCCACAAACCAACTGAATCTAAAATATAAGGAAATGCCACTTTGTACCTGGTAGAACAGTTATTGTAATACAAACATATAAATGATAGTAAATGTTTGTTCAATGTTACTCTTTAATCTAAGTTATCCTCCACAGATTAATGTGTTTCCAATCTTTAGCATGGTTCCAGGAGGCCATGGAACTACTGGTGTATGGAGTCTACATGATGCTATAAACATGAAGTGGAGACTCAGCTCCCAAATTAGCTCTTCATCCTCATCCACCAACAATTGAGGAGCCACTGTCACATGTTCCCACTCTCATGGAATGGAGTCTCTCCATGGTGAAGGATTGTGTCCCTAAGTGCTAAAAAAAATTAAATGGCTTTAAGTAGCTTTTATTAGATATTTACAACAGTAATAAGTAATTATTTTGGTGAGAAATTATAGTATTTTCACATTGTCTTTGAGAAGGCACAATAGTGTAGCTACTCTGAAAAGCAGTATGGAAAGTCTTCAACAAATAAATCCACCGTGTGATCTAGCATGTCATTTCTAGGAATAGATAGCCAAAAGAAATAAAAGAGGATCACAATGAGTTACTAACATCCTTGTTCATTATATTATTACTGATCATATCAAAAGCATGAAAACAACTCAAATGTCTATCAACAGATAGAAGTTAAGAAAAATCATGCTATGCACTGATTATAACATGCCATTTCAATAGGAACAAGAAGAAAATTATGTAGTTAGCAACAAAATGAACTTTCAACCCACTATGGTGAATTAGTTTCATAAGTACCAATCTCAAGGAAAATAATCATGTATGATTCCATTTCTAGAAGATACCTAATGTCATTGAATTTACAGATACAGAGAAATAAATGTTATCAGACTGTATTCATTGTTGATATTGCCATATTGTTGATTTTAAAAGTATTTACAAGGTACATACTTATCACCCTGCACAAAAGTTAAGTCCAAGTGGATCAAAGGCCTTAACATAAAGCCTGACACACTAAATCTAACAGAAGGGAAAGTGGGGAAAAGCCTCGAACTCATTGGCACAGGAGATAACTTTCTGAACTGAAAACCAATAGTTCAGGCTTTAAGAAAATCAATAAATGGGACCTCATGAAACTGACAAGCTTCTGTAAGGAAAAAGTCACTGTCATTCAAACAAAATGGCTGCCTACAGATTAGGGAAAGATCTTTACCAACCTCACATCTGACAGAGGGCTACTATCCATAATTTATAAAGACCTCAAGAAATTAAAAGCCAAGCAACCAAATAATCCAATCAAAAAATGGGGAACATAGCTAAACCGAGAATTCACATAAGAGGATTCTCTAATGGCTAAGAGACACTTGAAGAAATGCCCAGCATCCTTATTCATCTGGAATATTAAGTATTGTTCACCAAAATTATTTTTAAATTTATTTTTAAAGTATGTATGTATCTGTGTATTTGTGTATGAGTGAATGTGCCTGTGGGACAGCAGACGGCATTAGATCCCTGTGAGCAATAATTAGATGTGGTTCTGGTTAACCTGATATTGATGCTTGGGAGGAATTCAGTTCCTCTGAAATAGCAGTAAATGTTGTTAATTCCTGAGCCATTTCTTCAACACCTACAATAATATTTTAATAGAAAGTTTTCATAAGGATTGGGAATGTAGCTCATTTGATAGTGTGTTTGACTAGCATGCATGCAATGCTGGGCTTGGCCCCTAGCAGCAAACTAAATTTTTTTTTCAAAACTTGCATTGAGTTTGTAGCTGAGAATGACCTTGGACTTGAACTCCTGACCCTTCTTCCTCTGATTCTGCAGTTCTATGATGACAGGTGGCAGATGTGTGCCATGACACCTAGTGAAAACCTTTTATGGTGTTTGGTTTGTGTGTGTGTGTGTGTGTGTGTGTGTGTGTGTGTGTGTGTTATGAGCGTGTAGGTGTGTGTATATGTGTGTGTGAGTGTGTGTGTATGTGCATGTGTGTATATATGTTTGTGGTGTGTATATGTGTGTATGTGCATGTACTTGGTGTGAGTGTGTCTGTATGTATGTGTATATGTGTGTGTGTATGTGCGTGTGCGTGGTGTGAGTGTGTGTGTAT
Source organism: Lophiomys imhausi (assembly GCA_907164525.1). Classification (NCBI taxonomy): domain Eukaryota; kingdom Metazoa; phylum Chordata; class Mammalia; order Rodentia; family Muridae; genus Lophiomys; species Lophiomys imhausi. The sequence continues at coordinate 3,474,058 of CAJQZJ010032546.1, forward strand.
GTGTGTGTGTGGTGTGTTTGTGTGTGTGTATATGTATATGTATGTGGACTTATGGCAGTGGACAACTCTAATATCAACACCTAATAGCTACAAGTATAAAGATCAGAAATTTAAAGTCCTCCTCAACCATGTAGTGATATCCAGGCCATCCTAGAGTACATGAGATCCTTTCTCAAAAAGTTTTGAAAACTTGAGAGGAACTTTTTGATAAAGAACAATGTTGAAAGGATGCATGCTATCAATCTAAAATTTACTTATGTCTCCAGGTATCAAGTGTTCTCTTAAGCATACAATTATATTAAAGAACTAGTAAAGCCTTCGAATAGATTCACAAAATCACAAGAAGCACATGACTTTGAACTCCTTGCATGAGTACATTCTACTAACAACACCACATCTCAAGTCAATACAAAGCAGAATTATTTAGGTGAGTGATGGAGAGAACCTGAAGAATGTAGACAGCTATTTGTGGCCCTCACCCTTCAGTATGTTTGTATCTCTTGCACAGCATAGAGGCACTCAGATTCTCAACATATCCTGTATGTTCTGTGCTAATTGACTTGCTAATTCTTCCCAATAGACAGTATAAGCACCCACAGAGTTCCCAAAGCTTAATTAATGTTTAACTAATTAATGTTAACTGGAGGGACTGAGGAGGTAGATTTGTTAGTCAAATGATTGCTGTGCAAAGTTAGAAACCTAAGTTTGGATCTCCAGAACTCAAAAACAAACAAACAAAACAAAAGCAAGTGAGTGGAGAAGTGTTGAATGAAGTCAGTTGGTAGCTTGAGTAGTTTTAATAAACATTATGGAAAGAATAATGAATAATCCATGCTTGAATCATGAATCATATATTTAACCATGGAAAACTATTCAAGAGAGAAATGATGCCCACATGACAAAGCTGCCCACCAAAATATTTCACTTTCAAGACTTTGGGGGTTATTCTACAACTCGATTAACATAAATTTCCCTTTTCGTTAATATTTGCATGTATTCTGTGAAATTTCCATACATGTAAACAATGTATCTTGATCATATCCACCACTACCACCATCTCCCAATCCCTTAGGATTCCAAGATCCCCTACCATAGGTGTCTTCCAACTTCATCTCATTTTCTTTTTATAACCCACCTGAGTTTAATTAGTGTTGTCCATAGGTCCCTGTTACCTGGGACACCTACCAGGGGACGCTCCCTGCACCACTAATAATGAATCTTCCTCTCTTGGCAGCCATCAACTGTCAATAGCTCTTCAGCTAAGGGTGAGGCCTCAAATAACAAGTGCAAGGGAGGGGGGAGTTGGGGAAACTGGAATTGATACCCATTTTGGGTGGGAGTGTGAGGCACAACAGCCACTTTGGAAATCTGTCTGAAGATTACTGAAAAACTAAAAATAGAACTCCATATTATCCACCTATACCTCTTCTAGACATAACCCCAAGATTCTGTCTTACTGCAGAGAAACTAGTACTCACATAGCCACACTCACTGCTGCTCTTTTCACAGCAGGGAGGAAACACAATTCATATGCATTTCTAACAGAGTGCCTGCTCTTCTTTTCCTAACAGTTGTTTTGCTATGCTGCCACCATGCCGCCCTCACTGTGTAATTCCTAGATAACACAGTGATCTATGACTCCCAGCTACAATGTTTGACTATGTAATTGCAAGTATTGGAAAAGAAATGAAGTCTTAAACACTGCAGTATATTTATTTAAATGTCCTTGCTTGTTTTATTCCAGAGACTGTGCTGCCAAAAGGTGCATACACAGTCTTCCTTCATTTCTACCATTGAAGTCTATTAAGCTCAGGTTTTATTTCCACTTGATAATGTATCAATTTCTCTACACCATTTCAAAAGTTATATTCTTCTTATTTCTTTTTATCTATTTAGTTATATGGCCTAAACTAGCTTTATATCAAACTGAATTTTCTATATAAGAGACAAACACATTTTATTTTCCTGTTTATTCAGCTTTGTCTTAAAGGGCCACTTACAGTAGTAGCTGTGGAAAATTAAAAAACAAAACAATTAAATGGTGATTAGAAGTGAGTCCAAGCAAACATGTAGATAATGATGATCTGTGTATCAAATTTGAAGTAAACACTGATCACTCAGGACTTGGGAGATGGCTCAGTGTTTAAGGAATGAGTACCTGGTCTGAATCTCTATCATGTTCACACAATACCAGGCATAGGACACGGCTATAAGTGCCTATAACCTGTGAATCATGGGGACTCACCGGCCAGTTCTCCCAGGCCAAACTGAGTTTCTCATTCAATAAGAGACCTTATGTTGAAGGAACAAAACACAGCAATGGATAAAAGACTTGAAATCCACCTTGGAACTCCACAAACACATGCAAAGGTGTGCACCACTTCACAGTCACATGCATACACCACACACATGTAACCAGGAACATGCGTACAACACACAACCACACGGACACAGAAAACAGTTCATTGCCTGCAGGATGATTCTTAATTTGATGTCATCATCCTGCGTGTAACCTAGATACTGAAAATAGCCAAGAACACATTAACCAGAAAGGTGGTTTGGGCTTTGTTTTAACTTTGGCTTTATTCTAATCTAATTACAATTCCGTTTTTCATAATTAAAAATAGATGACACAGAGCACTATACTTTATTAATAATCTGTAAACCTTATGCTAGAAAGGTTCTGAGATATTCTAAACTTACTACCCTTAAAACCCACATACATGCCTGTCACTGTCAATCTGGTGACTTCCAGGCAGTTTCTGCTCCATCTGTCCTCATAGCAAGCTCCTCTTGCCCATGTGTTCCTGGTCCATCCCACTAAATCTCTAGGTCCTTCCTCCTTTCTCTCCTCCTCCATCTTCCTGTTTCAGCTGCTTCTACTTGATAAGGCCAGCCTTCATGCCCACCTGCTAACAGTCCATACTGCTCCACAGTGACCTCCTTCCTCTTCCTCTCCATCTTTCTCTCTACTTTTCTGTCTTGTGGTCCAAGGCCCAGGAATCTCAGCTCTGGCTACCTCTCTACTATCCAGATGTAGGTTGTTAGGAACTTTTATTAGCCAATAATAGATAATTGAGCAGCATTCTTTACATCACATAGATACAGAAGATGTTTAAATATTCATAACAGTGCCCATAGAAGGGTGATAACCTGATCTCAGGGCAGTGAAACCAGCATCTGACAACACATGACCCTCCTTCAACAGCAAAGAGAATCCTTAAATGTAATTTGTGCCACTCCAGGTGCTGTGGTGTAGGGCTGAATAAGAAAGAAAAAGGAGATCAACAACAGCACTCATTACTCTCTGCTCCCTCAATAGAGATATGATGTGACCAGCTGCCTGATGTTACTACTGCTGTTCCTCACTCACAATAACCTTCAATGTTATGTTGTAAACTATTTTGGCCATATCCATAATACATACAGTTCTACACATATTATGTACATACACAGATTTATATAGATGTATATGTATATCACATATACATATACACACATATGTGCATGTACACATACACACAGGCACACACACACACACACAAACACACACAAACATATATGTATGTATAAGAAAGACCAGCATGATATTTCTCTTCTTCCTGATTATGAAGTAGTGTGACTAGCTTCCTCATATGCCTGCTGCCTGGCTTTCCTCATCATGGTGGACTGGCTCCTGAATTGTGAGCCTGAGTAAACTACTTCTTTAAGTTGATTTTGTCAATTTTTTTGATGTGTCATAGCCACAAGACAGCTAGTAGAGAGTACGTTAGTATTCTTAGTTACATGATAAAGTGCATCACATCTACGTTTTATTGTTGCTATGGAGAAAGAATAAAGCAATTAATGACAAGAAAGCCCAAGGCAAGTGATTAACGAGTGGTTACTACTAATAAATTTTATTTAATGTTTCACCTGCTCTTAAGGAGTGGGTGAATTTCTTTGTTTTTCCAGGTAATTCCTCTGGAAGACTTTGCTACCAAACCAAGCTGAACAGCCTGTACACTTCCAACATAACCTCTTATTTTTTAAAATGTTTATTTATTATTTCAAGTTATTTCTCTATCACAATCCCCTCCCTCCACCTCTCGAGGCCGCACACTCTCACACTCTTCACCTTCTCCCAGAACTCATAACTTTTTTAATAATTAAGTCACAATTATAAAAAATATAAAATATAACATACATAACCAATGTCCAGTCCATACATATTTGGCAACTAATATTAATATTCTATTATCTATCTCTCTCCATGAGTTTAAAGTTCTATACCTAACTCAGTTTCCATCCTAGCTTCCATTACCAACTTAAAAACATCTTCTTAGACCTAGAACATTCTTTTATTTCCTAAACAACTTAAAATTTAACTGTGAGAGTATAACTATCTAGTCTTCAACCATATCAGAGACCTGAGAAGGATAAGTGTATCTGATTATACAGAAAGTGCAGAGCCAGCAACTTCCAAAACTAAGAAATGATAGAAAACTTTCTGACAGGAAAATCCACAATTTTTCTCCATACATTAGAGCATCTATCTTCAGTTTCTTCACCCAGTATCTCTGACAGACATTAATTGTAAAGCAAGAATAATGAAGTATCAAGGACCAGCCTTTGACATCCACAAAACCACAGATGATACATAGTCGGCCATAGGAGTCAGTCACAACTCTTGGAGACTGACATCTTTCTTTCAGAAACCTTCTAAATTCAGGGGTTGCAAGAGACAACCAATAATGCTGGTTAGTTTAGAAAAGAGAAAGGAGAAAGGGAAAAAATTATCTAATCTCTATAGCTCAGGGAGACCTCTCTGCAAAGTGATTGGAAAACTTCAAAGTGACCCCCTTGTTTTCTTAAATGATCTCAAGCAGCTTTTAGATAGCAATCACAGGGTTGTAAACATAGCCCTTTGTGCTGTAAATTAATGCTAATGCACACTAACCCATAGCCTGCTAGCCAGCAGGCTAGCCACTGGTAGTTCATCAGGCTAGATTACTTCTTGGCTGGCTTTGCTAAGAATCTAGTATAGGGAGTCTGAACATAACACCTGGTTCATAAGTAAATGGGAATAATAAAAGAGGGGGATGAGAACAGAGGGACTCTCTCACACACAATCACACTAGAAAGAATAAATGGATGAAGCTAGGATGCAATGACAATTTTAATGTGGTGACCATTCTTTTTATACCCTGAGCAAGGGCTGTTTATATCAAGGAAAGAATTACTTCATAGTTAAAAGGCATTTATCACAAGGACAGATAAAACCATTGTAATAGGAGGGCACTTAACAATAACACATTTTAGTACTCAATTAAAATTTGCTTTTCTATACATTAAACGTTAAGTTTAATATGACGGTATATTATGTCAAAACTGACAAAGTATAAAGAATTATAACAATACAGCTTGTGTATTTTGTCATTAAGATTTGTACTAATATTTAGGCATTTCTTGGTAGCCTCATTATATCCTAAGTGCATGGGAAGTTTAAAACTCTTAATTGGATTTATAGTTTTCATCTGGAGTCAGTCTTATCACCTCTAGAGTGAAAGCTTATGTGAGGTCATAAATCAATCTCATGCATGTCTCCTAATGACATACATAATGTTTGGCAAGAGTATTAATACAGCTATATGTTTTCCTATCAGCTATCTAACTTCTAAAATTGTTTGAACTATATCAGGCTGTTTGTAAAACTCTTATCAGGAATAATAATATCACCTTTGTAGGACTCTGTGTGAAGTCTGGCCACACAAGAAGAGTGGCAATTAACAATGAGGGAATCTTCACTCCAAGTCAGTAACAACAGATGACAGGAAAAGCTGGGTATTAGCAAGAAGCAACTCTGGGGTACATCTTTAGCGTAGACTTTGCAAAATTCTGGATAGCTTTTTAGGAAGCTTACATGTTTATAGAATCCCTTTCTCATAGAGCTTCTGACACTGCTTGAACACTGTATGTTAAAGGCCTAAGAATTGCAGATGGACATGAAGGAAGGAGCCTCAAGAGCATTTGGCTCCTGACAATGAAGGACTTACCTACCCTGTCTGGGCAGAGCTAGGATGTTGACTTACCTGCTTCCCAGTTTTGTGCTTTTTGGACAACATTCTGTCTACAGTTGAAGCAAGGGTTTTTTCTTGCCCAGTACCAGGCTTGCCACTAATGCAACCATCTCCTAATGGAGATTCTTTGATGCTCATCCTCTACTTGGAGTAGAATAGGGGGTGCTGTCAGTAGGTCACATGTCTCAATACCAAAAAATCTTAAGTTAGGAAACCTTCTTTGAATATCAAATTCTATAGATCTCTTAAGGTTTTTGAAGACCACCTATCTATCTCTGTATATTTGGATATGCAAATGTTGTTTGTCTCTTAGCAACTTGATTTCTGGCTAATTTAGAAAACATCTGTGATAATCTATTGATACAAAATTAAGATTATATTTGACTACATTGGTATTGATCTTTGTATATTGATACAAAATTAAGATTATATTTGGCTACATTAGTATTGATCTTTGTATATTGATACAAAATTAAGGTTATCCCTTTTTAAGGTATTGTACCTAGGTAAGGCTTAACAATGCAATGTGACTGCTGCTGACCTGGGGGGGGGGTTGATATGTAGGGACACCCCACTCTGGAGGAGTAGGATAGGAGGGAGAAGGGGGAGAGGGTGGAAGGGTAGGACCAGGAGGGGTAGAAAGAGGGCATTGTGATGGATATGTAACTTGAAGTAATAAATTTAAGAAAATAATAAGAAAAAAATGCAATGTGAAATTTTGGCCCATTGATAGCAGCAGTCACAAACTGTTTAGGATAATTAAGAGATACAAACTAATAGAAAATCAAACATGTCATGTGATTAGGTGCTAGCATAGTTTATAAGCTTGTATTTTTTAGGGGAATGGTCCCCTGGAATTGAAGACCATCATGGCATAGCTTCTTGAAACTGGTGTTCCTGGGAGTCTCTCATTCTCAGTGATCCTCCCTTCACCCAGTAGCCCATGTAACACTTTCCAAAGTTTTCTATGCCTTCTTTACAGTTAAACATGCATTTGCTCAAGCCCACAGATATGCTTCTGTGTATGTTTTCTGTCAAGATTATTGAGAATTTTCTGGCCACCTTTTGCTACTAATTATGGCCAGCTGCAAGCTAATTAACCTCTGCAGGTGTCCCAAGAGGTTAGCGTGCCTGCAGCGCAGGAGGAAGCAGCAGCATTGCATCTGGGCATGAATGATAAGCTGTGCATTCATTCACCAGGTCCACTTCCCATGGGGCAATTTCCTCACAGGCTCCTTGTAACACAGATAACAGAAACAATCATGTGCACAGTGTTCACCACCCTGCAAGACTGAAATATTCACATTGTTTTAACTTTGTTGCAATGCCTAGGTGCTATCAAGACTAAACTGGAAACAAATGAAAAGATATTGATGAATATATGATTGAATCCAAATGAATTTGGTGTTATACAAAATTCAAGTGACATAATATAAAGGTTTGGGGTTGCTAGACATGCTTCAAGTTCTTCATTGGAGCCTGATGTCTTAGGCAGGATGTAGATAGAAAGAGCTATATAATAGAACTTGAGCCTTCAGGCTATTTATTTATTTATTTATTTATTTATTTATTTATTTATTTATTTAGTGTGTGTGTGTGTGTGTGTGTGTGCAACAACAAATTTCAAGTATTTGGGCTGGCCTTGAACTGGTTATGTGAGAATGACCTCCAACATTTGATTTTCCTGCCTCTACCTCATACATGAGAGATGGCAAACTTGTGCCACAGCACTCACTTTGCAAGATTTGGGGAATGGAATCTATGGCCTCATGCACACACACTGACCCTGAGAACTGATCTGCACCCATACTCTTTAGAGACTTCACATCCAACTACAGCACTAAGAGAATAATTGTTATTTACAAGCTTCTACCTAGCAACTTCCTCTACATATTTTAATAGTTTTTGTAATTAATGACTTTCTTTGTGTGTGTGTGTGTCCTTGCATGTGTATGTACTGTACTTTCCGTTATAAATTAATTTTGCTCCTTCTACCTGTCTCGTTAAGATTATGCCATATGATATTGTATCTTTGATTAGGTCTACTTTATGAAAATACTTGAATTATTATATACCTATGTCTAAGAGCATGAAACTTTTCTCTCCACTTGGGATGGTTAATATAGATGATGGAGCATTTCTTATAAAGATTAACCAAGGGGAAAGACATTCCACAGAGTGGCCAGAATCTTGTAGTGGTGGTCCAGAAAACAGAGAGGTCCTAGAAAGAAGCAGTGCTGCGTACCCACCAGCCTTCACTTCCTTCCACTGAGTGTGTTTATCCCATCATTGATGCTGCAGACACTGCCATCCTTGCCCTTCAGTGACCCCAGAATCCAGCTTGTTGGCCTCCCAGCATGAGCTGAACTCTGGTGTCTCCCTGGACACTTGTTGGACCTTCAGGGGCAGGTTGAAACTCTGATGCATCTAATGTCATGCACCAATCAGCTACAGGGTGTCAGCAACTCTATTGTGCAGATGACAGTTTGGGACTATCAGGACACTATCTTGTAAGCCAAGCTACCCAATCCCCTTTTAGAATACAAATCCAGGGCCAGATAGGTGCCTCAGGAGATAAACGCCTTTTTTGGCAAGCCTGATGACCAAGTTTGTTCTCTGGGAGCTACATTTGGAAGGAGAAAACAGACTCCTCCAAATTGTCCTCTGACTTCTACATGCATCCCATGACATGCATGCAAACAGTACAAACTCATTCTATCAGTTCTTTCCTTCAAAGAGATCTGCCTAATAACTCATGGAATATTATGTATGTAACAAAATGTCAAAACTATTAGATTGGCGAGTATGTGTGGCTCTAAATCTCAAAGAATAAAATTCTATTTTTTCCTTTCAGAAAAGTTGGGGGCCACTTTCTTTTCAGTGCTCATATTTATAACAAGGGTTAATAAAATCTCAGTTTTCTCAATTTTCACCTCATTTATCCCTCTGTGTAGAGGGTAGGGCCTTCCCAGGTAAGTTCTAGCCCCACAGAGTTTATGCAGATAAGCTGCCTCTTCTACTTAGTGCACTTCTCATATGCAAGAATGTAGTCATTTGTTTTGTATCAGAAAGGCTAGTAATGCAGCCTTTCTGCATTACTAAAATCTACTTTTAATTTGCTGTCTATATAACCAGTGGTCAGATGTGTCAGGGTAGATAAATTGTCCACGAGCACTCTCCCAAATGATGGTTTTAGTATAGAATGCTTATAAAAGCATTTCTTTTCTCCTTGATGGACTGTATGTGCATATAGGTGTGTGTGTGTGAGTCTGTGTGCATGCATGCACACGAGTGTGTATACTCTGAATAACAACAACTCAATCTGGCAGGAATCTCATATAAGAGTGTTCACATTAAAGATATTATTTACTAATTCCATAGTCATTCTAATTTGGGTAAATTTATTCCAGGACATGGGCACAATGAAAAAGTCACCTAATAGGGGCAAGAAGATGGCTCAGTTGTTAAGATCACCTTTTGCTTTTGATGAGAACCAGGGTTCAATTCCTAGAACGTGGTGGATCACAATTGAGTATAACTCCAATTCTGGGGAATTTTACACTCATTTCTTTCCTTCTCAGACAGTGCATGCATACATGGTGTTCAGGCATGCATGGAGGCAAACTACTCATACACATATAATACAAAATAAGGCTTGAAATCACTAATGGTGTGTTCTTAGAACATCTGTAGCTATATGTGTGGATTTGATTTAATAACTTATTTCTCTTTTCTCTTTTTTTGTATATATTCATGTGTATGTTCATGTGTGTGTGTGTTCACATAAATCTTCATGGGTGTGAAGGCCAGATGTCAATATCATGTTTCTCTCTATATTTCTCTCCACCTAATTTTTGAGATAGTCTCTCACTGGACATGGAGCTTATCAATTAGGCTACACAAACCAATCAGGAAGCTACCTCAGTCCTCTCATTTCTGCCTCTCGAGAGCAGGATTGTTGCTTGAGGCCACCATACCTGGGTTTTACACAGATCCTGGGGATTTGAATCCAGGTTTTCATGCTTGCAAGATGTGTACTTCACTGCCTGAGCAACCTCCAGCAACTTTGATTCACACACACACACACACACACACACACACACACACACAAAACTTTGATTCACATACACACACATACACACACAGAGAGAGAGAAGAGAGAGATGAACATAAATTCACACACAATGTGCATATGTATGCAGACATCATATACATCTATACATATACATCATATATATACACATATACATATGTGTGTGCATTTCCAGTAGCTATTTAAAGGTTCAGGAATTTAACATATATATTTTAAACTATTGGAAATCTCTCCTCAGAGTTAATAGTATCCCATGATTGTTGAATGATTGTCAATAGCTAATTTGCGTCTCAGGCACAGGTTTCATTTCCAGGTGGTTCTAAGCCTTACTAAACACTCAGCAGTTCTGAAACTATGATTCGCAGGAAAACAGGTAAGGAAGGTGTTGCTAATTATATTACACATAAATAAATCACAAATGAGTTTGTGTTACACTTGATTGGACAAATTTAATCAGGTCTATATTTTCCTGGACTGCTGATTCTTCACCTCAGTTTCCAGTATAAGGAAACATACAATCCTTACCAGATATGTGTGCAAGCTTGCTTGACTCCTTTTCTCTTTTCCCTTGTCACACCAATGACAGTCACAGCTCTGTAGAAATGGTTTCAGACTGAGAAATGAATATACTGTCATTTTGGTTGTACTTGGCGCCTGAACCCATCGCAGTTGTCAAAATTGCAGTGATGCAGCTTCCAGTTGCTCTGCCTGATTAAGATGATGGTGTTGATGTCCACAGGCATTTCTCTCCATTGTATAAATGTAGTAGCCTGATGGAAATCCGCATATGAGAGGCAAAGTTGCATTTTTACTGTCTTTAGTTTTAGGGGAAAACATAGAAATCTTTCCATTTCTATAGTACCCTAAATTCCCCGTGCCTTAATCTTTCTTGTTTTTTCTCCTTCTAAAATAAGAATGAAGACAAAAGATGAAGATAATGCCACCAACAATACTTCTTTCCAGTGTCTTTTCTCAATTACTTTCATCTAATTTTTCCTGCCTCATAGTTTTACATTTTGTTAAGCTGCTCCACTCATGTTGCAAATGTTCTGCTGTGTGCAATGTGAGGCTGGAGATGGGTAGAACTTTTTCTTATACAGCTGACTTTAATTCTGCAATTAACAAACTTTCAGACTATTCTCAACCTTGTCATCATAGGAATATGGTAGTCTGCATGGGAAAGGTCCCACATAGGCTCATGTGCATCACCACTTGGCCAGGGGTTGCCAGTGCTGTTTGAGAAGGTTATGGGAACTTTGTGAAGTGAGGCTTTTCTGGAGGTAGTATATCACTGTGAGTGAGAACTATGGGTTTGTTTCTTTACCCTGCTTCCTGTGCTCGCTCTCTCTCTCTCTCTTCAGCTTCTGTGTGAGAGAAAATGTGATCAGTTATCTTCCAGCTCCTCTAAGCATATAATACTTTCATTGACATCACACACACTATCACTTTGGACCCATAAGCAGAAAGAAGCTCTGTCTTCTATTACTTGATTTATTCATGGTATTTAATCACAAAACACAGAAGCAAACTGGAATACACACCAAGACAAGCATGTCTGGCTTCACTGAATGTGTGTGCACACCAAGAGTTATGCATGTACTCACATGCCCTCATGCATACATACGTACAGAGAGAAACACACACACAAACACACATGCAAACATTTCTCTGGAAATGAATTTTTGTGAATCATGTGAGTTATTTTATTTAAATAGAAATATTTTGATGTATAACATGTACTATTACAGATATGCACTAATATGGTTAAAGGTCTACTTAAGACTAACTGTGGAAAGATAAGCACTTTAATCATTAAATGTTATCAAATAATTTGATTTCATTATTCTCTGTAATACTTCTGTGGACAGGTTTTTTAAAACAGAATGTTGAAACCAAGCCATCACAAACACCACTCCAGCCAACAGTGCATTTTCTTTCATTGCTATATATCCCTGCAAAGTCTATTTTCCTTTTTGGTGATTTTGCTCTCCTTTCAACTTTGAATAATTTTTCAATTCTCTGTCCCCCTCATTGCATTCATTTGTCTGGAAAGTTCTTTTGTATTTTAAATGGTAACATAAAGCTCTGCTTGCCCTAAAATTTGATAGATTTTGATCCTGGGAACAAAGTATTTGTTTCTGATGCATCTAACCACAAAAAAGATAATTAAGTTTCTTATGAAAAAGTGTTTGTACACAGCTCAATTTCGGTAAAGTGACAGAGTATGAGACAAAGTGATTGGTTACAATTACATACAGTGCTTTCCTGTGGACTCCAAAGATAAACTACAGAATTCCTGGAATCTATACTTAAATTCTCCATGTGAGCAGAGATCTCAGAAACTCAGCCCTTTCTGTGTTTGCCTGGGAACAAGAATCAATGGAGTCATGCAGCAGCTATTTCTGTTTGCACACTTTTGCAATATACTAAGAAGAGGCTACGTAAGGATGGAGGCCAGAATAAATCCTTAGCCAATGTTTATGAAATTAATGTGGAAAGTCATGGGTAATATTCTTAATTAAGATCTGCAGATATAAATTTCCCTGAAGTCCCTAAAAGTGGTATTTTGTTAGAAGAATTCTAACCCATATCATGGGCTTAGTTTTGTATATTTTATGCCACAAGTAATTTTGTTTTAAAAAACAATTACTCGTGTGTTTGTTTATGTATTTGTGTGCATTCACATAAATATATGCATATGTATGTGGGATACAGGTACCTGTCCACCTGCAGAGGCCAGAGAAGCCTATCAGATCCTTTGGAACTCCAGTGACAGGCATTGAACAATGTAGTGTGTCTTATAGATGCTGAGATCAGAGCTTCAGTCCTCCAGACTGCTCAGTTAATGCTTTTATCCAAGCCAGCCTTCCAGCCATGATATAAGTAATTTTCGTGAAGGCTTACAGACAAGAAATCAATACTTATTTTTCCCCAAAACAAAGATTGTATTCCCATTTATAACGTGTTATCCCCAAAACAAAGATTGTATTCCCATTTATAACGTGTTATTATATGTACATTAGGTGGTGATTACTATTAAGACAGCAAATAAAATAGAGCTTCCCAGAGGATCCATAGCACAATCTCCATCTAACTACAGGGCAGTATGATGTGGGAAAGGGCCACCAAGCCACTGTACACATAACCAAAGAGTTAATGTCTATATTTAGTGCTGGGGAGATGGCCCAGCCAGTAAAGCTGAGCAAAACAGTGTAGACCTAGAATCCCACTGTTCTGACTGCAAGATGAAGAGACAGGATAATCCCATCCTGGTCCTGCCTCAGCAAGCATGGTAAGTGAAAAAAACAAAACAAAACAAGAGATTCTGTGTCAAGGTGGAATGTGAGAGGTGAGGATGGGTATCCTAGAGAGTTATCTGACTTCCACATACATATTCTGTCATGTACTTGTCCTCACAAGTACATTACACACACACACACACACACACACACACACACACACACAAACATGGGGAGGGGGGGCAAAGGAGATACATGTTCCAATTTATTCTAGAACAGAAAGATGAAATAAATCTATAAATCTACATATTAAGAAATTTCTCTCCATCTCTATATGTCTCTCTTTAATTCTATCTCTCTTGTTCTCTCCTCTTTTCCTCTCTCTGTGTTCATAAACATACATGAATATATATCAATATATAGTAGAAATACCTATACCAGATCCAGTAAATGTTCATACTAAATTTCATACATATAAGTGTTTGTGGATATATGTGTATATATATACACATATAACAAATTATTGATTTTTTTCCTATTAAAATAAAAGTACAATAGACAAGAGGAAGTTGGAGGAATAACAAAAGAACAAAGACATTCTACAAATCCAGGACTCAGGAAATGTTAAAAATGTTTGAGTTTCCAATTTTAAAAGACCTTGTTGAAAGGCAATCTTCCAACATAAAATTTCTAGGAATGTGTAATATTTCAAATATAAAATACCCACTTAAGTCATAATATGAACATAAAACCAAGCTTCAATTTATTACTGCCAATTAATTTACAAGAATCTAAAAGAAGTTAGTAAGGATTTTCTGTGACCAGAGGCAAAGCCAAATGGAACATCTGCCTTTAGATATTGACTCCCAAACCGACTTGATTGGGCTTTCAATGTGTGTGGAGGGATAGAAAGTTTCAGGCATGGACTGAGCTGATGGATCCTGTTGTATTTCTCATTAAGCCCAGGTCAGCTTTATGTCAAATTCTCATTTATTGTAGGAGGTTTCACTGAAAACACAAAAAAGAAAGAGTCATAGTCCTTAAATTACTCAGAGTTGGAGGTGATAATGCATGATATCAGCTGTGTAAATTTAACATTTGGACAGTTTGGAATGAAATCATTTCTAAACTCTCATGAGCATTGATTCTTTGGTCAGGTTGTTTGAGCTTTGGGTACTCAGCATGCACATTGGGTTTCAATGACAATAAATGTTTGTGTGGAGGGTGTATATGCATGTATGCTTAGGATATAATATATATATATATATATATAAAATATTATGACATTACAATGTTGTTCAAAGCTTAAATGGTGTGTCTGGGTAAAATGGATGCTGATTCAGGGAACAATGAGCAAACAAACTAGAATTCAATCTCAACATAGTTGTGCATATAGACATCTTAGAGCATATTCTTATGACTTAAAATTTAAAATATGGGGCTTTCATATTTTATAATAATAAGCATTTGTGTCCTATGGTTAATAAATGGGTTCATTTTATGTTTCACTATAAGTGTTTACTTCAATTATAAAGCTATCACTCACTTGTACTTGAACGAATGATTTTCTTCAATGAATGAGTAAAAGGGAATGTCTGTCTTTCAATTATTTGAGACATTCTGTAGCACAGCCTCAAACTAGCTATGTAGTAGAAGAGAATCCTGAATTTCTGATCCTCCTGCCTTTACGTTTGTAAGGCTGAGATTACAGGTATGTATCACCACCATGCTCAATTTTGCAATACTGGGGATGGAGCCAAGAGCCTTTTGCATGTAACAGACACTCTATCAACTAAACCATGTCCCCATTGATAAAGTGTAGTTAGAAATGCTGTGGCTATTTTGATAAAAACCCTAGTGATAGCTCAGGCTGTTGACTGTGAGTCTATATCTACATCCAAATTATCTCTATTTTCCAGGAACTTTGGGAATACAGACACAGAGTTGCAAAGATAGTCTTCCATGGAGATTTTTTTTCAAGCAGGTTTTTTTCATACAAAGAAAATCAATCTTTAAAGAGCTCCTTTATATTTCATTCCTTTGCATCTGTCACTTTCTGACATTCAAAGGTAACCCTCTGGAGTGCAGCTCTGGTCAACTTGAAGTTGCTACAAGATGGGGCTGAACAACCAGGAGAGTACAGATGACTTTCTTTTTGTCCCTTTAACATTTCCTTGAGGAATGAAAGGTTGATGCTGTCAGAAGCTGTGGCACATCTGTCTTGCTGCTGATGAGTAAGACAGGAAGGGTAGACTCTGCTTAAGAACCAAAGGATCAGGGAGAGTGTCTGAAAATAATATTTTGCCAGATCTTTTATTCTCTTTATGACTTATTTTCTCCAAAGCAACAGTTACTTGATCTACTTCTAGAAGTCCTCTGCTATTTGTTCAACCTATTTTGAAAAAAAAAAAATCTTTCAATACTATTCAGTAAGATCCTATTGCATTCTAGACTCTCAGGGAGGTATAAGTGTCCAAAGAGATTTAGCATCATGGAAAAAAAATGCCATATAGTGGGAGAGCAAGGTAGAGATCCTGATAATATAATTTAATTCTACATGAGGAACACTTGAACTACGTGGAGGGGAAAAAGCAGAAGAGTGAAGTATACAGCATCAACCTACATAGGGTTGCTTCATGAGACCTTCCAGGATAGCTTATGGAAACTTGAGGAAGCTTAGGGGAGAAGTTGGGGAACATGGAAAATATGCAGCAATCATAGGAAAGAGATTATAGTGAAAATGTGATGGCTCAGATAATAAAGCACTTGCTGTGCAGATATGATGATCAGAATGAGAACTTACATAAAACCAGCTGTAGTAAGTCTATAATCCCAGTGCTCTGTTGGGAAGATGTGGCAGGCTCAGTCATGGGAGTTCCTAGAAATTGTTAGACAATTACTCTCATGTACACAGTGGTGAACAATTAGAGGCCTTGTTTCAAACAAGGTGAAAGGCAAAGACCAGGACCCTATATTGCTCTCTGACCTCCACACTCTCCATGGTGAGCACATACTAGCACACACACACATACACACACACACACACACACACACACACACACACACACACACACGTATATAAAGAGGCACACAAAATTTAACACACACATATAGGCAAAAATTACTGTTGTATCTGCAAACCACAGTAAAGTCATTGGAATCATAGGAATTTAATAAAAGGATCTAGATAGAAAATCTTTGTAATTTTTTCATATTTTTCAAAAGTCCATCGAGTTGGACTCATACTGTGTTGCTGTAGAGGGGAGAATGTGAGTCTTGGTTTAGCAGCAGTGACCATAAAACTGGTAAGAAATATATATATTCTGTATAAATTGCAGGAGAAGGTTAAAAACAAAAACAGTACCAAGCATTAATTTACTATGGAAGACAGAAAGAATTAGTATAAAACAAAGTAAACAAACAAACAAAAAACAGCAAAACAACCCTACAGTGTTGGCATTGTGCTTCAATTAATTGGATGATCAATGTTTAGTGATATGCAGGATTGGAAGATGAGTTGGCTGTTAAAGTGCCTACCGTCATGCAGGAAGATCTGAATTGGAGACTACAAAATACACCTTAAAACCCAGGTGTAACAGAACATACTTGCTATTCCCATGTTGGACAAGTGGAAAAAGATGGTTTCCTTGGTACTCACTGGACAAACAGTCTTGCCAACACAGTTATCTCCAGTCAAGTGAGAGACCCTGGCTCATGAAAACAAAGTGGGATAATATTAATAATTGTTCTCTGGAAACCACATGTACATAGATACATACCTGCACACGTATGCACACAAATGTTTAATATTTTGAAGTCAGAGAGGCTATAGGTCATTCTTGTGAAATATGTACTTAGGAATGTTATTAACCATATCACGTTCAAACATTAATCCATGGTGGTTGAATTAATGAGTGCTGAACCATGGCTCTTGGGAAAACATCAAACTAGGTACTTTCTAGCCACTCACTACAATTTTGTTAAAAGATTGCCACACAATTTGGTTTCTGATGTATTTCTGTTTAAAAATTTCTCTAAAGAACTCACAGCCTTCATTCAGTGATTTAGTACTGTACCTGTGAGGCATTTTAAGTAGCAAAGCTACAACAATACAAAGAAAAACCTGTAAAAGTTATAGCATAATAGAAAATACACATACTCATCTTATGCGTGGTGAAATTATTCTTGGAAATTAATGTTAGGTAACCTTAAAAATCACCACAGATAATGATTCTATGAGGAGTGAGAATTGCTGCATTCAGGTCCAGAGCACAGCGATGTCTGAGAAGATATTTTGCAAAGCCATAAGAAAAATGATATAACTTATAATTTTGAAAATAAAGACCATGTTGAAAAATGGTGCAAAATGACCAAGTTTAAATTCTGAGGAATCTAGCATTTTAACTGAGAAAATGATGTAATTTATCTACAGATGGAAGGAAAAGAGGTGGAAGCAACAAAGAGCAATGAGAAGCTGTGTGTGATAATGGGCAATGGAAGAACAGGAGCCCTGACAATAAAGAAAAGAGAAGAAAAAATAGAGGACAACATTCTTCCATGTGCTAAAAATCAGGCTTTAAAAGAAGAATGAGAGACTGGAGATAGGTCATTGCTTAAGAGTGCTCTTGCAGAAGACCAAAGTTTAGACTCCAACACCCACAAGGAACTCACTTGCAACTGCTTGTACCTTTAGCTCCAGTGCATCCGGTGCCCATTTACAGCATCTTTGGTTACTTTCACACACACACACACACACACACACACACACACACACACACACACAC
>CAJQZJ010032546.1:3492242-3527889 GCA_907164525.1 Lophiomys imhausi
CACACACACACACACACACACACACACACACACACACACACACACACCTACAGAGAGTGGGAAAAACACTGGTAGAGTGAGGGGAGAACACTGAAATGAAAGGATTTTGATTCAGTGAAGGTCCCAGGAGGAAACACTTGCACCTCAGCCCTGCTCTGGGACTTGTTGGCTTTATAACTTTGCAGTAGGCATTCACCCATTGTGTACAGACTGTAATTTTTGCTGTAGCTAAAGAGGTCTTAGAGTTTTGAGGATAATGATGGTATGTGAAATTCTTTTCAGAGATTTGTCATGTTAATTAAATGAAAGTTACTGTCAGCTGTAAGAAATCTAATTTCTCAATTTCCAACTTAGCTTTTTTTTCTTACATTTAATGTTACTTATTCCTGCCAGAATTGAGGCTAACAGAGAAAAGGAAAATATATGTTATATTCTAATTTCATGCCAGCCAATTACTACTCATAGGACTTGAGAGATACCAAGCTCTTCTAAGACTCAATTGTTTCTTGCCCATGAGGTCAATATTATCTAGAGGTGGGAGATGGCTCTGTTGTTAAAGCTGTTGCCTTGACAGAATAAAGACCTGAGTTAGATTCCTAGAACCCACGTTAAAGAAAGGCAAGGAATCCTGACATTTGCTTATAACCCTAGCACTGAAAAGGCAGAGCCAGAAAGATCCCTGAGACTCATTTACCAGGTAGCTTAGCCTACTGAATTCCAAAAAAAAAAAAAAGAGAGAATTTGTCTCTGAAAAATCAAAATAGACAGACTAGGTTGTCTTCTAGTTTTCACATACACACGCATGTCCACCATCTGCTTTTTGGGTCCATGGTGCTTGGACTCAGGGTCTTCACCCTTGCAAGGCAAGTGTTTTGCTGAGCAAGATGTCTCCCAGATCAATAGAGAATGTTTTAATTTAGAAAATTTCTATAAATGTTGTAAGAACTATGCAGGTTTGTAACAATAAGTCATATATAAATATATTATATAGACTAATTGTAATTTATAAATAGGAAAGATATGTCTTGCAAGAAAATACTGACATTGAACTTTCTTTAAAAATTATCAGTATTTATAAAAAGAACATAGTATCCCCTTTAACCTTCCATAACTTATTTGAGACATTATTGAATCCTGATTAAGAGAAGCTTTGTCAAGTAATTTACAATAAAACATAAGTAAAATTAGCATTTCTCTGAAGGTTCTTATTTGCCCTGGTCATGATGATGGTTGTAAGTGATTTTTTCATATTTTGTATTTTACAAAATAAAAGTTAAGTGCACTTATGTAACATAAAGATCAGTGATATTTGATGACATTGCTCATTTTATCCATAGATACAAACTATTAAATGGAAAATAGGAGAGAACAATTCAGATCCACTGGGCATCCACAACACAAACTCCCTTGCATTTGCCTCTTCTCTCACCATAAATGGTCAGCCTCATTTACTCTCTACTATTCCAAATAGTGCACTGCTGGGCACAAAGATAATCTCCAACTTTTAAGTACTCCCTACAGTGTCAGGTGTTTACACCCAACAATATTAAAAGCATCACTCATTAACACACTCAAAAATAATTACTAGATATCTGAATGTATTAATGCTCAATTTCATTTTAATTCATAGTCTAACAAACAGCAATTCCAGTGATTAAAAGAGTTTGTTTGTTTTCAAATGACAGTTCTAAATTGGGCAATCCCACATATCTGCCAGAGCCCAATTGTAGTGGTCCACGAACCTTAGAATTGGTGTCTTGAACAGTAGCTCAAAAGTGTACAATACCTGACAGAAATTTTAAATTACACTAACATGCACATGTTTTCCACTCTCAGAATGACAAGATTCCAGAATATGGATCTTCAAACATGAACAAATAAAAACAAAACAAAAAACAAACAAACAAAAAACCCTTTCAACCATACTTTTAAAATTTTGCACTTATTTGTCTGTTTCTTGTGTTCATAAATATGCATGTCATGACTCTTCCATGAAAGTCAGAGGACAGTTTCCAAAAGTTGGTTCTCTCCACGATCTGAACTCTTGGGATGAAATCTGTATTGTCAAGTTTGGTATTAAGTGCCTTCACTTGCTGAGTTATTTGCTACCTACTAACAGTAGGTTCATGTTTAGTGAAAACATTATAATTTTCAAATGTTTGTGTCCACTTCCCCTATTACTAACTAAAGTTTTCAAGAGAGAGTTTCTGTTAGAATTGATTTGACAATGATACTTTTTTTTCTTTTATTTTTTGGGAATCTCACATCATGTGCCCCTATTGCACTACCTCCCAGTCTTCCCATGTTCATCCCTCCTCCCCTGTTACCTTCCCCACCAAAAAAAAAAAAAAAGGTTGGAGAAAAAAGAAAAAAAATAATAAAAAACCAGGTCCATCCAGTTTTATCCATATATGCACGGATGCATGGCCAAGTTCCTACTGGCCAGTTCTCCAAGGGAGGATGAAACTTTCTCTACCTTCTTCTATGCCAGAAGCTATTAATTGAGGAGATCCATGTGGTGCCATCTCTCTTGCATCCATGCCACCACTTTTCCTTCACTGGAGTGCTGTGGGCCGGTGAAGGGCGAGGCCAGATCTCCCATAGCCACAGATATCAACATGGCTTCAGATAGATCTTGGACTTTGGTGGTAACATAGACCACAGATATCAACACAACCCATGGCCATATCAGGTCCACCGACCCATGACCCTCAGGCAGCTTCATAGACCATGGGCCTCAACATGGTCTCAAGTGGCTACTCATGGCACCACGTCAGCCTGACCCCAAAGGCAGCAAAGCTAGAGTATATAGCTAAGGAATTAGGCAGTGGCCCAGATTGCATCGTCTTCATGGATCACTGGCTTCATCCCAGCCTGGGGCTGCAGCATGGAAAACAGATACCAACATGGCTTCCCATGGCATTGTGGACCACAGTGGTCCTTTGAGGAAGTCCAACCCTGAAAGTGAACCTTTCCTCATCTCCAACCTCCTTCGTTGCATGAACCAGGACCAGGGGTTTCCACAACCAGTCGGCAGGTTTAGGGGCTGAGTCTGAGTCTGCATAAGTTCCAGGCTTTTGCACACCATCCTACCTACCACCCTACTGGGTGAAGACAGCACGTGGACCTAAGTCCTCTCTCTCACCTTTTACCATCATCAAGTCTCTAGTTCTGCCTCTCTCCATAATGCACACACTGTTCTTTTTCTCTTTCCTACCTCTGTATCACATATTTGTTCATCTTAGTGGCTCCTATTTCCCAAGTCTCGAGGCCAGGATGGGGCACTTCCCCAGGTATCAACTTCTTCGATTTTTAGAATTCTGTTTGTCTAAAATTAATGAACTAGTAGTACATCACTATTCAGCATTAAGAGCCATACAACATTCAGAGTTCCTGATATTTTCTCTGAGGTCTTGATTCTGATTCAGGGATTTCCCTGGGACTTCTCTTTAGATTTCATTTTCTTGGCTCCTTGGGGTTTTCTTGGCCTTGATAACTTATTAGACATCCCTTGTTTCAATGACTGAAAGGGCTGGCGTGTACTAGCCTCATGTTTTGTAGAATTTTACTGTAAAAATGTGACCAGGATTTTCTTCATGATTGACTAATAATCTTTCATGATATTTGTGAAGAACACAGTGAAGTACCAGGCTCAGGAACTCTATCAAAGGCCATACATATACCGTCACAGTACTATAACATTTGATGTCCCCTTGATAACTTGATAATAAAATCTGTTGAATGTATGTTTATACAGCATGTGTCACCTTCATAAGGAAGGATGTAGACTTGAGTAACTTGTCATTCTCCAGGAAGGGGTTGTTCTACTGCACATTTACTCAGTCATTTATTTGTATTGGCAAGAACATCTGGATTCTATATTTGCAGTTCATTGAGATGTATTTTTAGTATTTATTTGTGTATGTATGTGTAAATGTATGTCATGTATATGGAAGTGCCTAAGGGGACTGAAAGAAAGAGTTAGGTCACTTGGAACTATAGTTATAGCAGATGTGAACTGCCCAACAGGAGTGATGAGCACCAAACCAGGGTTCAATGGAAGAGCAACAAACTTCTCACCAGCTTCACACTTGTACTTTAAATACAATATGACTTTTTAAAGTTTTTCCACAATAAAGGAACAATTCTCAATAAGCCAGCTGTAT
The DNA here is from genome assembly GCA_907164525.1 of Lophiomys imhausi. Classification (NCBI taxonomy): domain Eukaryota; kingdom Metazoa; phylum Chordata; class Mammalia; order Rodentia; family Muridae; genus Lophiomys; species Lophiomys imhausi. Next base: position 3,496,409 of record CAJQZJ010032546.1, read on the forward strand.
AAAAGACAAATAAATAGAGAGACATTATTAACATTTGTCCCATGTCTATGTGAGACTTTATGATCTCATATAAAAGAATACACATAATTTCAAGATTGTACAGTATATTTTTCTTAAGTATTCTATACAATGTGTGATAAAAACAGGTCCACAATTTCAAGAATTTGAAGTAACTAAGTGTATATTACTTTCTTGCAGTATGAAATAAATAGAATATGTGAAGCTACAGAGATAACTTAGTCAGTGAAGTACTTCCATTGAAAGTATGAGGGCCAGAATCTGATCCTCATAACCAATGGAAAAAGATTGGTATGGTAACACAGACTTAAATTTCCAAGAGTGGGAGGATGGTAGAGCTAGGTGAATCCCTTGTCTAATGAGCCTAGCCCATTCAGACCAGGGGAGTATACTGCTTCAAGAAAAGCAAGATAAATAGGGTCTGAATAGCAACAGCCAAGGTTGCCCTCTGCCTGCCACTTGTATGTACATACACATACGTTTCTGTACCCACATGTGCACCTGCACCCACAGAGCAAACACACACATGCACACATACATACAAAAATGTTAATAAAGGCAATTACTAATAATTTGGATTTTTAAATATTTATTTATTACTTCAGGTTACATCTCCATCACAGTGTCCTCTTTCCACCCCTCCCAGTCCTACCTTCCCACCCTCTACCCCATATCTCTTCCATCCCACTCTTCTGGAGTGGAGTGTCCCTACATAACAGTCCCCCACTCCATTTCAGCAGTCATATGAGGGCCAAGAGCCTCCTCATACACTGGGGGCCTATAAGGCAGCACCACTAGGGCGAAGTATCTCATTGACAGGAAAAAAAGAGTCTATGTTCATGTTCCCTTTGGTGTATTCATTGTAGTATAGTTATCCTGTACTATATGGTTAAAATCCGACTGTAAGTGAATAGATGTAATTTGGATTTTTATTGCAAATAAGTAATAGTTATTAATAGAAATTCCTTTCGACATATGTTGTTCATAGTGCCTTTCTTCCAAAGAGTTGCTTCCATAAATTTCAGTGAGAGAAGTGTGAAGCAAAAGGCCCAACAAACACTGACTCACCCAGGCACCCAAGGAAAATGTCAACAGTTGTAAATCAAGTTGATAGTATGCTCCTCTGACAGAGTACAGTGAAACTAGTGCTTCACCTCTGTGGTCTTCCTCAGGATCCCCTAACTCCACTGTATTTCTGCTAAAAGGATCATAGCCTTTCCCAAAAAGGACCATGCTACAAAGAACCACAAGGATGTTTCCTCATCTATGTTGATAGCAGCTTTATTTGTAATAGCTAGAAACTGGAAACAACCCTCAATGGAGGAATGGATTAAAAAAAAAAAAAGCTGTGGTACATCTACACAATGGAATACTACTCAGCCATCAGAAACAATGAAATCATACAATTTGGCACCAAATGGATGGAACTAGAGAAGCTCATCCTGAGTGAACTAACCCAGACTCAGTAGGATGCACATGGCATCTATTCACTTATAATCAGATTTTAGCCATATAGTACAGCATAACTATACTGCAGCCAATGGACCAAAGGGAACAGGAGCATAGACTTTGTTACCTGTCAATGAAATACATTGCCCTAGTGGCGCTGCCTTGTAGGCACCCAGTGTATGAGGAGGCCCTTGGCCCTCATATGACTGCTGAACTGGGGCCAGGGACTGTTATGTAGGACATTCCACTCCAGGGAGTGTGATGGAAGGGATAGGAGGTAGAAGGTGGGAGGACGGGACTGGGAGGAGTGGAAAGAGGACACTGTGATGGAGATGTGACCTGAAGTAATAAATAAACATTAGAAAAAAAAAAAGAACTCTTAATCAGGACAACTCAAAGCTGTCAAGGTTATCCAAAACAAGAACATCCAAGAAAGCTAAGGGGGCATGAAGACTGCATGTCAAGTGTCATACTAGATAGAATTCTGTGCAAAGCTAAACATGTGGTTAAAAGTAAAAATTTTACTTATCCAAGCTCCATTCATAGTACTTAAGTTGCCACAAATTTATAACAATGAGATGTTAATAGAGACAGAACCAGACAAGGGTGTGTGAGAACTTCTTGTATTGTTTTATTATTTGCCTGTAAATGTAAAACTGTTATCTTATAGATTTTGGCATAATAAACACATTACATTTAAATTACCAAGAATTTTTACTTATAGAACAATAGAGGAAAAGGTAACTGAAATAATTGCATAAGAGAAATTCATGTCTGTGGAAATTTCTATTCTTAAGTGTAGGGACACTCTACTCCAGAAGAGTGTGATGGAAGGGATAGGGGGTAGAGAATTCTGCAAAGTATGTGTTAAGCATCTCCCAAAAGAAAATAAAGAGCAGATCAGGCCTATATGATGGTTCCGCAGTGAAAAGTGATTCCCACACAATTTTGACAACCCTTACTCACTCCCTGTGCCACATACAGCTGGATGAGAGAGTGGACTCCAACAAACTATCCTCTGAATTCCACCTGTGTCATATGGCATGAATGGACACACACACACACACACACAAATAATAAATAATAATAATTATTATTATAAGCAAATTTATAATAAAATTTAATATATATAAAATTTAATTTGGCCATAAATTATTATTATCAGAGGTAGTAATGGTAAATTAAAACCAAACAAATTAAACTAAAAATTGACCAGGAGAAATCGTGAAACATATTAATGAAAGGAATTGCATGTTTCTAAAGAAATCAGGGAAATAGTGAATTGGCCCAGTAAATAAAGTTGATTGCTGACAAGCTTGATGACATGAGTTCAATCCCTAAGTTCTAGGTGGTAGAAGAAGAAAATTAATTCCTGAAAGTTGTACTCTGACCTCCATTCACAATTTAAAGCTTACACACCCACACACATACCACACATAAACACACACACACACAAACCTACACAAATATTAAAATAAATCTTTTAAAAATATGATATATAATAATAAACATTAACAAAATGATAGTTTTTAATCAATCAATAGTAAAAGCATTTCCTAATCTTCCAGAGTACAGAGGAGTGTTCCCAGTATCAACATTGAGCACCATACAACCACCTACAAGAACAGAGCCAAAGGATCTGATGCTTTTTCAACTTACATACCTACTGGCATACACTTGGCATATAATCACACAGACAACCAAATATATAAAAATAATTTTTTATTAAAAATTTAGAGAAATTATAAATTAAATGAATAAGAATTGTCCATCAAACAGTCTGGTCCAAACACATGACAACACAGTTTTTAAAATTCTTTTCTAATGAAAATACAAATTATCATAATTTGGATAAATTACTTAAAAATCCACTCACAGGATGTGATCTGAAAGTGAAGTGAAAATTCTGAAGTAATTAAATAAATTGAACTATGATTAAAATAATAGTCACTTTTCCTCTATGAATAAGTTGATACTTAATAATTCATCTCATTCATCTCTGCATTATTGTACAATTAGAATTATTGTACTGTTGGGGAGGATCTGTTTATGCAGTGTGTAAAACCTGTATTATTCAAATGCTGATTTCTGTACCCAAAGAGCTAAATACAGGATAGACTTTGGATTTATAATTTTTATGAAGGATCACTTGCCTCAGTATTCTGTAAACATTGTTCTCCAATACCTTCTAACTGATTAAATAAATATCTGAATGACCAATAGCTAGACAAGAGTGGGTAAGCAGGACCTCTGTCAGAGAATAGGACTTCGGTAAGGAATCTAAGGTAAGGGGAATCCCAATCAACCACAGAGGAAGAAGCAGATGCCAGGACTAGAGAATGAGAGATAGGAAGCCACATGGAAGGATGCAGGCCAGGCCAAAATTGTTGGGTTAGAATAGCTGAGAATCTGACCAGCTATAATAAATAAGCTTATAATAAATATAAAAGGTCTCTGTGTCATTATTCAGGAGCTGGCAGTCCCAAAGAAAGTCCCATTTTTATTGTACTATAAGTTATAGTTTACCTCTATCCAGCACTGTTATTGAAATTTTACACTCTCAGGATGACTCAAGGGTAAATAGGTTTTCCAACTAGGATGAACTGCTTTAAAGATGTAGGCAGTGTTAAACTAGAATAGAGTGAAAATCATCTCAGATCAAATGTAACCATGTGTGAGAAGAAATTCAACCCAGTTCTTTATAAGCAAAAGCACAAAATTCTCAGTCAAATGCACAATTATATTTACATTATATTCTTTAGTTCAGTGGTTTTATTCTATGTAATCAAAACAATCACAGTATTTGTTGTATCTCATTGCACTTATGAGAAGGGACTTCAAAAATTTAAATACTCACCTTATTCAAGTCACATGGAATTTGAGAGGTAGTCACACAAAATACCATTTCAAAGAATATTTATACTTTATAATGATTAATTTAATTTTCATAAGACAAAAACATTACAAATACATAGAGTTTGTTAAATCAGGTGACTGTGCCCTCAGTGATCTCTTCTGCCACCAGTGTACTAGATGGGAGGACTAGAGTAGATGGTCTTCAGCACCACACAAATGTCTTAAGGAGAAAATGGTCAAGTTCAGGTGCCATTCTAGCAATACACTGAAGACATCCTTTGATTTAATTTTCTGACAAAAATTAGTCTGGAGACTATTAGAAAGCAAAAATATACATGCTAATATAGGAAGTAAAAGAAAGCAGTGTGAGTTTCTATAGCCTTGAAAAATATTACACATCAAGATGGAATAAAAGAATGAAAGAATTTATACCAAGTAAGGGAAATAGGAGTTCGTTTTAAATTGTTGAATTATTTGGGCTGCAGATGGGAAGTCATTCCATAAATTCCATATATATATATATATATATATATAGAGAGAGAGAGAGAGAGAGAGAGAAGAGTTTTATTTAAAAAGTTATGAGAATGATTTTGTTTAATCACAGGTGTGATGCTGCTTCTGTTAAGATCACAGGTTAAATTATTAACTGTGCCTCATGAGCAAGCAGGGGCATGGCTTAGCCAGCTGAGCAAGTTTAACTCTGAGGATGTGAGAGGAGTGTTAAGCCAGAGCCCCAAGGATAATGGGATGCTACAAAGAAGAAGAAGTGGTGCTATAAAGAAGAAAGAAGTTGCTCCACTCCCTGCTGCTTGTGCTCTCCCAAACAGCTGCTGGCTCTTCCTGCTGCTGTTTTCCAGGTTTGCTGGTTTGCAGGACTTCTGGATATTATGACTACTGAGATTGGTATTGCCCCCAAAGAATCCAAAGTCCCTACTCAGCAGAAAGTAGCTCAAAGATAACTCTGTCCTTTTTCCCTTTAACCTTCTTTCTCTCCTACCTAGTGTTGGTGGTTGGAAGGAACAAGTGTTAGAAGGGAGGTAGAGGTATAGTAAAATGATGAGTGACTAATAAAACAAAAATAATAAAATCTGCCTTGTTACTAGAGAGCGAGATTCATTCCACAAATTTTGTTATTCTAAAGAACCCTGACTAATAGACCCTTCACACTCATAAAATAAATGCATGGTTCCACAGAAATTATCTCCCTAGGACCTTGTCTGAATGATTCACCATTCCCTAGCACACATTTGATTTAGAGGCACTAGGAAAGTAAGCAAACTCTGGTGGGTAATGTTTATGGAACCTGTACTGTGTCCTTTTTCCCTACACTCTGCCCAGGCTAACAATCTCCAATACTTGCTATTTGCACTGAGGTTGGAGGAAATAATGAAATAAAATAAGAGGTTAATTTGAAGGACAACTGTGCAGCAAGAAGAGGAAAAAGAAAAAGAAGGAGGAGGAGGAGGGAAGGAAATAGGGAGAGAAGAAAGAAGGGAGGAGGGACAAATGAAGAATGGAAGGAAGAACTGTACCTGTTAACAGACTTTAAAATACCATGTGTAGCAAGAATATTATCAGCTTCCTGATGACACAGCAAAAGAAACCAGTGATCTATGTCCCACATATACTAACACAGAAATCAAAACAGACAAGCAAATACAAAAAAAAAAAAACACAATTATTCTGCATTCTGGTGCTTGTGTGTGTGTAAAAGGCCCTCATATGACTTCTGAACTGGAGCGAGGGACTGCTATGTAGGGACACTCCACTCTAGAGGAGTGGAATAGAAGAGTTAGGGGGTAGAGGGTGGGAGGGCGGGACTGGGAAGGGGGAAAAGAGGACAATATGATGGAGATGTAGCCTGAAGCGACAAATAAATAAATTCATTTATTAAAATAAATTTTAATATAGTAGCTAGCACATGAAAAAGTATTTGTGATCAATATGTGTGACAATTTTTAATTGGCATTTTAGATGATGCTTTTCAATTTAGGAAAATATGTGTATATGATAAAAAAATGAAAGAATGTGTTCTTTGTATTTGTAACATTTTGTTTTTATTTTATCTTTCTTTGAATTTGTGGAAAGTTCAAGTGCAGTTGTGGTAACTAATCTTCTTGTCAACTTGTCAGGATTTAGAATTGCTTACAGACCCCTGAATGTGTCTAATAGAACATTCCAGAGAAGATTAACTAAGTAGAGGTCTGGGGGCCAGATGTCCTGAATGATGGTGGCAACCCCCTATAGGATAAGATCCAGACCAGTTACCAGGCAGCAGTCTAGGGGCCTTTCTTCTACCCATACAGAAATGGGTACATGGAGGCTGCACTTCAAGGGCTGGTCTTCAGCAGTTTTTGTCACCCATGATGTTTTGCAGTGTGAGGTAGAAGGTGCAGGAGACTATTGGGAGCAGCAGCTGATGCCTTCTACTATTACAGCCTTTTGAAGGACACAACTAAGAGTTACTCTTCTTGTGTAGGTCTTGTTAGTTGGGAATCCTCAGTCAGCAGCTGGGGATGTTACAGTGTACTAGCAGGCCTAGGTATCAAGGCTCCTCATCCTAACAGCAGGTGGCATATGTTCGTAGAAGGTAAGGATGCTTCAGCTCCTAATGGAAGCTGGTGCTTACAGTCACTGTTTAGGTTATGAAGTCAAAATTCCTTAACACTTAACAATGTTTGTGTTACAGGTTTTTGCCAAGGCCTGAGTCTCTGCACCAAAAGGTATAGCAACTCTCTGGAACTCTTTAACTGACCAGGGATTGCAGTTTAATCTTCTGTGTTTCTTAAGTCCTTTATCCTCCTGAAGTGTTAGTTCTATGCACTCTTCTCCTGGCTCTGTTTCTGCCACCCTTCTGCTAATTGCCCTAAGTATCCTTGGCCTACATGGCAGCTGTGTCCTCACTTGTTCAATGGTCAGCTGCCTTGATGCTTTCACAATTCAGCCAGAGACCTTCACTGCTGCTCTACTGACTCTTTTGTCACTACAACTTTGCTCTCTCTGCTGCTTCCTTCTTTACGTTAAAAGTATGAACTACTAAAATTTGGCAGGGATAGACTATCCTCTCAAGAAAGTCTTTATTGGGTCTCATGAGTGTCTCCTAACTGCCTGACTAAATGAACATGAGCAGGATGCTTATGTTTATTTGCATCGATCTCAGGCATATTTTCTTGACCAGTTATAGCCTTTGAGGCTTATGTTTTGGACCAGTCCTTGTCTGTTAGCATCATTCCTTATAGTCTGTTCCCAAGTTCAGATGGGCAAATGATTGCAAGATCACCTACAGTTCAGCAAAGCTTATGAGAGGTTAAAACTATTTCAAACATCCCTCACTTTGGTTGTAACTTTGTGAGCTAGGTTTAGAGCTGTGATGGTTGCATGACTTTCTTGAGACATTCCTGAGTATTGGAGGTGACTGTCACACAGAAGTAATCTATTCTCCTGTTTAACTACTGTTTTACTGAGGTTGCCTTAACAGCAAGGTTGAGTCAAATAGCTGCTAATAAGGGGTCAAAGCAGCCCACTCCCTCAAAATATGTGTTTATTTGCAAGAAAATGAGCTTCAGGGGGAATTTTTTACAATGCAAATTTACAGACCCTATCCTTACAAAAAGAAGTGGTATTAGTAGTGTTTATTTAACACCTTCTCACTACCTCAGGATAATGTTACCTCAAGGTGTATCTCCGTTATCTGTGTTAGACTTAAAAAGTGAGCATCCCATTCAGCCATGAACTGAACACACACCCCTCTTCTGCCACATATCCCTGGTATTGTAATGTTTTCCTAAAGCACATGCAGCCAAGTTTCTGAGGACTGAATCTTCTGAAACCATGGGACAAGATACACATTTTTCCTTTTAACTTATTTTGGCACCTATTTTATCACTATCACACAGCAACACCAAAATAACAAATTAGTCCTGTACTGACAAACCTACCCATCTCATTTTTATTCTTTCAAAGGGTTCCTTATAAACTTTTCAATGCTTATATAATTTAAAGATGTAAGTTTTTTTTCATTAAAAATTCAGTCTGTTTTTTCAGGATATATTTTGGGTCATAGTTTATTCTTATATACAGTTTACTTTTATCTAGGAACATTTGTGTTTGCTATGTTTTAATTATTTATCTTTTAAATTTAAACTGCAATTTCAGTTCAAATATTTCTATTAAGCCAATAGTTCATTATAAATTATAAATACATATGTTTCTTCTTGTGTATGTATGCATGTATGTGTGTATATGTGCATATATAAGTATGTGTGTATGTGTCTGTGTGCAGTTATGTACTCCCCAAACACTGTTTTGCTTGGTAAAAATACTTAAAATCTTCTGCTTACAAAGCTTCAGAAATTATTCATCTATTAACATCAGGAGAAAAGAGATAGTGGTGTATCATATAATACCTGTGCTGATCAGGGAGCAAAAATGGATCTCTAGGGCTTATTAGCCATTCAGCCAAGTCTACTTAGAATGTGATATGCCAGTGAGAGACCCTGTTTCAAAAAACAGGTGCATATTTCATGTGGATAGCATCTACACGTTTATACCAACATACATGAAATTGCATGTGCACAAAAGCACACACACAGATCTGAGATCCACAGCCCAAGATATTTTAGAGGTCAAAGAAGCCTTGATAGTTTAGTCTCATAAAATAAAACAAAATGAGTAAACAGCAGACTTTACCTTTAGTCCAGTTTAGACCCTCTCCTGGGATTCTGTCTTCTCTTATAACCCCAAAATGCATCAATCTGTAGTTACTACTTTAGTGTCAATAATTATGTTTTGTTGCTTATGGAAGAGTTAATTGGATGGGTTCCAAAAGACAGGCAATATTGGATTATTTTTTTCTTTTCCATTAAAAAAGTTTAAACAGTGTTCAAATAGAAAATGGTTAAAGCACAATATTTGTCTTTTTGCAATTAGTTTATATTGCTCCATATGATTTTAGGAGTCACATCCATTTCTGGAAAGAATGATATCTTACCTCTTGCACTTGAACATGGAACCAACAGCTCCTCCAACATTTTGAAATTGTTACAGAATTAATAATGATATGGCCATTCCTTGTGCCGCTGATTGTCAGTGTGTAATTATGTGGAACATACATTATGTGGACAAGGCTATACATTTGATCACGAGTGTTATTAAAATAAAACAGAGTAAAAGATTATTAATCAAAATAGATTTAATAATCCTAAACACAGCAGTGCCCTTTTCCCTCTTCTGAGGCCCAATATGACAGCCATCTTTCTTTTGTGTATTCCTGTGATGGCACCTTACTCACAAGTTAGGACAAATTGGCATCTGAGTCCTGCTATTCATTACAAGGTTAATGAGTTGGTCTCCAAATAGTTTAGCTATAGTTCTATACAGCAATGCAGAATAGAGTCATGGTTTCTTTTCCTATCTTCCAGAGGATTTTTCAGTAAGAGAATCACTGTCAGGGAAGAATTACTCAAATCAACCATGAGATTAGAATCATAAAGGCCTAAGCCTTCTTTCTCTGAGTTGTTCAAGACAAACCATAAACTGGCTATCTTTCTTGCAAGAAAAGCAGAGAAGTAAATAACAAATTTTTCTATTTGTAGTGCTCTTAGAATAAAATCAACTGAGCAGACTGGGAATACAGCCTGAGGAAAATCTCTGGATGAGTTCGTGATTCACTGAACAATTATTTGGAATCACTCTGAAAAAAGCACATGGAATCTGAATTTTAAAAAAAGAAGTATCTTATAATCTTCCACAACATGGTAGAGTTTTAAAATCATGATCCTAGGAATACTTTATGTTTCTGTCTTTCTTTACTTTCATATCCTATTTCCACCCCTGAGCTCTTGCTTTGTTTTAACAGCCCTCAGGCTCAAACCTACAGCCTCGTACACATTAAGTATGCTCCACACACTGACACCTGTCTCCACAAGACAGGTTTGGACACAAGGGCAAGGACAACATTACCAAAGGTTTTCAACAGGCCAACTCAGTTCCTGTACTAGTCTGTAATTGTTTGGTGAGCCAAGGGAGGCCTTCATCTGACATAGAGACAACACTGCTCAGTTAGTATTCCACAATAGAGAAACTGTAAGTACACTCTTTTAACTAAGACATGTCCAGTAATTGGAGTACTGCTTAGAAAAGATATCTCTTTGATCTCCTGTCATCAGAATCTCTCCTGTCTATCAGTTCAGGAACTTTAACAAGTTCTATTGAGTTATAAATGTAGGGGCTCATAGACTATACCTTCCCTGTTCCCCATGAAGTGTAGGGTTGTGGACCATACCTCTAGCAGACCTGACTTGAAACACATGAGATTGAGCGAATCCAAACCCCAGAAATCTCAAAGTTGGGACTCCAATCATCACACTGAGATAGGTAGGCATAGGATAAATCTTTCTTTCTGCTTCCTCCATCCCTGGGAGCATGTAAACAATCTCAGTGGTGTCCAGGCAAAAGGTCATGTAAGGAAGTGCCATGTTATTTCTCCCCATGCAAACAGAGCTCCAGCAACACTTTATAATTCAACCAATCACTAGCCCACTCCCAACAAAATCTCCCTACTGTCTAAGAACTATATATTTTTCATGAATAACTGAATAAAGGGATACTGAGAGCTGTCATTATTTTAGGGTGCTCCTGACTTCATTTCAGACGAACCTACTGATTGAAATGCCTGGTCCATCAGGCTTTCATCACTAGCCTCCCAATGCCAACTGGCTGCCACTAGTGTCTCCATCTCCTCCACCATTGTAGCCTCTCTCCAGGCAGACATTGCCAGTCAGAACAGATTCTTGCCATTTAGGAGGTCATCCCCTAAAGGGCTTTTAGCTGGTTTCAGCTGATAGCATTTATTAAAAGAGCAAAATACTTTACAGAGGTAGATTTTTTCTTTCTGTCTGTCCCCCTGAGCTGTCACATTGGTTGCATGCTCAGAATACCCAACAAACCTGGAAATTTGGATTTCATGTCTCTGCCACTTTTCACCTGGTTCCCCTTCTAGTGTGCAGAACCTGCTTCCAGTCTCCCATTGGTTTGAAGAAGTGAGGCTGCCACAACTGGGTTCCAAGAAAATTGTGGCCGAGCATACCAGAGAACCACAGAATGACAAAAATGCATTGGAAATTGTGAAATTTAATATAAATAATGCGGACAATTTTATCAAAGCTGAGTCATAAATATCCAGGAAATATTGAATATATTATAATTTTAAATATAAAAATACACTTATATGTATATACAACAAATGTTTAAAAAGATATTTCTGTATTTGTATGTGTGTGTGTGTGTGTGTGTGTGCCAGTTTGCATTTGTGGTGCATGATGTGTGTATGTTGATAATGGAATGTTTTCCTCTATGGCTCTCCAACTTATTTTTTGAGGCAGGGTTTCTCACTGAACCTAGTGTTTATCAATTGGATGAACAGGATCAGCCTGCTTGTGGCCCCACTTGCTCAGAGGTTAAGAAGTTTGCCATGACTTCCAGATTCTATGTGGATACTGGGGATCAAATTAGGCATAAGTACTCATGCTTATGAAGCAAACACTTTACCCATGTAGCCCCTTACTTGGCCCCAAAATATATTTCATTACCCTTGAGTTGAAGTTAAATGGAATTTTGAGGCTCAAAATTATATAACTCTATTGAAATCCTGAACCTCCTTCAATGAAGGAGGCTTAAATGAAGACTTTGGGTAGAATGAACTATTCATAAAAGATTTCATTACACAGTCTGTAGAGGGAATGGAGACATGTTCAGTCAATATAGACCTTGCTTTGTGAAAGGACCCAACTTTGATGCTGCAGCACTACATAAAATGTTTGGTGCAGAGACATCTGTCTGAAATTCCAGCATTAGGGAAGAAGAAGCAGGAGGATCTGAGGCAGCCTGGTGGTCAAACAGTGTACATTAATGTGAACTCCAGCTTCAGTGAGATAGTCTGTCTCAAAAAAAAAAAAAAAAAAAAAAGGCTGGAGAAGTGATTGTGGAAGACACCTGATATCGACTTCTGGCTTTAACATACATGAACCCACACATGCACAGTCAGACAAAAGAACACATATGGAACATACATGAAATATATAGCAACAAACAAACATTGTTATCACTCTTTATAATTCTACTGAATACTTAGAATTCACTATAATTGCTTTGACTAAATATAAGTATATAAAAGCATTTTACTGCTTTTAATTTTATCTTTTTATTTAAAAAGTTGTATTTTAATAAACCTAATTTAAAAAATAGTCAAATGGTTCCCTTTGCTTTCATTTTAAATCCCTGTGTTACTTTTAATGCATGGGGAGTTGATGACCACATTTGTGCTCCTTAAAAAGCTGATTATATGCCATGAGCATCTGTTCCCATTATAGAGCATGCTGGTAGAAAACGGGAGGAGAATGGTAAGTGTTGCCACCTGGTCGTCACATTACAATGAATAAAATAAAGGTAAACCATAATGAGACCCTTGGTCAGGGATGCATGTTGAGCTTATATGGGGAACCATTAGTGTTTCATTTAAGTACAGGATAGTTCTACTGCATAGAGAATGGGTCTGTTGTGCTGGAGTCCTTTTGCTCTGACTCTCATCAGGTTAACTCAGACTATGCAGACTCTGGAAGTTAAGGTTCTTCTTGTTTCATACATTTCATTCTGTCCAGGAAGAAGTTTGAAATACTGCTTTCATTTGTGACATGTATTTTATGGAAAGTATTTTACTTCTGTGAGAATGAAAACATGGGATTATCAAAGTACAATTCAAAACAATAAGCACTTCGAAAATTTTTCTGTTCAGAGTGGTACTTCTCTCATCTCAGGAAAGCTTCTGGGTGTGAGATGGCCAGGGCACAGAAGACAGATGCTGGAGCTGTAGCCTCCCTTTCCCTTCCCTTCCCTTCCTTTCTGTTTCCTTCCCTCCTCCTGTTCTGCCCTGCCCTGACTCCTTCTTCCTTCCTCCCTGCTGCCGTTCTGGCTGCCTTCTTTTAAGTGCCTGTGAAACTATGTGCATGTTTCTTCCTATAGCTGAATGCATGTGAAAGCCAGAGCTGCTATTCCTCTAAACCATCGATCTTATTTCTTGAGACACAATGTCTCGATGGGATCTGGAATTCAGTGATTCCACTTGCCTGTCATACAGATCTTGGGATTCTCTTGTCTGCCCCAGCAAAGTGCTGAAATTATAAACATGTGTCACCACACAGAATGAGACTATATTTTAAGTCAGTGATATGGAATGAAACCAAGTCTGCTACTTAAGTGGCAAACAGTTAAAGACTAAATATGTCCTGCAATTTCTTTTCTTTTCTGTAAAAAAAAAAAAATCATTTAAAAATTCACTTATAATTTTTCTGCCAGCTTCCTAAGTCCATGATTCTAACGAGCATGGACTAAGTAATATATTACGTGGAATACATTACTACTTAACATAAGTTGGTGTTCATACTTATTACACACTGCATGTAGCTATCTGAGATGGAGTGATTTATAAAGAAAGAAGACTGCCTTGGGCTTGTGCTTTTGGGAAATTGAGATATTCATGAACCGGGTCCTAGAGAGTATGCTTACATGCCGGAGAAAGCATAATACAGAAGAATAAGCAGATACCTGTGTGAAATGTCTAGATTCCAGTAGTGATGAGAGAAGCCAGGCTCCTTCCGTTGCAACATGTGCTGGTATGGACAAATACAATCTTGAGAACACTCTCAGGAAAGATGCTATTAATGTCACCAGTAATTTGCTGTGATGTCATGAGAAGTTCTTCCCAGAGTGTATCTGCCCATACAAACTTAGTGAAGAATTAAGCCTCAGCCTGAGATCTGGAGGTTCAAATAATATTAAACTACATCAATTGTCATATAGTGAACCACAGCTTTGCAACCTGTCTTCCAGATGGCTCCTTAAAACTTCCTCCATCTATCTTCTTTGCTACAATTAGAGAAACACCTCAGGTGGCAGCCATTCACCTCAGCATTTGCTTATGTCAGCACTCTGGCTTTTCCTTCATTGTTTGCTATTTTTGGAGGCAGGGTCTCATGTCATTGAGATTGGTCTTAATTGCCTTATGTAGCTGAGGATGAGCTTGAACATCTCATTCTTCTCCTCTACCTACCAAGTACTGGTGTTAGAGATATGCTCCACCACACCCAGTTTTATGTGGTGCTGGAGATAACCCATGGGCTCTATTCTTGCCAGACTGGTTTTGGGTCAGCTGAGCTCTTCCTCAGATGATTTTCTATAAGCATACTCAGTGAATGCAAACATTTTCATAATACATTTTGTATTTATGACAAAATACAAATTTTGTATTTACTACACATATTTAATAGAATCTTGTGTTTCAATCTAACAGGCGATTTAACAGTGACCTCAATTACACTTTCATGAGAATACTGCTCCTGGCTTTGCAGAATCTGTTCTTCTAAACTAAGTGGAAACATTTTCATTAGACCATCCAGACTGGACTGACAGGAGATCCATTTGACTTTGAGAAGGTTTGGAATTCTGCCTCTATTTTTATAGTACCTTTTGAACTCTCTATTTTCAACCTATTTTATGAAATATGCCATTTTTTTATATACAGCTTGACAGATTCACTGTTTGAAAATAAATGCTTAGGATACATTAAAATCACATAAACATCCAAGGGTGCAAATTCCAGAGAGTCAGAAATCCATTATTTAAACGTGCCTTGTTCAGGAACAATAGTAGACACTTGTGTCTTTTAAATTGTCCAGTGGCTACATTAGAAAAATCACAAAATCAGCACAGTCAACATATTTGATATATAATTAAGATTGTAAATAATAGAAAATTAATTGTAGCATATGTTTGCTTTATAGCTCTACTAATATATCTATTATCTATCTAAATATCTATGATAAATAGATAGAAATATGATAGATAGATAGATAGATAGATAGATAGATAGATAGATAGACAGGTGGATCATAAGTATGTAGATAAAAAGAGATATCCCCTGTATATGAAAATCCAATGACTTTATAACATGTTCATCTTATTGTCTGGACTAGATATTATAGTCCAGGTGTTCAGCTGGTATACCCAGAAAGTGGCTATATCCTAAATACATCTATTCTCAGTATCAAACCAATGAGCTTTTTCTCCTTTGCCATGGCCTGGACCATCAATTCCTCTTGGAGTTCAGGACTCAAGCAGCAGATTCCCTTTATTAACTTTGTATATGTTTAAACTTTGAATAGTTGGAGGGCGGATCCAAGATGGCGGCAGTCTGCAGGGACACATTTTGAGTTGTGGGTGATAGCTAAAACATTGAAGAACTATAAACAAGCTGAGCAATATCCTGAGAAGCATGAACCCAGGGATTAGTATGGGTCCCTCCTAGGACCCTCAGACACTCAGGTAAACAGGCATACCCAAGGAACTGGGCACAGCAGAGCAGGGAACCCAAGCAGCAGCAAGCAACAGGGCAGACCCAGGCAGCAGGGAGTGGCGGTTGTGTGGAACCTAGGTCTTGGGGCCCAGCATGGGGTGGTGCAGAACCTCAGCAGAGAAGCACACCACAGAAGTGGGGAAGAGCCACTCAATAACTCAGCGAGGGAACAGGCTTGCAGGCTCTGGGCCCAAGACAGAGGCAAGTGAGGAGCCTGGCACAAAACAGAGTCTAGCACTCACCCTGCCACAGAAGTGGGCAAAAGCCAATCTAATATTCAAGGAATAGCTACAAACCTCAGACTGGGGTACTCACCAGCCTCTGGAGTGCACAGCTTCCATGCCAGCATTGCATACCAGAGAACAGCAGATTCACCAAGATGTACCTTCAACAGAGCAGCTGGCAGGAGGCACAAGCATATCTGGGCTTATCCAGAAAGGTGTTGGACATAAAGGTCCCTCTACTGGATATACAATCACTTGTAATAATATTGCCCCCAGGGCAGAGGGCTTCTCTTCCTGTACCAGTACAGTCTCCTGCAGGTCTGATCACTGTAGGGTCTTGGAAGGTAGCCCCAACTGCCAGATAGAGGTACCTTAGCACCCAATATTCACACAGTCACCACAACACCCAAAAGAGGACCAGCAGTGCCACTGAAATGGTCCAGAAGACACCAGGAACAATCAGATATGGCAACCAGATGGCTAAAGGTCAGCAAAAGAACAAAACTGACAAAAATCAGGGAAATATGACTTCAACAAAATTCAGTGAGGTTAACACAACAAGCCCTGAACATCCCACCACAGCTGAAACTCATGAAAATGACGACAAATCTATACTTAGAAAAATGATGGAGTCCTTTCAAGAAGAATGAAATCACTGAAAGAATACAAAGAATCCTCAGTTTTACGAACCAAAGCAATGGAGAATATCCTTAGAGACCTCCAAGCCAATGCAGCCCAACATGAATGGGAAAGAGACAAGGTAATGAAGGATTCAAAAATTTGAAATATTTTCAGACAAAGAAAAACAAATTGGAACAGGACACATGTAAAACAAATAAAATTGTTCAATACTTGAAATAGGAAGTAAAAGCAATAAAGAAAACACAATCAGAGTTAATACTGGAGGGGGTAAATGAAGGGAAGAGAACAGGAACTACATACAGGAGTATAAAAAATAGGATGTAAGAGATAGAAGACAGAATCTCAAGTGTGGAAAATTCGATTGAAGAAATCAGTACAACAACCAAAGAAAATGAGAAATCTAAAACAGTTCTTACCCATAACATCCAAGAAATCAAGTTCTCAATGAAAAGATGGAACTTAAGAATTATGGGCATAGAAGAAAGAGAAGACGCCCAATTCCAAGGTCCAGGAAACATCTTCAACAAAATCATAGAAGAAAACTTCCCAAACTTAAAGAAAGAGATGCCAATAAAATTCCAAGAGGCATACAGAACACCAAACAGATTAGAGCACAAAAGAAACTCTTCTTGCCACATAATAATTGAAACTGCAAATGTACAGAACAAATAAAAAATATTAAAAACTGTAAGAGAAAAAGGTCAAGTAGCATATAATGGCAGACCCATCAGAATTACACATAACTTTTCAGAAACTTTAAAAGCCAGAAGGACCTGGGAAGATATCCTACAAGCCCTGAGAGAACATAGGTGCCCAGCCAGACTACTATACCCAGGAAAACTCTCTATAAACATAGATGGAGAAAACAAGATATTCCATGACAAAATCAAATTTAAACAATATCTACCCACAAATCCATCCCTACCATTTTAGAAGGAAAATAACAACCCAGAGAATATAACTACACCTAAGAACACAGAGGAAGCAAAAAATTTCACTGCAGCTAAACCAAAAGAAGCACAGAACCACCACCTACACCAAAACAACAAGGAATAACAACCTCTGGTTTTAATATCCATCAACATCAATGGACTCAACTCACCAATAAAAAAGACACAGGCTTACAGAATGGATCTGAAAACAAGACCCATCATTTTGCTGCATACAAGAAACACATCTCACTAACAGGATAGATGCTACCTCAGAGTAAAGCGTTGGGAAAAGATTTCCCAAGCAAATGGACCCAGGAAGCAAGCTTGAGTAGCCATCGTAATATCTAATAAAAGAGACTTTAAACTGAAGTTAATCAAAAAAGATAGAGAAGGGTACTAAATACTCGTTAAAAGAAATATTCATCAAGAGGATATCTCAATACTAAATATCTATGCCCACAATACAAGGGCATGCACACTTGTAAAAGAAACTCTTCTAATCTAAAACTACACATTGATCCCCACGCCTTTGTAGTGGGAGACTTTTACACTCCACTCACAACAATGGACAGGTCATAGAGATAGAAAACAGAGACATACTGAGTCTAAGAGAGGTCATGAAACAAGTGGACATAACAGATACCTAAAGAACGTTTCACCCAAACATAAAAGAATACACCTTCTGCTCAGCACCACACAGAACCTTCTCCAAAATCGACCATATAGTCGGACACTAAGCATTCCTCAACAGATACAAGAAAATACAAGAAATAACCCCTTGTATCTTATCAGAATACCACGGAATAAAGCTGGACTTCCACAACAACAGAAATAACAGAAAGCCTACACACTCATGGAAACTGAACAACTCTCTACTGGATGTCTATTGGGTCAGGGAAGAAATAAAGAAGAAAATCAAAGATTACTTAAAATCCAACAAAAATGAAGGCACAACATACCCAAATTTATGGGACACAATGAAAGCAGGGCTACAAGGAAAGTTCATAGCACTAAATGTCTTCAAAAAGAAACTTGTGATAGCTGATATTAGTGATTTAACAGCAGAACTGGAAGAACTGGGGAAAAAAGAAGCAAGCACTCCCAGAGGAGCAGAAGGCATGAAAACATCAAACTTAGGGCTGAAATTAACAACTTAGAAACAAAAAGAAGAATATAAAGAATCAATGAAACTAAGAGTTGGTTCTTTGAGAAAATCAACAAAATGGACAAACTCTTAGCCAAATTAACTAAAAGGCAGAGGGAAAAGACCCAAATCAACAAAATCAGAAATGAAAAGGGAGAAATAACAACAGAAATTGAGGAAAACACAGAGAATCTTTAGGTCCTACTATAAAAATCTGAACTCCAGCAAATTTGTCAACCTAAGCGAAATGGACAATTTTCTTGATAGATTCCACCTACCAAAGTTACAAGATCAGGTTAACAGAAATAAACAGCTCTATAACCCCTAAGAAAATAGAGTCATTAAAAATCTCCCAAACAAAAGAGCCCAGGACCAGATGGTTTCAGCTCAGAATTCTACCAGATATTCAAAGAAGAGCTAATACCAATACTCTTCAAAATCTTCCACAAAATAAAATCAGAAGGAACACAGCCAAAGTCAATCTATGAGGCCACAGTCTCTCTGATTCCTAAACCACACAAAGACCCAACAAAGAAATAGAACTCCACCATACATTACAGCATCAATCTTCAGTCATTTGGCCCCATTTCTCTGACAAACATTGATTGTAGAGCAGGGGTTATGAAGGACTTGCCTACCCTGTCTTGGCAGAGCTAGGCTGTCGACTTACCTGCTTCCAAGTTTTGTCCTTTTTGGACAGCATTCTGTCTACAGTTGGAGCAAGGGGTTTTCCTTCCAAGAGACAGGCTTATGACTAATTCAATCATCTTCTACTCGAGATTCTTCGATGCTCATCTTCTACTTGGAGTAGAATAGGGGGTGCTGTCAGGAGTTGATATGTCTCGGTATAAAAAAAATCTAAAGTTAAGAAAACATCTTTGAATGCCATACTCTGCAGATCTCTTGAGGTTTTGAAGAGGCCCTATCTATCTCTTATATTAGAATGAGCAGATGTTGTTTGTCTCTTAACAACTTGATTTCTGAGTAGCTTAGAAAATAACTGTGATAGACTGTCATAGTAACTAACAAAATGATTGGCTTGCATGACTATTAGTTTGCATTTCTTAATTATCCTAAACAGTTTATGACAATTAGTAGCAAAAGGCCAAAACTTCACATTTCATTTTTTTCTTTACCCCCTAACCCTTCCATCTCATTTCTCTGGGGTGGAGCATCCCTATATAACAGTCCCTCATCTCAGTTCAGAGGTCATATGAGTACCAAGAGCCTCCTCATCCATTGGAGGTCTATGAGGCAGTACCACCAGTGAAAAGTCTCTCATTGCCTGGGAGAGAGAACTAAAAAACAAACAAACAAATAAGCATACAAACAGTTAAAAAGAATAAAAAATAGAGAAAAAATAAAAATATAAATGAAATAAAAAATAAAAAGTCTGTGTCCATGTTCCCTTTGGTGTGTTAGTTGTAGTATCGATATCCTCTACTATATAGCTAAAATCCTACTATAAGTGAATAGATGCCATATGCATCCTTCTGAGTCTGGGTTAACTCACTCAGGATGAGCTTTTCTAGTTCCATCCATTTGGCTGCAAATTGCATAATTTCATTGTTCCTGATAGCTGAACATCCATTGTGTAGATGTACCACAGTTTTTTAACCCATTCTTCGGTTGAGGGATATCTGGGTTGTTTCCAGTTTCTAGATATTACAAATAAGGGTGCTATGAACATAGATGAGGAAACTTCTTTATGATTCCATGAGGAGACATTTGGATGTATACCCAGAAGTGGTATGGCTGGGTCCTGAGGCAAAGCTATTCCAAGTTTTCTAAGATAAAGCCATACTGACCTCCATAGTGGTTGCATAAGCCTGCATTCCCACCAGCAATGGAGGAGGGTTCCCCTTTCTCCACACCCTAGCCAGCATGTGCTGTCATTTGAGCTTTTGATCTTAGCCATTCTGACAGGTGTGAGATGGAATCTCAGAGTCATCTTGAGTTGCATTTCTCTGATGATTAAGGATGTTGAGCATTTCTTCAAGTGTCTCTCATCCATTAGGGATTCCTCCTTTGTGAATTCTCTATTTAGCTCCATCCCCCATTTTTTGATTGGATTATTTGGTTTCTTGGCATTTAATTTCTTGAGTTCTTTGTAGATTCCTCATGAACATAGATGCAAAAGTACTTAATAAAATACTATTAAACCAAATCGAAGAACACATCAAAAGTATCATACACTATGAACAAGTAGGATTCATCCCAGGAATGCAAGGATGGTTCAAGATATGAAAATCCATCAATGTAATTACCATATAAACAAGTTGAAAGAAAAAAAGATCATCTTGCTAGATGCTGAAAAAGCATTTGACAAAATCCAACACACCTTCATGCTAAAAGTCCTTGAGAGAATAGGCATATAAGGACCATACCTAGAAATAATAAAGGCAATATACAGAAATCCAGTAGCCAATATCAAATTAAATGAAGAGAAACTTGAAGCATTTCCTCTAAACGCAGGGACAGGACAAGGATGTCCACCTTTGCCATATCTCTTCAAAACAGTACTTGAAGTTATTGCTAGAGCAATAAGACAACTAAAGGATATCACGATGATATTAATTGGTAACAAAGATGTCAAATTATCCCTATGTGCAGATGATATGATAGTATGCATAAGTGACCCCAAAATTTCCTCAGAGAACTCTTACAGCTGATAAACACCTTCAGCAAGGTGGTTGGATACAAAATTAATTCAAAAAAATCAGAACCCCTACTTTATACAAAAAAATAAATGGGCTGAGAAAGAAATTAGGGACACAACACCCTTCACAATAGCCACAAACAATATAAAATACCTGGGGGTAACTCTAACCAAGCAAGTTAAAGACCTGCATGACAAGAACTTCAAAACCTTGAAGAAAGAAATTGAAGAAGACATTAGAAGATGGAAAGATCTCCTATGCTCATGGATAGGTAGGATCACCATAATAAAAATGGCCATCCTGCAAAAAGCAATATGTAGATTCAATGAAATTCCTATCAAAATACCACCACAATTCCTTATAGACCTGGAAAAAGCAATTCTCTACTTCAGATGGAATAACAAAAAACCAAGGATAGCTAAATAAATCCTGTACAATAAAAACAACAACAACAAAAAGCATCTGGAGGTATCACCATCCCAAATTTCAAGCTATATTGCAGAGCAATAGTAATAAAAACAGCATGGTGCTGATGTAGAAACAGACCAGTGGATCAATGGAATCAAATTGATGACCCAGAAATGAACCCACACACCTACGGTCACTTAACTTTTGATAAAGAAGCCAAAACCATACAATAGAAAAAGGACAGCATCTTCAATGAATGGTGCTGGTCCAACTGGATGTCAACATGTAAAAGAAGGAAATTAAAGCCATACTTGTACAAAACTTAAGTTCAAGTGGATCAAAGACCTTAACATAAGGCCTGACACACTAAATCTATTAGAAGAGAAAGTGGAGAAAACCCTCGAATTCATCGGTACAGGTGACAACTTCCTGAACAGAACACCAACAGCTCAGGTTCTAAGACCAGCAATCAATAAATGGGACCTCATGAAACTGAAAAGTTTCTGTAAGGCAAAAGACACTGTCATTTGAACAAAAAGGCAGCCTACAGATTGGGAAAAGATCTTCACTATCCCCACATATGACAGAGGGCTAATATCCAAAATTTACAAAGAACTCAAGAAATTAAATGCCAATAAACCAAATAATCCAATCAAAAAATGGGAAACAGAGCTAAAGAGATAATTCACAAAGGAGTAATTCCTAATGGCTGAGAGACATTTGAAGAAATTATGAGCATCCTTAATCATCAGAGAAATGCAACTCAAGACGACTCTAAGATTCCATCTCACACCTGTCAGAATGGCCAAGAGGAAAAATTCAAATGACAGCACATGCTGGCAAGGTTGTGGAGAAAGGGGGACACTCCTCCATTGCTGGTAGGAGTGCAAGCTTGTATAACCACTATGGAAATCAGTCTGGTGATATCTTAGAAAACTTAGAATAGCTCTACCTCAAGACCTAGCCATACCATTTCTGGGTATTCATCCAAATAATTCCTCACCAAACCACAAGGACGTTTCCTCATCTATGTTCATAGCAGCCTTATATGTAGTAGCTAGAAACTGAAAACAACCCAGATGTCCCTCAACTGAAGAATGGATAAAGATCTCCAGTACATCTACACAATGGAATACTACTCAGCCATCAGAACAATGAAATCATGCAACTTGCAGCCAAATGGGTGGAACTAGAGAATCTCATCCTGAGTGAGCTAACCCAGACTCAGAAGGATGCACATGGTATGTATTCACTTATAATAGGATTTTAGCCATATTGTACATGATAAATATACTACAACCAATGCACCAAAGGGAACAGGAACATAGACTTTTTTTCCTTTCAATTAGATACTTTGCCCTATTTTTGCTGCCTTGTAGGCCCCCAGTGTATGAGGAGGCTCTTGGCCCTCATATGACTACTGAACTGGAGTTAGGGACTGCTATGTAGGGACACTCCACTCCAGAGGAGTGGGATGTAAGGAATAGGGGGTAGAGGGATGTAAGGGAGGGCGGGGCTGGGAGGGGTGGAAAGAGGGCACTGTGATGGAGATGTAACCTTAAGTAATAAATAAATACTAAAAAAAAACTTTGAGTAGTTTGCAGTAATGTGTCCTGGCCTGCTTGGCACATGAGGAGCTCAAGCAGCCAGGCCAGGCTTAATCAAGTTTTGTCTCTGGGCTCCCACTACATCTTTCCCTGGAAAACCCTTCTTCAGTACTGCAGCTGCCCTTGATGCCATCGCCTATGTTCCATGAAAGGGGTACTCAGATCTTCAGGTTGTACTGCTGGCCCCTCTTGCCCCTCTAGACATCAACGCCTCAGTATTCCTGAGTGTCTGAGGCTAAATCTCCACATCTCTGGGATCTGAGATCACTAGCAGCAACTGAGTCTTCAGTTAAGGCTGCTGCTGACCGGGAACTCAGGGAGAAGGAGTTGTATCCAACTGGAGCTAGTCTATGAGCTCCATCACCATCTCTGTGGCAACAATGTACAAACTAGCGAATTCCTGGAAAGAAGGGAGTTTTGCATGGTCTGACACTGCCAACCAGAGACAAGAACTAGGAATCTGACCTCTTATTATAAGTTTATAGTTTAGTTAAGGAAAGTTGCTTTGTTTATCTTAGAGTTCAAGTTTGTGTAAACCTAAAGTATGAGTTAATAGCCCCCCTCCACCTCTCTAACTATCAGAATAGCAGTTTAAGCTTCTAACTATCAAAATGGCCATCTCCTATCCCTCAGTGTGACCCCTCCCAGATTTATGCTAATTTTAGGTGAAAAGTCTGAACAAAATCCTTCTACTCCCTAAACTCCCTCATGTTCAGGACTTGAAATCCCATCAATCCTCACTATGGAAATCTCTGCCCTGGAAAGCTCCACTCTCTCAAATATCTTATATAAGGTCTGTTTGCCTAGCTTTCTATTGTCCTCTCCTGGAAGCAGAGGCAGACCCTCCTGGATTCGACTCTCCTCTCCTGGATTAGTCTCTAGTAATTGATTTGTTGCCTGGTGTGACTCTCTCATAGGAAGAAGCCAAGAGGTTCAAAAGAGAAGTAATGAAGGAGCAAGACTCAGGCCTGAGGGCTCTTCAGCTCAGCTGGGGCTGAAGAAATCATTCCCTGTTATCTGCATCATCTCTACTGAGGAGGCTGCAAACAAAGCCCGTGACTGTGTGTTCTCCACAAATACTGGGGTGGTTGGGTCATTCACCCTAGCACCCAAGCATCTGAGGCAGTCAGCCACAGGTGCACTGAGGCTGACACCTGTCTTGGGTGGAGCTGCCTGCCTGCATGGTCAGCCTAGCTGTGGAGCCAGAATGACTGTGTCAGTGAGAGGAGAACACAGGCCCAACCACAGGCCCAACCTGCCTTTCTGAAGAGACCTGCCAGCTCCCAGGTGCTCAGAGGATAGCCCTCTCCTCACTCCAATCCCCTCTATATTGGTCCACCTGGGTCACAAGCAGTTGAGGAGAGCCAGAGTATTACAGGAACCTGTCCATCATCTAGAGGTAAACACCAGGATCTCAGGATCAGCCAACACCTGGGGCAGGGAGTTTTCCTGAGCACCAAGGTCAACTGACAAAAGAAACAAACAGACAACACCAGGGTCAATCAGATGACAAAAGGTCAGCGCAAGAACATGTTAAAAAAAAAAAAAGGATGTTTCCAGATCCTAGCAATAATGCTACAGACAACTCTGGACATCCTAACACGATTGAAACAAAGGAAAATGACCTTAATCCTATGCTTATATTAATAATAGAAGACCTAAGGGAGGAAATCAAGTACCTCAGAGAGCAACAGCAAAGTACTGCAAAGGAGGTGATGGAAATGAATAAAATGCTTAAAGGAATGGAAGACCTGAAAGGGGAAGTTGAAGCAATGAAGAAAATCCAATCCGAGACATCCATAGAACTGGAAAACCTTAAGAAAAGAAAAATTGGATGTTAGTGACAAAGGAGGTGAAACTTCAGAATATAAGTTGAATACAACAGATACTGAAAAAAATGATACATGATTTCTGTTAGACTTGGGATCTGAAACAATCACACAGGAGTGATGCTGATTTCTGGTAGTGTGAATGTGATGGGAGTTGTTGAGTTTTGAGAAGATGTTGATAAAAAAAGGCAAATTAAACTTAAACATGAGGGATCATGCTTAAGGGAGCTTTAGGACAGCATGAAACTATGGATCATAGTTATGTAGAGGACAGTTAAAAACATTGTAAAGTAATTAGATTCTAAGTGTTTTCAACATGCAGAAAATAAGTATGCAGTGGAATGAGCTGTCAATTCACACATTCCATAATCCACATGGACTTTGAAACATCACATTGTACATATAAATATAAACTATAAGCTATAAACATATCCCATTTATCAATTAAAGCAATACTACTGTAATTCCTTTCCCTGTTACTGTAATGAAATATCCTTTCTGAATCTATTTGAGAGGGAATATGTTTATTTTGGGTCACAATTTCAAGTTCTAGTCAGTCCTGTGGTGGAAATCAGTGCTTGAAGCAGCTGGTCGCATTGCATCCACAATTAGAGATAGGCATGAACAGAAGTTACTGTTCAGGCCCCTAGCTCCATTTTATACACTGCAGATTTCTCTGCTTAAGAAATCATTAAGATGTTTTATATTATTAAATTCGTTTTGTTCTTCCTCACTTGTTTACAGAATTTAATCTTAGTATATTTTAAACTTCAAATCTTTTATTTATTACATTTATGCTTTTGTTACTAAAATATAATTTAATTATTTTAATTATATTAATAATTTAATTATTTTGTGATCATGTTAAGTGAAATATTATTTTTTAGATGTGCTATCATTTTAATTGATAATAGTATGCATTAATTAACCCAATCATATAACACAAATTTGGAAAACAAATGTTGCACATAAAAAATAAATTTTAAATGCTTTTTAAAATGAGAGAGATTTTTAAATTAATGCGTCTACCCAAAAATAAAACAAATCATTAAAATAAGATACAAATTGATAATAATTAATGGGTAAAATTAAAAGTAAGTTTATAGCACATTTACTCTATTCTACAAAAGTAAATAATAATAATTGATGATGTATTATTTACAGACAAATGACTATGTGGTCACATTAATTATCCCAGCTTTAATTAGTTCATGATATAAATGAATAAGTAAAGAGATAATAGTTTGTTTCATGTTAGAATGTCAAATAATCTAATATTAGTAAAAGCATCTTTTTAGAAAATAAAATAATCTTTGACAAAAATTATGAAAATATTTTTACACACTTGAATAATCTCTTGAGCAAATATAAAAGAATCAGTTATTTCTGCTCTCTTCCAAGTTTTAATCTCTTTGTGTGTGCGAGTATGTACATGTTGGTGATTATAGTCTTTTCAGCGGCCAGAAAGGGGAGGCAGAGACAGATGGCCAGGAGCTATATGTACTGGTTGCTGTAAGCTGGTAACCCAGTGATGGGAAGTGAACAGCAGCAGCAGGAGCAGGCAGTCATCACTACTGAGCCTTCAGTCCAGTCCCAAGACTCATTTCTCAGGCATGTTCTTAATTTTCAATTACTTGAGCTGTTTCATCAGTAAAAACAGAGAACTTGTTCCCTCATTTCAAGTGACAACATTCAAAATTTACAACTTTGATACAAACCAAGATACATTTAAAAAACTCACAAATAAGAAAAAATTAAGATGTAGGAAGTACACACTTTCTACAAGGATAGTAATTCAGGATTTTACTTCTAGACATCCAGAAACTCCATATAGATCAGTTGATAAAGCCAAAACCCCTACATTAATTTTAGTCTTGGAAAAATAAAGCATGGTCAGCATTGATATGTCTTGGTAAATGTCTTTAATTTGCAAATACAAGACCATCAGTGGAGCAATGCATTCACTGACTACTGATAGAAGGCAGAGGAGCTCTGATTTAATATACATTATTAATCAATAGTTACCCAGTTGGCTTTAGTATGTCCTTCAAGTGATCCAATTCCCTTTTATGCTAAAGTTTTTCTGTTTAAGAAGAACAAAACTATAAAATTTATCTTTCCAATCCTTATATTTTTAAATTTGTATTCTCTTGTTACTCAACAATTTAGGACTATTTGAGATTTTGATGTTATCTCTGTTTTCAGGATATGTGTGCATGATCTTAAATGTGAATACATGACAACATGTACTATAGTGTGTGAATGGAGGTCAGAGAATCAAACTACATGTCAGTCTTCTGCTTGTATCTTGTTTGAGACAGGGTCTCTTATTGTTACCATGTTATACACTACTATAGTTCGGCTGTGAATTTCAGGGAATTCTGTCTCAGCTTTCTATCTCAAAATGGGAGTACTGGGTGACAAGCATGCCATGACATACAGTTTTACATGGGTTCTTGGAATCTGAACAAAAGCCCTCACATTTGCACAGCAATGACTTTTCTTACAGAGCGATCTCTGTTGCCCACTAAAAAATCTTTTATGGCTCTTAATACAAGAAATAATACTGTTCATGTCATTTCATTTCTCCAGAGTAGTCTAATACAAGTCTTGAAGTTTACTGTACAACTCTAACTTTGAAGACTCTTTGATTTCATTACTTACTTGTCTGTTGTTATGAAAAACACTCTGCCACAAGGTACTTAAGGGAAAGAGGGTGTGTTTTAATTCATAGTTGGAAGTTACATTCCATCACTAATAGGAACCATGATGATTTGAATGGGAAATGTCTTCCATAGACTCATGTATTTGAATGTCTGTGTCCTACTAGTGATACTGTTTGGAGAGATTATGGAACCTTTAGTAGGTGAAGTCTTATCACTGAGGTGTTACACTTCCTCTTCTCTTATGCTTCCCAGGTGTAGATGAAATGTGACCATTCAGCTTCCAACTCTTGCTGCTGTGCCTTCCCTCCCTCCCTGTTTCTATTCCTTTCCCACAGTGACAAACTCTATCTAGAGTCATAAGCTAGATTAAACCATTTCTTCTTTTAATTGTTGCTTTTATTGTGATATTTTATCACATCAACAAAATAGCAAGTAATATGATAGCAAACAATTTTATGATTTTTAAAATTTCCTATTGTCTTATTTTCAATATAATGGCATGTTAATTCTTTTTCACCCCTTTGGATTTTTCATACTGGGTTTTGCTATGATGTTCAAGTTGGCCTGGAAATAATAATTTACTCAAGGCTGATGTAAAACTCACAATCCTTCATCTCAGTCATTTATATTGTAGGATTATCAGTGTGTGGAACCACATAAAAATGAAATGCCATTTTTTATATTTATTAATGTTTCTTCACTAAACTATTTCAGTTTTAGGTTGTTACTACAAATATTTCTATATTACTTTTGTAAAATTTTATTTTCACGCGGAGCGAAGATGGAGGTGACCTACACTGATGCATTCTGAACGCGGGGAAAAAAGAGCCATAAAAAACACAGAGTTACTGGGCACTGTGCAAAAACTGGAGGGGCTAGACCCCACCCCCCTCCCCCCGGGAACGCTCACAGCTCCCAAGGGACTGTTAAAAGTCCCAGGGCGAGGCTCTCCCCATCTCTCACAGACACGGAGGCCACTAAACCGTGGATTCGGGAACTCCCATTTGGTGAGGCGCCTGGTAAGATCGTTCCCAACTTACAGCAGGCAGAATCAGGGTCCACTTGGCCATAGATCGCTGTCCTATTGGGCTCCCCACACATCAGGTTGAACTTATACCCACTTAGAAAAGGTTGCGAGATAGTGGAAGCCTTAGCAAAGAACAAACAGGGGGCTCAGCGGGTGGTCCGCAGCCGCTCATGGAGCGGAGGGCGGGAGATTCCGAGAGAGCACAGGAAGCGGGGAACACAAAAGCAGGCGGGAGCGACCAAATCTCGCACACTCAGAGCTCAGCTGGGGAGGGAGCACTGCTGGCAGGGCCAAATCCCCGCCAGTCCACGGCAGGTCATCTGGGGAGAGAGACAGGCGTGGGTGGGACCAGGGGTCCGTGCACCCACGGCGGAGCTGCTGGGACGAGAGGTGCACTCAGGCAGCCGGAGGATCCGGGGCTTGGGGTACCCACGGGACCCGTGGCGGCGCAGACAGGAAGGAAATCAGGCACAGGGTCCAGCCCTGTGGCGAGAAGACTAGAGAGAAACCAGAAATCGGGACCATAGCTGTATCCTGGAAAATCCAGACATATCAGGTGTGGAGCCAGACCCTGTCAGCCTCCGGGATGACAAACAAAGCCCACAGAATCTGTGCCTGGGCAAACAGGCCTATACCATCAGAACCATTACAGGCTGATAACTCAGAGTGCAACATAGAGAAGTCTGAATTGGGAGCAGTGAAACAATCCTGGTCCATTACTCACAACCTGGGAATAGGCTGCACCAGATCACAGTGCCTCTGGCCATTAAAATCACAGTGACCTTGTAAGCAAGGACAGATAGCCAAGTAACTCGTCCCCTGCACCAAATCATCCACTGTGGTTCCAAGCACAGAAAACAGACAGCTAAATGCATCCAATGGAGAAAGGTCAAAAAAAAAAAATAGAAATCAAGGAATTATGACTCCTACAAAGCAGAACCACCCTAGCTCATCCAATTCGGATGACCACACACCAACAGAAACACATGAAAACATTGACAATTCTGCAGTATGGAAAGTGATAGAGTCCCTGCAAGAAGAACTTAAATCTATGAAGGAATTCAAAGAAACCACAATTCTACAAATTAAAACAAGGAACAACACCATTAAAGAGCTCCAAGCCAAGGTGACAGAGCTTGAACAGGAAAAGGAAAAAGCCATGAAAGATTTTCATACAAAAACAAGCAAGCTGGAGAAGGAAATGTACAAAACGAACAAAACCATACAAGACATGAAAATAGAAATAGAAACAATAAAGAAAACACAGTCAGAGTTAAAAGAGGAAGTGGAGAACCAAGGGAAGAGAACAGGAACTATGGATGTGAGTATCAACAATAGGATGCAAGAGATGGAAGACAGGATCTCAGGCATGGAAGATTCAGTGGAAGAAATCAGTACATCATCCAAAGAAAATGAGAAGGCTAAAAAATCTCTCACCCACAACATCCAAGAAATCAAGGACTCATTGAAAAGACAGAACCTAAGAATTATAGGTATAGAGGAAAGAGAAGACTCCCGACTCCAAGGTCCAGGAAATATCTTCAACAAAATCATAGAGGAAAACTTCCCAAACCTGAAAAAAGAGATGCCAGTAAAAATCCAAGAGGCATACAGAACACCAAACAGATTAGACCAGAAAAGAAACTCCTCTCGCCACATAATAACTGAAACCCCAAATGTACAGAACAAAGAAAGAATATTAAAAGCTGTAAGAGAAAAAGGTCAAGTCACATACAATGGCAGACCCATCAGAATTACACCTGATTTCTCCCCAGAAACGATAAAAGCTAGAAGGGCCTGGTCAGATATACTACAAGTCCTAAGAGATCATAGGTGCCCAGCCAGACTACTTTACCCAGCAAAACTCTCTATCAACATAGATGGAGAAAACAAGATATTCCATGACAAAATTAAATTTAAACAATATCTACACACAAACCCAGCCCTACAGAAAATCCTAGAAGGAAAATCCCAACCCAGAGAAGAAAACTCCACCCAAGAAAACAAAGGGAATAGAAAACCCATGAGCAACTAAACCAAAAGAGGAACAGAACCACCGCCTATAACAAACTAATGGGAAATAACAACCCCAGGTCACTAATATCCATCAACATCAATGGACTCAACTCCCCAATAAAAAGACATAGGTTTACAGAGTGGATCCGCAAGCAAGACCCTTCCTTATGCTGTATACAAGAGACACATCTAACTACAAAATATAGACACTGCTTCAGAGTAAAGGGCTGGGAAAAGGTTTTCCAAGCAAATGGACCCAGGAAGCAAGCTGGAGTAGCCATCCTAATATCAAACAAAACAGACTTCCAACTGAAGTTAATGAAGAAAGACAAAGAAGGGCACTATATACTCATTAAAGGGAATATTCATCAAGAGGAAATTTCAATACTGAACATCTATGCCCCAAATACAAAGGCACCTACTTTCGTAAAAGAAACACTTCTAAAACTTAAAGCGCACATCGATCACAACACATTACTAGTGGGAGACTTCAACACCCCACTCACAACAAAGGACAGATCATCAAGACAGAAGACAAACAGAGAAATATTGAGTCTAACAGAGATCATGAAACAAATGGACCTAACAGATATCTA
>CAJQZJ010032546.1:3532889-3549688 GCA_907164525.1 Lophiomys imhausi
AATAAATGCTGTCAGAAGAATCCTGGTTGTGTGGCGCTTTCCTTATCGACGAGGCGGGCGCGACACATTACAATATCAATCTTCAACTGTTTGGCCCTGTTTCTCTGACAGACATTGATTGTAAAGCAGGAATTATGAAGGACTTGCCTACTCCATGTTGGCAGACCTAGGCTGTCGACTTACCTGCTTCCAAGTTTCATCCTTTTTGGACAGCATTCTGTCTACAGTTGAAGCAAGGATTTTTGTTTTGTTTTGTTTTGCCAAGAGGTAGGCTTGCCACTAATTCAACCATCTCCAATTGGAGATTCTTCAATGGTCACCTTCCACTTGGGGTAGAATAGGGGGTACTGTCAGGAGCTGACATGTCTTGATATCAAAAAAATGTTAAGTTAAGAAAACATCTTTTAATGTCATATTTTGCATATCTCTTGAGGTATTTGAAGACCACCTATCTATCTCCTTGTATTTGGATAAGCAAATGTTGTTTGTCTCTTAGCAATTTGATTTCTGTTTAACTTAGAAAATAACTGTTATAGAATAACCTATTACCTAACAAAATGACATGATTGAATGACTATTAGTTTGCATTTCTTAATTATCCTAAACGGTTTATGACAGTTGCTAACAAAAGGCCAAGACTTCACATTTTTTAACATTACCTAGGTACAATACCTTAAAAAGAGTTAACCTTAATTTTGTATCAATATACAAAGATAAATATGAATGTGGCCAAATATAATCTTAATATTGTATCAATATACAAAGGTATAATTCAGGCCTGAGCATTTTATTTAACCAATCAGAGTCAATATAAGTAACAGACAGCAAACAGGACCAATTAACATTTAGAATGCTTAACACTACCCCAACAATTCCCTACTTTTGTCTAAAAAAAAAAAAGGATGATTTTTTTAAACTCATATAGTAAAAACAATGAGAACAAATATGAAACAATCAAAAAAACCATATATAAAGTTACACACATAATGTTTAGCCTATTTGTTTTTTTTTCTGTGATAAGATATCTTTTTTTTTTTATAAAATACTTTATTTTTTTTTCTTCAAGTTACATCTCAGTAACAAACCCCTCCCTATTCCCCCTTCCTATCCCGCCCTTCCACCCTCTTCCCCCCAGAAGTTTCCCCTTTCAGTCCAACAGCTGGTTCCTTCTCTTATAACAGTAAGTATTATACAAAACAATAGATAAAAATATGCCACATTTATGAGAGTTAAATGGCCCAGTATACCTTCCCAATGTCCAGTTTATACATATTTGGCCCCTGACTTTAACATTCTACTATCTAACCAACTCCATGAGTTTAAAGGTCTATATGTGACTCAACATTCATACTAACTTGCAACACACTTTTAAGAGTATCTTCTTAGATCTGTTTGTATCAGGCATTCTGAAGAAAAAAGTCATCTATCTTGTTGTGTCTAATGTTCTGAATCTGATGTCCCTTAACCGAAGAATGGGTTAAAAAACTGTGGTACATCTACATAATGGAATATTATTCAGCTATCGGAAACAATGAAATTATGCAATTTGCAGCCAAATGGATGGAACTAGAAAAGCTCATCCTGAGTGAACTAATCCAGACTCAGAAGGACACATATGGCATCTATTCACTTATAGTAGGATTTTAGCTATATAGTAGAAGGTATTGATACTACAACTAACACACCAAAGGGAACTTGGACATAGACTTCTTATTTTTAATTTTTATTTTTTATTTATTTTTTATATATTAGTTATATTTTTTCATTTTTTAGTCTTTTTTATCTATTGTATGCTTATTGATTTGTTTGTTTAGTAGTTCTCTCTCCCAGGCAACAAGACACTTTTCACTGATGGTACTGCTTCATAGATCCCCAATGAATGAAGAGGCTCTTGGCCCTCATACGACCTCTCAACTGAGATGAGGGACTGTTATATAAGTACACTCCAGCCCAGAGAAATGGGATGGAAGGGTTAGGAGGTAAAGAAAAAAAATGAAATGTGATGTTTCAGCCTTTTACTACTAACTGTCATGAACTGTTTAGGATAATTAAGAAATGCAAACTAATGGTTATGCAAGCCAGTCATTCTGTTAGGTACTATGACAGCCTATTATAGTTACTTGCTAAGCTAATCAGAAATAAAGCTGCTAAGAGACAAGCAACATCTGCTTACCCTAATATAAAAGATAGATAGGGCCTCTTCAAAAACCTCAAGAGATCTGCAGAATATGGCATTCAAAGATGTTTTCGTAACTTTAGTTTTTTTTTAAATCAAGACATATCAACTGCTGACAGCACCCCCTATTCTCCTCCAAGTAGAAGATGAGCATCGAAGAATCTCCAGTGGGAGATGATTGAATTAGTCGCAAGCCTATCTCTTGGTAGGAAAAGCCCCTTGCTCCAACTGTAGACAGAATGCTGTCCAAAAAGGACAAAACCTGGAAGCAGGTAAGTCGACAGCCTAGCTCTGCCAAGACAGGGTAGGTAAGTCCTTCATAACCCCTGCTCTACAACCAATGTCTGTCAGAGAAGCTGGGACAAACGACTGAAGAGCGATGCTGTAATGTATGGAGAGAAAATGGGAACTGTCCAGGCAGCCACTGGTATGTCATTTCTTAGTTTGGGAAGCTGCAGACCCTGTACTTCCCATAAAATCAGATATATTTATCCCTCTCAGGTCTCTGAGGTGATTGAAGAACAGATGGATAAAGTCTCATAATTAAATTTTGAGTTGTTTAGGAGTCAAGAGAGTGTTATACATCTAAGAAGATACTTTTAAAATTGTGTTGCAATTAGTATGAATGTTGAGTCAGATATAGAACTTTAAACTCATGGAGATGTTTAGATAGTAGAATGTTAAAGTCAGGTACCAAATACATATAAACTGGTCATTGGGAATGTACGTTAAGCCATATAACCCTCATAACTGTGGCCTAATTACCTCTGTTGTACTGTATTGTATTTATTATAATAAGAGAAAGAGCCATTTGTTGGACTGAAAGAAGAAACTGTAGGGGGAAATAAGATATACCTTAAACTTAAAAGAAAAAAAAAAAAGGGAAGAGGATGGGGGGGTTGAGGGTGGGAGGGTGGGACTGGAGGGGGAATAGGGAGGGGACTGCGATTGAGATGTAACTTGAAGAAATAAAAAATAAAGGATAAAGAAAAAGAAAAAAAATAAAGTTCTGAATCTAAATAATTTCTATATATCCTATATTTATAAACCTCAAGATTTTATTTAGACTTGAAAATATCCTTTTAAATCCTAAACAACTCAAGTTCAATTGAAATTTTACAACTACTATGCCTTCAACCCCATCAAAGACATAAGAAGGGATAAAGTTATTATTTGAGTAGGAAGCATAGGAAAGCAGTTGCCAAAAATAAATATGACAGTTTTTGATATTTACTGTCAAAAGGACTAGAACTTCACATTGCAAATTTAAGAATTACATAGGTACAATACCTAGTCAAAATATAGCCTTAATTTTGTATCAATATACAAAAATCTATAGAAGTAGATTCAATAATCTACCCTTTTATCTTATTAATTATATATATATATATATATCCATATTCCCTCTCTTTTTTCTTTCCAAGTATTCTCCTCCTATATAAGAGAGAAAGAAGGATAAAGAAAGAGAAAGAAATCTCTGAGCCTAACCTCCTACACTTTGCTTAAGTGTTAAGACCATATAACAATGTGTAACCATTCCTCCTAAATGACATCTCTAACCCATCAAATAACCAAACAATCATCCACCCCCCATTTTGGAAATGGGACATCGCTTTCGTAAAACTTCTTCCTGCTGAATTGGGATGCAGAAAACCTGTTCAGGGGCCCAAATAAAATTGAAAAAAATGGTTAATCAATTTAATAGTAATAATTGTTGTCCAGTCTCTATGTGCTCAGAAATTTGAATGTCCTGAACAGTTTGTAGTCTGAAGCTGGACTTTGGTTAGGAAAATTCAGGGCATTATTGAAGTCATGTCTGGAATAGTCTAAAGGCTGGGCCATCTCATCAAGCTCTTTGAAGTTGTTCTGGATGCAGATTTTTGAGGAAACAGCTATTGAGGCATTCTATGAAGCTGGATCATTTGGTTTACTTGTCTTGTCTTCTTGGGACTCTGGTCCCATTCTGAAAATATATAATTTCTCACAAGTAACATATAGTTCTGCAATTACCAAAATGCCTTGGATGTGCAGGGTACACAAATCAATTAAGGAATATTTTCTGTTCTTCATTTGAACAGAAGAAAGACATTTGTAAGTCTCCATTCATGCCATATGAAAGGATGGCATGTAATAGTATTGCATATATATGCTATATATAATCTATTTTAAATTGAAAATACAGCATAAGACTGTATGGAGTTTAAGTATTCTCCTCTACAGTTAACATACATTTATTAATTGATTAAAACAGGTTTATTCTATGTTGATCTGGCTTTTTGTAGATTAGGTTGGCCTCAAACTCAAAAGGAACCAATCTGTCCCTGTCTTTGTCTCCCATGTTTTGGGATCAAAGGTATGCATTTATATATTTTTTCTTTCCTTTTCTCCTTTCTTTGGAGATTTAATCTCTATGTGGATAAAACTATCCTTATTGAGACAGGGTTTCTCTTTGTAGCTTGGGCTGTCTTGATTTGCT
This sequence comes from Lophiomys imhausi, assembly GCA_907164525.1. Taxonomy (NCBI): domain Eukaryota; kingdom Metazoa; phylum Chordata; class Mammalia; order Rodentia; family Muridae; genus Lophiomys; species Lophiomys imhausi. The sequence continues at coordinate 3,537,542 of CAJQZJ010032546.1, forward strand.
CTGTAGAGCTCTGTAGATTAGATTGGCCTGTAACACACAAGGAACCTGTTTTGTCCTTGTCTCCCAGGCTTTGAGATCAAGGTATGAATTTAAATAATTAAATTACTATTATTAAACAATAGCATTAATGAAACTACTTTGTATTAGTTTGAGTTCCAATTCTCCCATGGAAAGCCCATTCTTTTTTTTTTTTTAATAATTTATTTTTTATTTCTTCAAGTTACATCTCAATCACAATCCCCTCCCTACTCCCCCATCCAGTCCCACCATTCCACCCTCCTCCCCCTCAACCCCCCATCCTATTCCCTTCTTTTTTTTTTTTTTTTAAGGTATTTATTTTTCCCCCCAACAGCTCTCCCTTTCAGTCCAAGTAATGGTTCTTTTTCTTATAACTATAAATACAATACAAAACAACAGAAATAAATAGGCCACAATTATGTGAGTTATATGGCTTAGCATACATTCCCAATGTCCAGTCCATATGTATTTGGCACCTGACTTTAACATTCTACTATCTAACCATCTCCATGAGTTTAAAGTTCTATATCTAACTCAGCTTTCATACTAACTTGCCTCATAATTTTAAAAATATCTTCTTAGATCCAGAACACCCTCTTGATTCCTAAATAACTCAAAATTTAACTATGAGAGTCTAGCTATCTATTCTTCAACCACCACAGAGACCTGAGAGGGATAAATATAACTGATTAGCCCATTCTTAAGGAGATTAGTGTAAAATAGCATGATATGCTATTTTATGTTAGCTTTGCTTAACTGTTGGCTGTGGGAGGCATGCAGTTTGCAAGTTCTTCCCAAGCCTAACTCTGGATCCTTACATTGGTTAGCAGAATATATTTATTTCTCTCTCTCTCCGTTTTTTTTTGGGGGGGGGGACAAGATTTCTCTGTATGTCCTTGTCCTGGGCTCACTTTGCACACCAGGCTAGCCTTGAACTCACGAAGATTAGCCTGCTTCTGCCTCCAAAGTTCTAGGATTAAAGGTGTGCACCACCACACCCGGAGACTAACATATTTCTTTTAGGGGCAAAATGCCTCTTGAAACCAGTTCTCCAGTGGGAGCCCCACACCTAAGGAGAATGGCTTGTGACCCCTTTCTCTTTATATAAATTTAAGATTATGTGTATGTATCCATTAGATTAGTAATGACATTATTAAGCTTAACATGAAGGAAAAAATGTGTCATTTTTGAATTCTAGACTGTCTTTAGTAAACAGACTTATCTAATCAGCAGGGTTCCTCCCCTGCCTTCAATGTTTAAACCAGGCTGGTCTAGAATCCAGAGATCTTCCTGCTTCTTCCTCTAGTGTGATGGGATTAAGGGATTAAAGGTGTGTGCCAGTACCACCCTGCTCAAATATTTCACTTAAATCCCAAATTTAAGTAACTCTGTAATGCAAAGAGTAACTTTGAACTGTAGTGACAATTCGAAATCTGCCCAAAATCTTCAAAAATATGTTTTGTTTAAGCTATGGTAAACCAGAAAAAGATCCTTTCTACCTCCTGATATTGGAAAATCAAAGACATCTAAACAAAAATCAAGCAAAAAAATTTTTTTTCAAAAGCCTTGGCATGTCTAACCATGCTGCACTTAAAGCTTTGTTCATTATTACTTGGACTCTAGTTTTGGCTGCATTTCTTTGGCAGGCCGATACCAGAAACTCCTGACAGGCACCTAGTACCCAGGGAGCTCTTATCTCCAGCTGCCATCAATTTTGTATTATTTATTGGGAAGAGCCTTCCTCCTTCCTTCATTATCATTGTTTACAACTTAACATTCCATCTGTAAATTCTTTCCTTTAAGACTATCCTAGTCTGAACTTTCTCAAAAATGATACACAGAACCACAATTGTCAGGGTAAAAGTCATTTGCATGCTAAGAGGAACAAACTCAATTGGAAAACAAACGTATTGAGGCATTATGAATTCCTCCATTTTTAATCTAAGTGGTTAATTCCACTCTCAAATTCTGTTTAGAAGGCTGCCAGTTTTTTAGTAGGTAAGGAGAGCTAAGCCTTAGTTCTCCACCTTTGCTGCAAGGCAACAGCTTTTGTTTAGTTAGCTGAACCTTTGAAATGCATTTGGGTTCGGTTGCCCACTCTTTGGCTAGGAAACTGGCTTTCAGCCGGACCTTCTCACACTGAAAACATGGATTCTAGTTGAACGCCATTTGTAAAAAATAAAAAATAATAAAAAATTAATTAACTTACATTAGGTGCCATTTGTAGAAATAATTAATTAAATTGTTTAAGAGTAGTTATATTATCATTAATTGGTTTGGCAGTTAATCTTAACCTGTCATTATAAATGAGCACACAGACATCATGTGGATTTTAACAAGCCTTGGCCTGAGTTGTGCTATCTTAGCCCATCTAAACTAGCTCATAATTCTATTGCCCAAATATGACCCCATATATACATGTGTCCCCTTGGACTTCCATTCTCCATGATATGCCGATGTTCCTGGCCATGTGGAATGAGGTTCTTTTCTCTAACCCATGGTGTGTGCCTCCTTCTTGCTGCTGCTGGCTGGAATGAATGAATCCTCTGTCTAAAGCAAAGGCTTCCTGTTCTAATCTCAGGAAGTCCCACCTTTCTCTCTCTTTGCCTAATCTCAGGCCTGAGCATTTTATTAAACCAATCAGAGTCAATATAAGTAACAGACAGAAAACAGGACCAATTAACATTTAGAATACTTAATACTACACCAACATGTAAGAGCATATTCAATAATTTGTCCTTTTTTTCTTTATCATTCCTATATTATATCTATATCCCATTTTTTTCAAGTCTTCCCCTACAGGAGAGAAAGAAGGATACAGAAAAGAAAAAGAGAGAATTCCCTGGGTCTAACCTCCAAAACCTATTTAACAAGACCATTTAACATCTTGTTATCTCTCCCTCTAATTAATAACATGTATCTATAACCCTTCAAATCACAAAAGGGGGGAAATCACCCACCCCACCTTCTGGAAATGGGACGTCACTCTCTTAAAATGATTTCCTGCTGATTTGGGACAGAGTAAACCTCTTTGGGGCCCACATAAGAATGGAATAATGGTTAAGCATGTTAATAGATGTTCAGTCCTTTTGTGTTCAGCTATTTAAATGTGCTAAGATGTTTGTAGACAGAAGCTGAACTTCAACGGCTTTACTGAAGCCCTGGCTGGAACAGTTTGTGGAGCTGAACTATCTTAGTGATTTTGAGTTGTGATTGTTATAGACTTTTGAGAAAATAGCTATTGAGGAAGTCTTGAAGGCTGGATCGTCTGGGTGACTTGTCTACTTTGGTGTCTGATCTGTTTTCTTCTAAGGTTTCAGTTGTCCAGTTGCACCTGGATTCTTGGATAGATGCTTTAAATCTGCAAAGATAATGACAGAGTCCTGTGCTAATCCTAACTCTAGGACACTACTTTGTTTTTTGGGGAGGTGTCAGGTAATATTTTTCCTGGAGCAAATTCTGTTTTATGACAATATAAAAATTATTATGTTTCAACTGAGATTTAAAAAGATATTATTTTGATATTTTGGAACTAAACAAACCTCTAAGTGTATATATTTTGAGATCTCAAAGGAGATTTCACTTTGAATTTCAGCATGCCTTCTGTGAGTAGTTTTTAAACATAAATCGTTCCAAATCCTATGCGCATGTCTCAGCATTCTAAGTATTGGGATAAATAGCATGTGTTTCCCAACTCTTGAGATTAAAGGTGTCCACCACCACCACTGGATCCAAGTTTTTCTCTATTTAGAGCTTGCTTTGTGTCAGGCTGGCCTTGAACTCAGTGATCTGCAGGTTTGTGTCTCTAATGTATTGGAATTAAAGGTGTATCCCTCTCAAATGATGGGATTAAGGATGTGCACAATCAACACCCTGTCCCTTGTAACTCTCGAATTTACAAGACTACTAAATCTATAGTGATCCTCCTGTCTCTGCTGGAGTTAAAGGCTAACACCACCCTTCTCATATATTTTGCCTTAGAACCAAATGTTTTCAACTCTTGGAGGTTTAGAAAAACAGGTTGAACTGTAGTAATCTTTAATTTATTTAGAGCATTTTAAACCTCTTACCTGCTTTTTAATGCCAAACCACGATGTCCTTTATATCTACAAAAAACCTTTTAAGCTGATAGCTAGTGTGTATGAGCTTTGTGGCAACCTGCAGTCTAAGATTTCAGTCCGAAATTAAGGCCATTTTTCCTTTCATACCAGTAAGGCAAATATACCTTTGGTAAATTATAGTTTGAAATTTTTATATTGTATTTTTATTATATTTTAAAACGTATTAACTCTTTTCTAAAAAAATAAAAGGATTATTTTGTTTTCTCAAGTTACTTCTAGAACATAGTTTCCTCCCTCCTCCCCTCCTCCTCTCATTCCCTCCCTCCCTCCCTCTTTATTCCTTTACTTGGTAATCTCCTTCTCCTCAGATGAGGTGGGCCCTCACATATCATACTCCCTCAGTTCTTCAGTCATGTGAGGGCTAAGAGATTTCACTTGTACTATGGCCTGATATGGCACACCATCTAGGGTAAGGTGTTCCACTAACCTGTAGCAGATTCCATGACTCACTGCTGGGTAAAATTTTTGTTAGGATAGATATGCTAGTTTCCTAGCTATTTGGGTCTGAGGGTTGTAGGATGATTAACCTGTGATGTATGGTTAATACCCATTTATAAGAGAGCACATACGATGTTTATATTTCTGGGACTGAGTCAGCTCACTTAGGATGAGCTTTTCTAGATCCATCCATTTGGTTTCAAATTGCATGATTTCTTCATTCCTGATAGCTGTGTAATATTCCTTTGTATAAATGTACCACATTTTTTTTTTTTATCCATTCTGCAGTTGAAGGACATCTGGGTTGTTTCCAGTTTCTGGCTATTACAAATAAAGCTGCTATGAACATTGTTGAGGCAATGTCCTTATGGTTTCATTTCTAATCTTTTGGATATGTGCCCAAGAGGGGTATGGCTGGGTCTTTAGGTAGTACTATTCCCAATTTTCTAAGATATCTCCAGATTGATTTCCAAAGTGATTGTACAATTTGTACTCCCACCAGCAATGGGGGAGTCTTCCTCTATTTTTACATCCTCAGCAGCATGTGCTAACATTTGAGTTTTTGATCTTAGCCATTCTGATGGGTGTGAGATGGATTGCCAGTGTTGTTTTAAGTTGCATTTCCCTGATGACCAAAGATGTTGAACATTTTTTCAATTGCCTCTTTGTCTTTAGAGATTCCTCTTCTGTGAATTCTCGGTTTAACTCTGTACCCCATTTTTTGATGGGGTTATTTGTTTTTTTGTGTGTGTGTGTTTAATTTCTTCAGTTCTTTATATATTTTGTATATTAGCCCTATGTCAGATGTTGAGTTGGTGAAGATCCTTTCCCAGTCTATAGGCAGCTGTCTGTTTTGTTCTAAGGACAGTGTCCTTTGCCTTACAGAAGTTTTTCAATTTCATAAGGTCCCATTTATTGATTTTTTTTAATTTTTAGGGCCTGAACTATTGGTGTTCTGTTCAGGAAGTTGCTACCCATCCCAATGAGTTCCAGGCATTCCCCACTTTCTTTTCTATTAATGTTAGTGTGTCTGGATTTATGTTGAGGTCTTTGATCCACTTACACTTTTGTTCCGGGTGATAAAAATGGATCTATTTTCATTCTTCTACATGTTGACTTCCAGTTAGACCAGCACCATTTTTTGAAGATGTTTTCCTTTTTCCATTGTATGGTTTTGGTTTCTTTGTCAAAAATTAATTGAACATAAGTGTGTGGGTTTATTTCTGGGTCTTCGATTCAATTCTATTGTTCAACTGGTCTGTTTTTATTCCAGTACCATGCTGTTTTCATGACTATTACCCTGTAGTGCAGCTTGAAATCCGGGATGGTGATACCTCCAGATGTTCTGTTACTGTACATGATTGATTTAATTATTCTGGGTTTTTTATTATTCCATATGAAGTTGAAAATTGTTTTTTCCAGGTGTAAACAATTGAGTTGGTATTTGGATAGGAATCACATTGAATCTGTGTGTTGCTTTTGGTAAGATGGCCATTTTTATTATTATATTGGGATTGGTTGATCCTACCTATCCATGAGCAAGGGAGATATTTCCATCTTCTAATAACTTCTTCAATTTCTTTCTTCAGGGACTTGAAGTTCTTATTATACAGGTCTTTCAATTGCTTGGTTAGAGTTACCCCCAGGTATTTTATATCATTTGTGGCTATTGTGAAGTGTGTTGATTCCCTTATTACTTTCTCAGCCCATTTATCTTTTATGTAAAGAAGGGCTATTGATTGCTTTTGAATTGATTTTGTGGCCAGCCACCTTGCTGTAGGAGTTTATCAGCTATAGGAGTTCTCTGGTGGAATTTTTGGGGTCACTTATGAAAAGTATCATATCATCTGCAAATAGGGATACTTTGACTTCTTCCTTTCCAATTTGTATCTCCTTAATCTCCTTTAGTCACCTTATTGCTCTAGCTAAAACTTCAAGTACTATGTTGAAGAGATATGGAGAGAGTAGGCAGCCTCGCCTTATTCCTGATTTTAGAGGAAATGCTTTAAGTTTCTCTCTATTTAGTTTGATGGTGGCTATTGGCTTGTTATAAATTGTCTTTATTATGTATAAGTATGGTTCTTGTATGCCTGATCTCTCCAACATTTTGACATGAAGTGCTGGATTTTTTCAAAAGCTTTTTCAGCTTCCAATGAGATGATCATGTGGTTCTTTTCTTTCAGCTTTTTTTTCGTGGTGGATTACATTGATATATTTTCTAATGTTGAACCACCCCTGCATCCCTGGAATGAAGCCTACTTGATCATGGTGTATGATACTTTTGGTGTGATCTTGGATCCGGTTTGAAAGAATTTTATTAACTATTTTTCTGCATCCATGTTCATAAGGGAAATTGGTCTGAAATTTTCTTTCTCTGTTGGGTCTTTGTGAGGTTTAGATATCAAGGTAACTATGGCCTCATAGAATGTGTTTGTCAGTGTTCCTTCTGTTTCTAAGTTGTGGAAGAGTTTGAAGAATATTGGTATTTGCTCTTCTTTGAAGGTCTGGTAGAATTCTGCACTGAAACCATCTGTCCCTGGGTTTTTTTTGGTTAAAAGACTTCTAATGACTGCTTCTATTTCCTTAAAGGTTATCGGACTGTTTAATTTGTTTACTAGTTCTTGATATAACCTAGGTTGTTGGAATCTATCAAGAAAATTGTCCATTTCATTTATATTTTCCAATTTTGTGGAATACAAATTTTTAAAGTAGGACCCAAAGATTCTTTGGATTTCTTCAATGTCTGTTGCTATTTCTCCCTGATCATTTCTGATTTGGTTGATTTGGGTATTTTCCCTCTGATTTTTAGTTAGTTTAGCTAAGGGCTTATCTTAGAAAATCTTTGTCGATTTTCTCAAAGAACCAACTGTTGGGTTTTTTTTTCGATTCTTTGTATTGTTCTTTTTGTTTCTAAGTTGTTGATTTCAGCCCTGAGTTTGATAATTTCCTCTTGTCTGTCCCTCTTGGGAGTATTTGCTTCTTTGTGTTCTAGCTCTTTCAGTGTGGTTTTAGGTCACTAATATGGGAACTCTCCAGTTTCTTTTTGAAGCCAATTAGTGCTATAAACTTTCCTCTTAACAATGCTTTCAGTATGTCCCATAAGTTTGTGTATGTTGTGCCTTCATTTTAATTAAGTTCTAAGAAGACTTTAATTTCTTTTTTTATTTCTTCCCTGACCCAGAGGTCCTTGAGTAGAGAGTTGTTCAGTTTCCATGATTTTGCAGGCTTTCTGTTATTTTTGTTATTGCTGAAGACTAGCTTTATTCCGTGATGGTCTGATAAGTTACAAGGGTAATTTCAGTTTTCCTGTATCTGTTAAGGTTTGCTTTATGACCGACTATATCACCAATTTTTGAGAAGGTTCCATGAGGTGCTGAGAAGAATGTGTATTCTTTTGTTTTGGGTTGAGATGTTCTGTAGATATCAATTAGGTCCATTTGATTCAAGACATCTGGAAGGTTCATTATTTCTCTGTTTGGTTTCTACATCATTGATCTGTCCAGTGGTGAGAGTGGTGTGTTGAAGTCTCCCACTATTAATGTGTGAGGTTCAATGTGGGATTTGAGCTTCAGTAGTGTTTCTTTAACTAATGTGGGTGCTTTTACATTTGAGGCATAGATGTTCAGTATTGAGATTTCATCTTGGTGGATTTTTCCTTTGATGAGTATGTAGTGTTCTTCCCCATCTGTTTTGATTAACGTTGGTAGAAAGTCAAATTCATTGCATACTAGAATGGCCACTCCTGCTTGCTTCTTGTGTCCATTTGCATGTTATATCTTTTTCCAGCTCTTTACTTGGAGATAATGTCTATTTTTTAGTGAGGTGTGTTTCTTGTAGGCAGCAGAATGTGGGTTTCTGATTTTGCATCCATTCTGGTAGCCTTTGTCTTTTTATTGGGGAATGGAGTCCATTGATGTTGAGAGAAATTAATGACCAGTAATTGTTACTTCCTGCCATCTTGATGTTTGTGGAAATAGTGTGTGAGTGAACGTCTCTTCTTTTGGTTTTGCTGCGTGCACATTATTTGCTTCCTGTGCTTTCTTCTGTGCAGTTAACCTCTTTGCACTGTATTTTTCCTTCTAACATTTTCTGTAGACCTGGATTTGTGCATAGATATTGTTTGAATTTTGCTTTGTCATAAAATATCTTGTTTTCTCCATATATGTTGATTGACAGTTTTGCTGGGAATAGTACTCTGGCCTCACATTTGCGTTCTTTTAGGGTCTGCAACACGTCTGTTCAGCCACTTCTGACTTTCATTGTCTCTGAAGAAGAGTCAGGTGTGATTTGGATAGGGTTGCCATTATATGTTACTTGACTCTTTTGCATAGCAGCTTTTAATATTATTTGTTTGTTCTGTACATTTAGTGTTTTGATTATTATGTGGTGGGAAGATTTTTTTTTAGGTCTAATCTACTTTGAGTTCATTAAGCTTCTTGTACAGTTATAGGCATCTCTTTTCTTAGATTTGCGAAATTCTCTTCAATGATTTTGCTGAAGATAGTTTCTGTTCCATGGAGCTGGAAATCTTCTCTTTCTTCTATTCATATTATTCTGAGATTTCATTTTTTCATATTGTCCTTGATTTCCTGAAGATTTTGCATCAGATCTTTTTCAGATTTGACATTTTCTTTGACAGATGTGTCAATTTCTTCAATTTTATCCTCTGTGCCTGAAATTCTTTCTTCTATCTCTTGTATTCTCTGGGTGATGCTAGTGTCTGTAGTTCCTATTCTTTTCTTAAGGTTTTCCAGTTCCAGGGATGTCTCAGATTGGATTTTCTTCATTTCTTCAACTTCCCCTTTCAGGTCTTCCATTTCTTTAAGCGCTTTATTTATTTCCATCACCTCTTTTGCAGTATTTTGTTGTTGGACTCTGAGATATTTGATTTCCTCTCTTAGGCCTTGTATTATTAATATAAGCATAGGATTAAGTATTTTTCTTTGTTTCAATCATGTTAGGATGTCCAGAGTTGTCTGTAACATTATAGCTAGGTTCTGGAGACATTATATTGCTTTGGGGGTTTTTCTTTGTTTGTTTGTTTTGTTTTGTTTTCTGTTTTTTGCCATGTTCTTGCACTGACGTTTTGTCATGTGATTGATCCTGGTGTTGCCTGTTTGTTTCTTTTTTCAGTTGACCTGGTGCTCAGGAAACTCCCTGTTCTGGGGGTTAGGTGATCCTGAGATCCTGGTGTCCACCTCCAGATCATGGGTAGTTTCTTGTAATGGACTGGCTCTCAGAGAGTGACTGCTGCTCTACTCAACTGGTTGTGACCAAACTGAACCAACATACAGTGGATTAGACAGAGGAGGGAGCTATCCTCTGAGTACCTGAGAGCTGGCAGGTCTCCTCAGAAAGGCAAGTAGAATTGTGATTGGGCCTGTGTTCTTCCCTCACTGACACAGTTATTCTGGTTCAGCAGCTAGGCTGACCAAGAAGGCAGGGAGCTCCACCCAAGACAGGTGCCATCCTCAGTGTGCCTGTTGCTGACTGCCTCAAATGCTTGGGTACTAGGATGAATGACCTCCCCAATATTTGTGGAGAACACACAGTTACCGGCTCTGTTTGCAGTTATTCTTGGCTCCTAATTGCTTTGCTGTGACTGGGTTAGGTCTCTGACACTCAGCTACAGTGGACATTGTGCCACCATGTAGGGAACTTGGGAAAGACAATCTTATTTATCTTTTCTCTTTTGGTCTGGCTGTTTTTCCCTGTTGGGTGTACAGGTCTGCATGCAGGCTGGATATCAGCAGACATGTCCGCCGATCTGTAGCTGGAGCTGTGTGCTGGATCTGCTCATTGGCTAAATCTGCACTAGCCAGCACTCCCCTTCAGATGGGTGACAGAGCTGGTTGATCTCAGGGTGGTGTTCCTGGGAGCTGTGTGAGCTGTTTTACAGGGTGACCAGTCTCAGTGTTTTCCACAGAAATTCAGATACTGCCTGTGTTTCACAGTCGGCTGCGGGACCTCACATTCACTCCACAGTGGTTGATCTCATTCACCTACTACTCATATACAATGCTCTATGGTCGGCGCCATCTTGGATCCTCAACATCTATTTTCTTCAGGTAGGTTAATGCCTGAGTTTGTCTTTAGTACTTGGGGATCATTAAAATAGTTTACCATATATTATTTTTCTAATGAGATCTGAGTATTATTTATAAAAATTTATTTAATATTAACAATAAAATTATTTATTATTATTTCTCTCTTTGTGTGTGTGTGTGTGTGTGTGTGTGTGTGTGTGTGTGTTTGTGTCTTTGTATGTATGTGTGGTATGAGCATGAGATGTCATGGCCATGGCACATGTTTGAAATCAGAGGAAAGCTTTGTAGAATCAGTTAACCCCTGAGACTTTTGTACAAGATCCAGGGACAGGTTTCAGTTTTCTTTCTCACTTGTGAGGCAAGGACATATACCCACTGACACACCTTGGCAGCTGTATCTTTTTAATTAATTTTGATTTTTGGAAGTACACAATATCTAGTTTCTTTGTATTCCATATATTTGTTTTGTTATTGCTATTACAAGTGGTACATGAGAATATTTTATCATAATGTGGACCCATAAAGATAAAAATCATACCCTCTCTTTTTCAGAATAAATACCAAACATATTAGAACAAAAAAATCACAATTATTTGTGGTAAGAACAGCTCCAAAACCATTAAGCAGGATCCCAAGGTGTACTTAAGGGGTTGAATTCTTTTTAAAACTTGGGTGTGTTAACAATATTCTTTTGTTGTACCATTGATAGGTCAATGTGGAAAAAAATGCTATGAAACTTTCTATTCAATTCAATTTGTCTTTTCTTGCATCAACAATTTTGTGGTTGTTGTTTTTGTTTGGTTTCTTTAAATCTTTGACAAATTTCCAGATTTTTATGCATGGATGTTTTGTAAATTACTGCTAAATTTTGATTTTCCTAATAAGTTGATAAGTATTTATAGCTGCTTATTGTGTAACTTTGCTAAAGACATCTGTCTTTATGATCTCCTAACAGTGATTTTAACATACCTATGTTTGTTTGTTTTTTTTTAATTATTACTCTACATCCAGATCACAACATCTTCTTGTTCCTTTCTTCCATGGTTCCCTATCCCCCGCCATCCTCTCTTCCATCCCCTCTCCTCTGAAAATGCTCAGACAAGGGGAGATCTCCCATGGATATCCACCTGACACTGCACTCCAAGTTGCAATAGGACTAGTAATATCCTCTCCCACTACGGCTAGGCAAAGCATCCCAGCTAGGAGAAAGGAATCTAAAGACAGGCAACAGAGTCAGAGACAGACTCTGCTCTTACTGGTAGAGGTCCCACATGAACACCAAGCTGCAGTACTGTTATATATGTGATGAGGGCCTCGGCCTGTTTGGTGGTTTAGTCTCTGTGAGGCCCTATAGGTCCACGTTAGTTGATTCTGTTTGTTTTCATGTTGTGTCCTTGACCTCTCTGGCTCCTTCAATTTCTTTGTGATCCCTTTCTTACATAGATAACCCCAAGCTCCATTCAATGTTTGGTTGTGTGCCACACCCGCCTCGCCAACAGTGCAGGCTACGACCGCTGTGTGAC
>CAJQZJ010032546.1:3550088-3618059 GCA_907164525.1 Lophiomys imhausi
CCTTGGATCGGAAAGCTACGACCCCCGCCCACGGTGGTCGGCAGCAGTTGTGGGTCTCTGCATCTGTTCCCATTAGTTGCTAGTTGAAGCCTCCCAGATAACATCTATGTTAGGTGTTTTTCTTGAAGCATAGCAGAATATCATTATTAGTATCAGGTGTGGGTGATCTCTCATGGCACAGTTCTCAAGTTGGGGCACTCATTGGTTAGCCATTCCTTCAATCTTTGCTCCACTTTTACCCCTGCACATCTTGTTAGCAGAAGAATTTGTGTCTCTAAGATTTTTTGGCTGAGTTGGTGTCCAAGTCCCTCCATTGAAGATCTTTTCTGGCATCAAGAGATGGCCATTTCAGGTTCCATATCACCCATTGCTAGGAGACCCAGTCAGGTTCTTCAATCTCAACGATGTCCAGAAGCCTACATACTCCTAGGTTTCTAGCTCCTCCCAGAAATACCTCCCTCACCAGTCCCTGTTCTCTCTCCCAAAACTCTCTCTTTCTGCCCCTAATGTTGACCCTTCTGCTCCCGTTCCGATCCATTCTCCAACCCCAACCGTCCTTCCATCCTTCCTCAATGTCCACTATATTTACTCTTCTCAGTGAGATTCAAGCATGCCCCCCTTGGGCTCTCCTTGTTATTTAGTTTCTTTGAGTCTGTGCTTTGTAGCATGGCTACCCCATACTTTATGGCTACTACTCCCTTATAAATGAATACATATCATGTTTGTCTTTATGGGTCTGGATTTACTCTCTCAGGATGATCTTTTCTATATGTATCTATTTGCCTGAAATTTTGATGAGGCCTCTGTTTTTAATAGCTGAGTAGTATTCCGTTGTGTAAAATTTGGACCTAGAAACCTAGGACAACATTTTTTTATCCATTATTTGATTGAGGGATATCTAGATTATTTCAAGTTTCTAGCTATTACAAATAAAGCTGTTATGAATATAGTTCAGCAACTGTCCTTGTGGTATGGTGGAACTTCTTTTGGATATATTCCCAGGAGTAATATGGCTGGGTCTTGAGGTAGAACTATGCGCAAATTTCTGAGAAACCACCAGATTGTTTTTTTTTTTTTAGTTTGCATTTCTTAATTACCCTAAACAGTTTATGACAATTAGTAGTAAAAGGCCGAAACATCACATTTCATTTTTTTCTTTACCTCCTAACCCTTCCATCCCATTTCTCTGGGGTGGGGTGTCCTTATATAACAGTCCCTCATCTCAGTTGAGAGGTCGTATGAGGGCCAAGAGCCTCTTCATTCATTGGGGATCTATGAAGCAGTACCATCAGTGAAAAGTGTCTCGTTGCCTGGGAGAGAGAACTACTAAACAAACAAACCAATAAGCATACAATAGATAAAAAAGACTAAAAAATAGAAAAAAATATAACTAATATATAAAAAATAAATAAAGAATAAAAATTAAAAAATAAGAAGACTATGTCCAAGTTCCCTTTGGTGTGTTAGTTGTAGTATTGATACCTTCTACTATATAGCTAAAATCCTACTTTAAGTGAATAGATGCCATATGTGTCCTTCTGAGTCTGGGTTAGTTCACTCAGGATGAGCTTTTCTAGTTCCATCCATTTGGCTGCAAATTGCATAATTTCATTGTTCCTGATAGCTGAATAATATTCCATTGTATAGATGGTTTTGAAAGTGATTGTACAAGTTTATGCTCCCATCAACAAGGGAAGAGTGTTTCCCTTTCCCCACATCCTCACCAGCATGTGTTGTTAGCTGAGTTACTGATTTTAGCTATTCTAATGAGTGTAATATGGAATCTCAGGGTCATTTTGATTTTCATTTCCTTGATGATTAAGATTGTTGAACAATTCTTTTTTTATTCTTTTTTTAATAATTTATTTTTTATAATAATTTATTTTTTATTTCTTCAAGTTACATCTCAATCACAATCCCCTCCCTACTCCCCCCTCCAGTCCCACCCTTCCACCCTCCTCCCCCTCAACCCCCCATCCTCTTCCCTTTTTTTTTTTTAGTTCAAGGTATTTCTTTTTCCCCCCAAAAGCTCTCCCTTTCAGTCCCACAAATGTTTCTTTTTCTTATAACGATAAATACAATACAAAACAACAGAAATAAATAGGCCACAATTATGTGAATTATATGACTTAGCATACATTCCCAATGTCTAGTCCATATGTATTTGGCCCCTGACTTTAACATTCTACTATCTAACCATTTCCATGAGTTTAAAGTTCTATATCTAACTCAGCTTTCATACTAACTTGCCTCACAATTTTAAAAATATCTTCTTAGATCCAAAACACCCTCTTGATTCCTAAACAACTCAAAATTTAACTATGAGACTCTAGCTATCTATTCTTCAACCACCTCAGAGACCTGAGAGGGATAAATATATCTGATTATATAGGAAGTGCAGGGCCCGCAGCTTCCAAAACTAAGAAATGACATACCAGTGGCTGCCTGAACAGTTCCCATTTTCTCTCCATACATTACAGCATCAATCTTCAGCCATTTGGCCCCGTTTCTCTGACAGGCATTGATTGTAGAGCAGGAATTATGAAAGACTTACCTACCCTGTCTTGGCAGAGCTAGGCTGTTGACTTACCTGCTTCCAAGTTTTGTCCTTTTTGGACAGCAGTCTGTCTACAGTTGAAGCAAGGGGTTTTTCTTGTCAAGAGAAAGGCTTACCACCAATTCAATCATCTCCCACTGGAGATTCTTCGATGCTCATCTTCAAACTTGATAGCAGCTTAAAAGTTCTTTTTTTTTATTTTTTTATTTTTAGAGGTATAGGATGTTTCCATGGTTTGGCATTAAAAAGTAGGTAAGAGGTTTAAAACACTGTAAATAAATTAAAGGTGACAGCTGTTCAACCTGGTTTTACAAACCTCCAAGAGTTGAAAAAACTTAGAGCTAAGGTAAAATAATGCATGGCGTTAGCCCATGACTTTACCTCCAGCAGAGACAGGAGGATCACTATAGAGTTAGTTGTCTTATAAATTCTAGAGTTACAAGAAACAGGATGGTGATGGTGTACACCCTTAGTCCCATCATTGGAGAAGAATACACCCTTAACCCCAACACACTAGAAACAGAAACAGGCAGATCTCAGAGCTCAAGGTCAGCCTGATACAAAACAAGCTCTAAACAGAGAAAAACTTTGATCCAGGGGTGGAGGAGCACATCCTTAATCCCATCAGTTGGAAACCACATGTCTTTGATCCCAAAATTTAGAATGCAGAGACAGGAACATAGGATTTGGAAGGATTTAAGTTTAAAAGCTACTTACAAAAGGCAGGCTACAATTCAAACAAATTGTCCTTTGAGATCTCAAAATATATACACTAAAGGTTTGTTTAGCTCCAAAATAAAAAAATAAGTTCTTCTTTAATCCAGATTGAAAGGTAGTACTTTACATATTGTCAAAAAAACCAAATTTGCTCCAGGAAAAATATTACCTGACCCCCACCCCCAAAAAAGGTAATTGTCCCAGAGTTAGGATTAGGGCAGGGCTCTGTTCTTATCTTTCCAGGAGATATAAAGCATCCATTAAAGGAATCCGGGGACAACTGGACAACAGAAACCTCAGCAGAAAACAGATCAGACACCAAAGAAGACAAGTGGGCTAGATGATCCAGCCTTGCAGACTTCCTCAATAGCAGTTTCCTCAAAAATCTATAACCACAACAACTCAAAATCGCTACGATCATTCAGCTCCACAGACTGCTCCAGCCAGAACTTCAGTAAAGTTCTGAAGATCAGCTTCTGTCTATGAACTTCGTAGGACATCTAAATAGCTGAGCACAAAGGGACTGAACATCAAATGATTCTATTAACATTTTAAACCATTTTTCCATTCTTATTTGGGTCCCAAACAGGTTTACTATGTCCCAAATCAGCAGGAAGTCATTTTAAGAGAACAACATCCCATCCCCAGAAGGTGGGGAGGGTGTTCCCCTCACCCCCTTTGGTTATTTGATGGATAATAGAAACTTTTGTTATTTAGGGGAAAAGACTACAAACTGTTAAATGGGTTTTGGAGGTTAGACCCAGGGACTTCTCTCTTTTTCTTTTCTGTATCCTTCTTTCTCTCCTATGTAGGAGTGAACAGACTTGAGAAAAATGGGACATAGACATAGTGTAGGAAAGATCAAGAAAAAAGGACAGATTTATTGAATATTGCCTTATACTTTTGTATATTGATGCAAAATTAATATTATATTTGGCTAAATTGGTACTGATCACTGTATATTAATGCAAAATTAAGATTGTATTGGGCTATATCGGTATTGATCTTTGTATATTGATAGAAAATTAAGATTATATTTGGCCACAATGGTATTGGCCCTTGTATATTGATGTAAAATTAAGATTGTATTGTGCTACATCGGTATTGATCTTTGTATATTGATACAAAATTAAGAGTATATTTGGCCACATTGGTATTGATCTTTGTATATTGATACAAAATGAAGGGTAACGTTTCTTAAAGGTATTTTTCCTAGTAATGCTTAAAAATGAAATGTAAATTTTTGACCTCTTGCTACCAACCGTCATAAACTGTTTAGGATAATTAAGAAATGCAAACTAGCCGGGCGGTGGTGGCGCACGCCTTTAATCCCAGCACTTGGGAGGCAGAGGCAGGCGGATCTTTGCAAGTTCGAGGCCAGCCTGGTCTACAAAGCGAGTCCAGGACAGCCAGAGCTGTTAAACAGAGAAACCCTGTCTCGAAAAACAAAAACAAAAAAAAAAAAAAAAGAAATGTAAACTAATAGTCATGCAAACGTATCATTTTGTTAGTTACTATGACAGTCTATCACAGTTATTTTCTAAGCTACTCAGAAATCAAGTTGCTAAGAGACAAGCAATATTTGCTTATCTAAACATAAGAGATAGATAGGTCATCTTCAAAAACCTCAAGAGATCTGCAGAATATGTTATTCAAATATGTTTTCTTAACTTAAGATTTTTTGATATCGAGACATGTCAGCTCCTGACAGCACCCCCTATTCTACTCCAAGTAGAATATGAGCATCGAAGAATCTCCAGTGGGAGATGATTGAATTGGTGGTAAGCCTTTCTCTTGACAAGATTGTTGAACAATTCTATAGATGTTCTTCTTTTGAGAATTCTCTGTTTCCATCTTTACTCCCTTTCTAATTAGGTTATTTGGTTTCTTGATGTCTTATTTCTTGAGTTCTTTATATATTTTGGATATCAGCCCTCTGTCAGGTGAAGGATAGGTGAAGATCTTTTCTCATTCTATATGTTGTTCTATCCTTTTGATGTTGTCCTTCATCTTATAGAAGCTTTCCAGTTTCATGAGGCCCCATTTACTAATTGCTGATCTTAGGATTTTAGGATCTTAGTATTTGAGCTATTGGGGCTCTATTCAGGAAGTTATCTCCTCTGCCAATATGTTCAAGGCCATTCCCCAGTTTCTCTTCTAATAGATTTAATGTGTCTGGTGTTATGTTTAAGTCTTTATCCACTTAGACTTGAGTTTTACTCAGAATGATGGTTATGGATCTATTTGGTTTCTTCTATATGCAGACATCCAGTAAGTCCAGCACCATTTGTTGAATATGCTTTTTTTTCTGCTGCATAGTATTGGATTCTTTGCCAAAAATCATATGACCATAGATGTAGGTTTACTTCTGGGACTTCTATTCTATTGATCAAACCTGTCTGATTCATAACAACATCATGTGGTTTTTATTGCTATTTCTCTGTAGTACAGCCTGAAATCATAGATGGTGATAACTATAGAAGTACTTTTACTGTACAGGATTGTTTTACATATCATGGTTTCTTTTCATATGTACTTAAGTATTGTTCTTTCATGGTCTGTTAAGAATTGTGTTGGATCAATAGATTTCTTTTGGTAAGATGACCATTTTTACTATGTTAATCCTACCCATCCATTAGTATGGGAGATCTTTCTATCTTCTGATAAGTTCTTTAATAACTTTCTTCAGAGACTTGAAGCTCTTGTCATACAGGTAAAATTACACCAAGATATTTTATATTATTTGTGGCTGTTCTGAAAGGTGTTGTTTCTCTAATTTCTTTCTCAGCCCATTTATCCTTTGTATAAAGAAGGGCTACTAAGTTTTTGGAGTTAATTTTTTATCCAGTCACTTTGCTGAGGGAGTTTGTCAGCTTAGCAGATCTCTGATAGAATTTTATGGGTCACTTATGTATACTATCATACTATGAATAGAGATACTTTGACTTCTTCCTATCCAAATTGCATACACTTGCTCTCCTTCAGTTGTCTCATTGCTCTAGCTAGAATTTCAAGTACTATATTGAACATATATAGACAGATTTCAGTGGAATTGCTTTATGTTTCTCTTCATTTAATTTTACATTGGCTATTACCTTGCTGTATATTACTTTATTGTTTTTAGACATGCACCTTATATCCCTGATCTCTACAAGACTTTTACCATGAAGGGGTGTTGGATTTTATTAAAGACATTTCTACCACATAATGAGGTGATTGTGTATCTTGATTTCTTTCAGTTTGTTTACATGATAGATTACACTGATGGATTTTCATATATTGAACCATCCCTGCATTCCTGGGATAAAATTTACTTGATCATGGTAGATGATTATTTAATGTGTTCTTGGATTCAGTTTGCAAGCATTTTATTGAGTAATTTCCCATCAATGTTCATAAGGGAAATTGGTGTAAAATTCTCTTTCTTTGTCGAGTCTCTGTGTGCTTTATAATCAAGATGACTGTGGCCTCATAGAATGATTTTGACAAGTTATTTATATATCTATTTTTTGGAGTAGTTTTGCGAGCAATGGTATTAGCTCGTCTTTCAAAGTCTGATAGAATTATGTGTTAAAAGCAGCTGGATCTGCCTTTTTTGGTAGACTTTTAATGATTCTTTCTATTTCGTTAGAGGTTATAGGATGATTTAAATTGTTTACCTAGTCTTGATTTAACTTTGGGGTAAGTAAAATCTATCAAGAAAATCGTCCATTTTTTTTTTTTTTTTTTTTAGGTTTTCCAATTTCTTTTTTTGAGAACAGGCTTTTGAAATAAGACCTAATAATTCTTTGGACTTCTACAGTGTCTTTTGTTAGGTTTCCCATTTAATTTCCAATTTTGTTTATTTGGACACTGTCTCTCTGCTTTTTAGTTTGTTTGGCTAAGTGCTTGTCTATCTCGTTGAATTTCTCAAAAACCAGTTCTTGGTTTTGTTGATTTTTTGTATTATTCTCTTTGTTTCTAATTTTTACTTCAACCCTGCTTTTGATTATTTCTTGCCATCTATTCCTCATGGGTATATTTTATTTCTTTCTTTTTTTTCCTAGAGCTTTTATGTGTGCTGTAAATTTGCTAGTATGAGATCTCTGTAATTTCTTTATGGTTGTGCTTAGTACTATGAACTCTCCTCTTAGCACTGTTTTCATTTTGTCCCATAATTTTGGGTATGCTGTGCACTCATTTTCATTAAATTCTAGAAAGTCTTTAATTTCTTTCCTCATTTCTTCCTTGACCTAGTGGTCATTCAGTAGAAAGTTGTTCAGCTTCTATGAGTTTGTAGGCTTTCTATTGTTTCTTTTGTTGTTGAAGTCCAGCTTTAATCCATAGTGATCTGATAAGATACAAGAAGTTATTTCAATTTTCTGGTATCTATTGAGGCTTGCTTTCTGCTGGATTGCATCGTCAATTATCGCAAACTATCTGTGCTGTGCTGAAAAGAAGGTATATTCCTTTGTGTTTGTGTGAAAATTTCAGTAGATATCTATGGCATCCATTTGATTCATAATATTGGTTATTTCCATTTTTTCTTTGTTTATGTTCTGTCTGAATGACTAGTTCATTTGTGAATGGCATGCTAAAGTCTCCAACTGTTAATGTGTGGGGTTTGATGTGTTATTTATTTTTTAGTAATATTTCTTTTATGAATGTGGGTGCTCTTGAATCTGGGACATAGAAATAGAATTGAGATATCATCTTGCTTGATTTTTTTCTTTGATGATTATGAAGTATCCTTCCTCATCTCCTTTGATTAATTTATGTTGAAAGTCTATTTTATAAGATATTACAATGGCTACTCCATCTTGATTCTTGGGTCCATTTACTTGAAAATCCTGTTTCCAGCCCTTTACTCTGAGGTAATGTCTATCTTTGTTGCTGAGGGGTGTTTCTTGTATGTAGCAGAAGGATGGCTCCTGTTTTCACATCCATTCTGTTAATTGTGTCTTTTTATTAGAGAGTTGAGTCCTTTGATATTGACAGATATTAATGACAAATGATTGTTAATCCTGTTATTTTGATGTTGGTGGTGGTAGTGTGTGTGTGTGTGAGTGTGTGTGTGTGTGAGAGAATGTGTATTTGTGTGCATTTGTTTGTGTGTGCTTCTCTTCTTGTGGTTGTGCTGGTGTAGAGTTACTTATTTCCTGTGTTTTCTTGGGTTTAGTTAACCTCCTTGGGTTGGAGTATTTCTTCTAGTTTCTTCTGTATGACTGCATTTATGCATAGATAGCTTATAATTTGCCTTTTTCATGGAATGTCTTATTTTCTCTATCTATGGTATTAAATGTTTTGTTTACTATAGTAGTCTGAGCTGACATCTGTGATCTCTTAGAATCTATATGATATCTATCAAGACCCTTCTGAATTTTAGAGTCTCATTTAAGAAACTGAGTGTAATTTTAATAGGTCTGACTTTATATGTTATTTGGCCTTTTTCCCTTGTAGCTTCAAATATTATTTATTTTCTCTATATATTTAGTGTTTTAATTATTATGTGGCAGGAGGATTTTCTTTTCTGGTCATATCTATTTCGTATTCTATAAGCATCTTGTATGTTTATAGGTATGGCTTCCTTTAGGTAGCTGAAATTTTCTTCTATGATCTTCTTGAAAGTAATTTCTGGGCTTTAGAGCTGAGAATATTCTCCATCTTATATTCTTGCTATTTTTAGGTTTTGTCTTTTCATACCATCCAAAATTTCTTGGATATTTTGTGACAGAAACTTCCCAGATTTAACATTCCTGATGATGGCAAAACTCCTCAGGAACGTGGGCAATGCTGTGTGTCTGAATATGGAGCTCAGGGAACAGCAAGTTGCTCACTTCTTTTTGGTGTTCCCCTGTGGGACTCAGCAAGCAGGAAATTGGAAGGGAGGACCATAAAGTCAATGTTCCTGTTGCTGGGGTGACCTCATCACAAAGGCAGGCAGACCTATGGGAAAGACAATGGAGCTCAGGGGACAGAGTGAAGCTCACTGTAGATGGCTCTGGTCTCCTAGGGACACCAAGCAGGCAGGGGATTTTTGGGGAAGTATCTAATCTGGATGTTCCTGGGGCCTTGGGGATCTCTTCAGGAAGAGAGGCAGAATTGTGGGCCAGAAGAATGAGCTCAAGGGACAACATACATCTGACCTCTGCTGGTTGAACCCCAGGTGGACACAGTAAGCAGGGTATTGGTGAGGAAGGGTTTAGCCTGGATGTTCCTGGGAGCTGACAGGCCTCAAGATAGGTAGAGTTGTGGCCAAAATGATGTAGCTCAGGAGATAACACCTATACCAAATGGTTTTAAGAATGATCAAACAAATGAAAGTCTTTTTTATGGTAAGTAAGTTATATATATTATATATATATATATATAATTTTATCACCAACTCAGAGTTCAGCTCTATTTTTACATTTTCATTTTCATCTAAATACAACATTCTGTGTTGTTTTTTTTTTTAAACATTTTATTTGGTGAATTTCACATCATGCAACCTGTTCCCTCCAATCTCCCAGCTCCCCATTCCCACCCTCCACCATTGCTATCTGTCCAAGAATAAGAAATAACAGCTCATTTTGGAAGGTGCAGTGTATCTCAGTATGTCCCACAATATTCCCCATTTTCACCTATGTCCCACTCTGCTTGCAAATGTTCATTACAATGACTCCTTGATCTAGTAAGAGGCCCCTGGTTTCTGGTACTCCATCAGTACTGGAACCTCACTGGAACTCTTAGATATGCCATAACTGTACTGTGTCATGGAGATCCTGCAGTCCTGGGTTGTGGAACTGACCTCTTCTTGCACTCTAGCAGTTCATCCATGCAGTAGATGTTGGGGTGGGTCAACTCAAAGCCCTGGATATAGACCTGCAACCCCCACTTGCATGGCCAGTTCTACTATGGAAAGGTGCAGGGCTTGCTTTCCCAAGTGTGGCAGCGTGTGAGGGGAAGGGACAACTATCCTTCCTTTTTTGAACCCATCTGGGCCAGATCTCCTATCTGCCAACGGTGGTGAGAGCAAAAGGGAGGGAAGGGTATCTCTCACTAGCCAACACCACCACCACATAACAGAAAGAAGGTAGGGCTGGCTCTCCTACACTCACTCCCACAGGACTGGCTCACCCACAACCCCCACATACAGGGCCAGGCAGAGATCCTCTGGTTTCTGGTTTATTTCCTGTCCTGGGAGCCCATCTGGTGCTATCCTGGTACTGGTCTGGTAGTCATCACAGGCTACCCCATGGCGCCGAAGTGGTGTTGGTATCCAGCTTGCTTTTTGTTTTCCAGGAATGTTAGGCTACTATTCATTCAAATGTTCATAGGTTAGAAGACTGAATGTAGATATATCCTCTCTCCTCTCTGCAACCTACTGATGCACTTGTGAAATAGCAATCACATCTGCAATGCTTCTAGGGGCAGAGCTGTGTTGTTTTTATTATATATTTTATTTGAAATATTTGTAAAAACTTGTAAATAAAACTGTATATACTGTTCCTAAGTTTTAAAGTATAGATTCCATGGGGCTAGAGAGATTGTTCAGTGAACCCTGTTTGTTGTACTTCTAGGAAGTTAAGAAAAATTCCCAGCACATTGTCAGTTATAAGGTAAACTATTTTTAACCCCAGCATGGGGTGATTAAGCACCCTTTTCTGGCCTTCCTGGCTACATTGCATACATAAAAACACACAGATAATACACACAGGCATATAATTAAAAACAAAGTATATCTTTAAAATATAATAGCCATGCCTAATATAAAAGTGATAGCTCAGTGGGGGAACAACTCTTGCTGTCAAATCTGACAACCAAGTTCCATCCCCTGGATATACATGGTGGAATAAAAGAACTGATGTCTTTAAGTTGTCATCTTTTTTTTTCTACCACATTCATACCATGGCATGTTTGCCTAAACACATCTGTTCACTTTAGTACAAATAAGTAAGATAAGTAATTATTAAAAAATAATGTTCACTATTATTTGGTAAAATTTTCTTTGTTTAATCCCAGGCCTCTTTCTAAATAGGTAGGATTTCTAGAGGAGGGAGGAGATCAGCATTCCACCTATGAAAAAATTCAACCCAAAGTGTGCCCTCTATACAAGATATATAGGCAGAAATGTATACCAGAAATTGAAGGATCTTATGGAAGAATTGAGGAAAGGACAAAAAGACCCAGAGGGTACAAGAACTCCACAAGTAGACTAGTGGATACCATTAACCGAGGCCCATAAGGGTTCACAGAGAGCGAAGCATCAACAAAGAGCATGCATGAACTGGATCTAGGCCTCCTACACATATGTAACAGATTTTCAGCTTGGTCATCATGTGGGTCCCCTAGCAAGAGGAGTGTGGGCTGTCTCTGACATGGACTCTGATACATGCTTTTTTTTTTATCACTTCCTCCTAAAAAGGCTACTGTGCCTGGCCTCAGTGTAAGACAATACACTCAATCCTGATGTGGTTCAATGTGGGGAGCTGAATGGTGTGGGCGGGGGCTCACCTTTTCTGAGGAGAAGGAGGGGGGATAGGGTGAAGAGTGTGGGAGGGAAGGATCTGGAGGAAGAAAGAGGCGAAGATCAAGATGTAAAATGAATAAATAAATAAACTTGAGAAAATATTCTGTTGATTATATTCATATATGTTTTCTTGGATTCTTTATTGACTATGTAGATGCACTTCTTTTGGTCGAACTACATCTTCCTATTACTTTTTTGTACTTTCTTCATTTAAGCTTGTTTTTCCATCTATTTGTTAAGGGTTTTATTTGTTTGTTTTGATGTTGGTTCAAATAGACAATAATACCATTTATAAATTATTTATGATAGTGAAAATTCTTTATATTTACCTTCCAAATATACATATTATATTTACTTTTTATGCTTTTCACAGTATCTGAGGCTTTCAGTTCAATGTTAAAGAAAAATAAGTGTTGAGTGAGGTCCTGTTCTATTATGGGAATAGCAGTTTATCATTAAGAGTCACTTTATTACTATATTCCTTTAGCAGCAAAATAGTACTAGACTTTAATCTAGGCTCCATGACCTAATATTCTCTGATTCTACACCACTTTAGAAGTTTCAGGTATAGAGGTTCCATCACATGGAATGTAATTTACATCTAATTTTCTAAACGTGGTTGGTTCCATCCATTTGGCTGTGAATTGCATAATTTCCTTGTTTCTCATAGCTAAGTAGTATTCTACTGTGTAAATGTACCACTATTTTTTTTTTATCCAGTTGTCAGTTGAGGGACATCTGGGTTATTTCCAGTTTCTAGCTATTACAAAAAAGGCTGCTCTAGAAAAATGTCTAATTAAATTATTTTGAAGTATTTATATTATCATTAATTGGTTCAGCAACTGTTAATCTTTAAGCAGCTATTATGAATGAACATACAAACATCATGGTGGATTTTAACAAGCCTTGGCCTGAATTAAGCAATCTTGGCCCAACCAAGCTATAAATTCTACTACCCAAATATGACCCCATATATACATATGTCCCATTGGACTGCTATTCTCCATGCTATGATGATGTTCCTGGCCATGTGGAATGAGGTTCTTTTTCTAACCCATGGTGTGTGTCCTCCTTTTTCCTGCTCCTGGATGGAATGCATTAATCCTCTGTGTGAAGTGCAGTCTTCCTGTTCTAATCTCAGGAAGTCCCACCTTCTCTGTCTTTGTCCAATCTCAGGCCTCAGCATTTTATTTAACCAATCAGAGACAATAGAAGTAACAGACAAGTAGAGCCAATTAATAAACATTTAGAATGCTTACTACCACCCATCAATTCTCTCCTTTTGTCTAATTAAAAAGGCTAAATTTTTTAACTCATCAAGAAAAAAACATATATAAAAGTTACACATGTAATGTTCAGCCTATTGGTATCAGACAATCTCAAAGAAGAAAAAAAAATCATCTATCTATCTTGGAGTGTCTACAGTTCTGAACCTAAATAATTTCTATCTTATCTTATATTTATAAACCTAAAGTTTTTATTTAGACTTGAAAGTATCCTTTTAAATCCTAAACAATTCAAGTTCAATTGAAATTTTATAACTACTATGCCTTCAACCTCATCAAAGTCATAAGTAGGAATAAAGTTATTATTTGAGTGAATAGGAAGCACAGAAGAGCAGCTTCTAAAAATATGATAGTTTGTTGCCTAGACAGTCGCAAATATCTCTCAATATCACTGGAGGATCATCTTCAATCTTCTGGCCAAGCATTTATCACAGACTAAATTGTGCATCAGGAAAGAATAATGATTTTCCCATTCTTTCTCTGCAGAATCAGGACATTGACTTACCTGCATTAAAGCTCTGGTCCATCTTTGGACTCTAGATAGTCTGTTGAGAGAGCAGGGGCTTTTTTTCCCAATAGGAACTATTTTGTGATGGGAGATTTCTTTTTGATGCTCATCATCTTCTTCCCAGTCAAATGGGAACTATCAGCAGCTGGCTTTATTAAGTCAAACAATTCTTAAAATAATAAAAATGTCTTTAAATGCAATTTTCTGTATACCTTTGAGGGTTTTGAAGACATCTATCGATTTATTTGTAAATCTATCTATCATCTATCTTCTATCTATCTATGAACAAACAAAATGTATATTTTAACCATTTACTATCTGTTTAACCTATTAAGCCTATTTTGTGATAAATTAAGAATAGCTTATGACATGACCAGAAGCTCAACTGGCCAGTCAACTTGTATTTTCCGGGCTTGTAAATAGATTGCAATAGCAACCCATAAAAAGATCGGAAGTAAACCTATACTTTTAAATGAGTTGTATAGGCACAATACCTTATATAAGAGTTGAAATATGCATATTATGTGTGAAAATATAAAATTATATACCAATGAATCAAAATTAATCTTATTTTCATCAATATACAAAATTCTATTCCAATGAATTAAAAGATAACCTTATTTTACGAATAACAAGTTTTAAGTTTCAGAGAAGATTCGATTATCTATCCTTATATCTTATCATTTATATATATATTCCCCCTCTTTTTTCTTTTCAAGTCTTTTCCCCCTATATAAGAGAGAAAGAAGGATAGAGAAAAAAAAAATCCCTGAGCCTAACCACCTATACCTTGCTTAACAAGACCATATGACAATTTGTAACCATTACCCATAAACAACATTTATAACACATCAAATGACCAAAGAATTGTCTACCCCACTTTTTGGGAATGGGACTTTGCTCTCTTAAAACTGCTTCCTGCTGAATTGGGACTCACACAACCTGTTTGGGGGGTCCCAAAAATGGAAAAAGTGTTAAGCGAGTTAATTGTAACATTGGTTGTCCAGTCTCTATGAGCTCAGTAATTTGAATGTCCTGAGCAGTCTGTAGTCCAAAGGTGGACTTTGGGTAGGAAAGTTCAGGGTTTTATTGAAGTCCAGGCTGGAACAGTCTTTGAGGCTGGGCCATCTCAGCAGGATTGTTAAAGTTGTTCTGAATGCAGATTTTTGAGGAAACAGCTATTGAGGCAGTGTATGAGGTTGGATCATTTGGGCTACTTGTCTTCTTTGGTGTCTGGTCATTTTGTTCTGAAAATACATAGTTTCTCACATGTAACATATAGTTCTGCAATTACCAAAATGCCTTGAGTGTGCGGAATGCACAAATCAATTAAGGAATATATTCTGTTCTTTGTTTGAACAGCACAGAGACATTTGTAAGTCTCCATTCATGCCATATAAAAACATGGCATGTAATAGTATTACATATATATGCTATATATAATCTATTTTAAATTGAAAATACAGCATAAGACTGTATGGAGTTTAAACATTCTCCTCTATAGTTGACAACTAAATTTATTAATTGATTAAAATAGGTTTATTTTGTGATATGTCTGTTGTTTTGTAGATTAGATTGGCCTCAAACTCAAAAGGAACCTATCTGTCTCTGTCTTTGTCTCCCATGTTTTGGGAACAAAGGTATGCATTTATATATTTCTTCTTTTCTTTTTATCCTTTCTTTGGAGATTTAATTTCTATGCGGATATATCTATCCTTATTGAGACAGGGTTTCTCTTTGTAGCTTAGGCTGTCTTGATTTGCTCTGTAGAGCTCTGTAGATTAGATTGTCCTTGAACACACAAGGAACCTATTTTTCCTTGTCTCCCAAGTTCTAGGATCAAGGTATGAATTTAAATAATTGAATCACCCTTATTAAACAGTAATATTAACTTAACCATTCTGTATTAGGTTGAGTACCAATTTTTCCATGGAAGCCCCATTCTTAAGAAGATTGGTGTAGAATAGCATAATATGCTATTTTATGTTAGCTTTTTTTTTAACCTGTTGACTGTGGGAGGCATGAAGTTTGCATGTTCTTCCCCAGCCTAACTCTGAGTCCTTACATTGATTAACAGAACATCTCTCTCTCTCTTTCTCTCTCTCTCTCTCTCTCTCTCTCTCTTTTCAATACAGCATTTCTCTGTTTATCCTTGTCTCCCAAGTTTTGAGATCAAGAAATGAATTCAATTAATTGAATTACCCTTATTAAACAATAACATTAATTAAACAATTTTGTACTAGTTTGAGCTCCAATTCTCCCATGGAAGCCCCATTCTTAAGAAGATTGGTGTAAAATAGCATGATATGCTATTTATGTTAGCTCTTCTTAACTGAAGGCTATGGGAGTCATGCTGTTTGCATGTTCTTCCCCAACCTAAATCTGGCTCCTTACATTGAATAAAAGAATATCTCTCTCTATCTCTCTCTTTCTGAAACAGGATTTTTCTATGTATCCTTGTCCTAGACTCACTTTGTAGACCAGGCTAGCCTTAAACTCACAGAGATTCGTCTGCCTCTGCCACTCTAGTGCTGGGATTAAAGGCATGCACCACCGTACCCAGTGATTAACATATCTCTTTTAGGGGAAAAATGCCTCTTGAAACCAGCTCTCTAGTGGGAGCTCCATACCTAAGGAGCTCCACAGATAAGCTCCACTGGCTAGTGACCCATTTCTCTTTAAGTAAATTTAAGATTATGTATATTTATCCATTAGATCAGTAAGGATATTATTAACGTTAACATCCAGGAAAAATGTGTCATTTTTGAGTTCTAGACTGTCTTTAGTAAGAAGCCTTATCTTATCAGCAGGGTTCCAGCCCTGCCTTTATTGTTTAAACCAGGCTGGTCTAGAATTCAGAGATCTGCCTGTTTCTTCCTCTAGTGTGATGGGATTAAGGGATTAAGGGTGTGTTCCATTACCCCCCTGCTCAAATATTTCACTTAAATCACAGATATTAGTAACTCTGTAACCCAGAGAGCAACTCTGAATTGCAGTGACAATTCCAAATTTGTCCAAAATCTTCAAAAATCTCTTATGTTTTAGCAATGCCAATCCAGAAGAATATCCTTTCTACCTCCCGATATAGGAAAATCAAAGACATCTAAACAAAATCAAGCAAAGAAACAACATACCATGGAATGGGGCTTCCATGGGAGAATTGGCACTCAACCTAATACAGAACGGTTTAGTTAATATTATTGTTTAATAAGGGTGATTCAATTATTTAAATTCATACCTTGATCCTAGAACATGGGAGACAAGGAAAAATAGGTTCCTTGTGTGTTCAAGGACAATTTAATCTATAGAGCAAATCAAGACAGCCTAAGCTACAAAGAGAAACCCTGTCTCAATAAGGATAGATATATCCACATAGAAATTATTTATCAGGAAAGACATCCTTCCTTACCCCATAATTATTGTTGGCAATTTAGCATTCCATCTGTAAATTCTTCCCTTTAAGTCTATCCTAGTCTGAACTTTCTCAAAAAAGATACACATAACCACAATTGTCAGTGTAAAAATCATTTGCATGCTAAGAGAAACAAACTCAATTGGAATCCGAACCGTATTGAAGCGTTTTGAATTCCTCCATTTTTAATCTAGGTGATTAATTCCTCTCTCATATTCTGTTTAGAAGGCTGCCAATTTTTTAATACGTAAGGAGAGCTAAGCTTCCCATCTTTGTTGCAAGGTAGTTTTTTTTTTGTTTTTGTTTTTGTTATTGTTGTTGTTGTTGTGGTTTTTTTTTGTTTTTTTTTTGTTTGTTTGTTTTTTGTTTTTTTGTTAAGGGAGCTGCTCCTTTGAAATGCATTTGGGTTCGGCTCCCTGCTCTTTGCTTAGGAAACTGGCTTTCACCCAGGCCTTCTCACGCTGTAAGCATGGATTCTAATTGGCATAGTTGGGTGCCATATGTAGAAAAAAATGGCTAATTAAATTATTTACTAGTATTTATATTATATTTAGTTGTTTCAGCAGTCGTTAATCCTTAACCCACCATTATAAATGAATACACAGACACCAGATGGATTTTAACAAGCCTTGGCCTTAATTGTGCTATCCTAGTCCATCTAAGTTAGCTCATAATTCTATTACCCAAATATGACCCCATATATACATATGTCCCCTTGGACTGCCATTCTCCATGCTATGCCGATGTTCCTGGCCGTATGGAATGAGGGTCTTTTTTCTAAATCATGCTGTGTGTCCTCCTTCTTTGTGCTCCTGGCTGGAATGAATTAATCCTTTGTGTAAAGTGAAGGCTTTCTGTTCTAATCTCAGGAAGTCCCACCTTCTCTGACTTTGCCCAATCTCAGGCCTCAGAATTTTATTTTACCAATCTGGGACAATGTAAATAAAAGACAGCAAGCAATACCAATTAATTAACATTTAGAATGCTTAACACTACCCATCAGGCTGCTATGAGCATACATGAGGTTATGTCATTGTGGTTTGGTGAGGAATTATTTGGGTGGATACCCAGAAGTGGTATGGGTGGATCTTGTTATAGGGATATTCCAAGTTTTCTAAGATATCACCAAACTGATTTCCATAGTGGTTGTACAAGTTTGCAATCACTCCAGCAATAGAGGAGTGTTTCCCTTTCTTCACAACCTCACCAGCATGTGCTATCATTTGAGATTTGGATCTTAGCCATTCTGATAGGTATGAAATGGAATCTCTGAATCATCTTGAGTTGCATTTCTCTGATGATTAAGGAAGTTGAGCATTTCTTCAAATGTCTCACTGCCATCATAGATTCCTCCTTTGTGAATTCTTGGTTTAGCTCTGTTTCCCACTGTTTCATTGGAGTATTTGGTTTTTGGTGTTTAATTTCTTGAGTTCTTTGTAAATTATGAATATTAGCCCTCTGTTGGATGTGGGGTTGGTAAGGAACTTTTTCCAATATGTAGGTTGCCATTTTGTTCGAATGACAGTGTCCTTTGCCTTATAGAAGATTTTCAGTTTCATGGAACTAGAAAAGCTCATCCTGAGTGAGCTATCCCAGTCTCAGAAAGATGAACATGGCATCTATTCACTTATAATTTGATTTTAGCCATATAGTACAGGACAACTATCCTACAACCAACACACCAAAACCATCAGGAACATAGACTTTGTTACCTATCAATGGGACAATTTGCACTAGGGGTGCTACTGTAGGTCCACAGTGCAAGAGGAAGCTCTTAGCCTTCATATGACTGTTGAACTGAGAGGGGCTGATTTGTAGGGACACTCCACATCGGAGATGTGGGATGGGTGGGAGAGGGAGGAGAGGGTGGGAGGGTGGAACTAGGAGGGGTGGAAAGAAGGCACTATGATGGAGATGTAACCTGATGTAACAAATAAACATTATGATAAAAAATAAAATAAAATAAAATAAAATAAAAGTTGTAGAAGTGAAAATGTTACTTCTACAACTTATGTCACTATTGCACCACTCAAAGTTCACAAGACCAATAAAACAGTGACAGAACATTCTAGCAATGATGTGGGGATAGGGATAGACTTTTGATTACTGGTGGGAGTGGAAACTTGTATAGAAACTAAGAAAATCAGTGTGGTCAATCCACAGGAAGCTGGGAATTAATCGACCTCAATATCCAGCTATATCCCTCTTGGGAATAAACACAAATACTTTACACTTTACTGCAGATATACTTGTTTATCCATGTTCATTGATACTCTATACACAATAATCAGGAATTGTAAACAGTCTAGTTTTTTTTATCAAAGAACAAATGGATAATGAAAATATGGTATATGTGCACATTAGAATATTATTCAGATGTTAAGAAAAATGAAAGTTGCAGATGAACAGAGGGACTCAGAAATAAAAATCATCCTTGAGTGAGGTCGAAAACTCAGCCTTGAAAGACAAATTGCATACCTTTCCCCAACCTCTTTCATGATCTTAGATAAGCATCCATCACCATAGCTCTTCAAGATTTGTGGGTTGATTTTTTTGTTTGGTTGGTTGATTTTTTTGAATTTTTTTAACTTTCAGGTTGCCATGTTAAGGAAGTTTCCCTCTGTCTTCCTTACTTGTATTATTGTTATGATGAAAGCAACTTAAGAAATAAAGGGTTTATTTTGACTCATAGTTCCAAAGAGTATTCCATCATGGCAGGGAAATCATGGAGACAGGTGTATAAGACATCTGGTCGTATTATTTCCTCATCCAGGAAGTAGATAGAGAGACATAGTGTTGCTCATATATAATTATCTTTTATATTCAGTTCAGGATCTCAGAGCATGGAATGGTGTAAATCACATTTAGAGTGGGTCTTCATACTTCTATTAACTCAATTTGAAAACTCCCTTGGCCATAACCAGAGTCTTTTAGATGATACTATATCCTATAAAGTTAGCAATCTATATAAATCATCATACCTTCTGTTCCTGAGTAGTCATGTGGTGTTTGGAACAGGTTTGGCCCACAAAGACTCATGTGTTTGAATGGTTGTCTAATAGGAAATGACAATATTAGAAAGTGTGGCCTTCTTGGAGTAGATATGACATTGTTAAAGGGAATGTGTCACTGTAGGGGCAGGTTTTGAAGTCTCCTATGCTCAAGCTACATCCAGTTTGATGTGAGTCTCCTGATGCCTGAGGATAAAGATGTAGAACTTGCAGCTCTTTCTCCAGCACCATTCCTGCCTGTACTCTGCTATGTTTCCTGCCATGATGATAATAGACTAAACCTCTGAAACTGTAAGCCAAGTCTTATTAAGTGTTTTATTTTATAGTGCCATGGTCATAGTTTTTCTCTTCACAGCAGTGGAAACTTTGAATAAGACAAGCAGAACATTTACTCTCAAAAATAATTTTACCAAAACCCTACTTATGATCAATATAAATAATAACATGATTCTGTTTTCATTTAGCCTGTTGGCTCTAAGCTAACTTTAATTGTCAGTATCAAATCATCATTCAGTACCTCAAAACATTGTATTGGTTATCTAAATTAATTCTTTTAACTGTTAAGTGTATTTGTTAATATTTGATTTATTCATCTTTAAGTATTTAGTTTAATCCAAGAAACTTTCTTCTATATATCAAACAACACACACACCAATCATAGAAGGCTTATACTCTCCCTTAGATCCATTAACCATTTCCCTTTAAGTTTGTATTCTTCTGGCTAGAATACTCATCTATATCAGTTACATCATCAATACCACCCTGAAAAACAGAAGAGGAAAGGTGTTGTATGTATTCTTTTTCTTTCTTTTGTTTCTTTGTTGTAATGTTAGTTATGTGTCCTTAGATGTACAATTCTGGTTGGCACAGATTCCTCCCAAACTCTTGATCTAATTTTCCCTGGTAACTTTAATGATACCTTTGATTTTCATGCAAAGAAGTGATATAACTTCCAATCATTACTAATTCCTGAATCCTCAATAACACATCTTGCTCCCAGGCTCTTTATGTTCTTTTTAAATGATCTGTTAAATTCTTTTTCAGTTGAATAATTTTATCTGTGCTTCTATCTCCTACTGAGTGCTACA
This sequence comes from Lophiomys imhausi, assembly GCA_907164525.1. Lineage (NCBI taxonomy): Eukaryota > Metazoa > Chordata > Mammalia > Rodentia > Muridae > Lophiomys > Lophiomys imhausi. Next base: position 3,571,159 of record CAJQZJ010032546.1, read on the forward strand.
ACTCTCACGACTTCTAATTATATTTCAGATAAACTATAAACCAACCTTGACCTGTGGAATACCCTACAAGTCAACTTCCATCTATCATTTCCATCTCTGTATATATTTTTTGTCTAATAATGAAATCTTCCTGTTTTCTGAACTGTCAATGCAATAGTATTCTTCCTTAAATGACATTTATGAAATTATTGGTTTCCATATCATCTGTTTTTTAAAGCTTCTTGTTTGTGTGTTTTGCTGGGGAAATAAATAAACCAAGGAAAATAGAAGTTTTCAAGGAAAATACAAGTTAGAAGACTTTAAGAACAAGTACAATTGACTCCACTTTCTGATAGACTCTAAAACCTAAAATTATATAATAGGAAGAAACTTCCCACAAAATTATCAAATATCCATTTTGAAAATCAAATTAAACAATTAAGTAATATTTAACCTTTTATGACTTTGACAATGTTATTTCAACAGTGGAATCTCATTTGCATAATCTACATATGTATATTCTGAACTTTATCTTCCCTTAGTATCTATTTGCAGTTTAAATGTGTCTATGAGGCTGGATCTTAATAACTCATTTAGGCAGCCTTTAGCATACACAAACGAATGTTGTCTTTTTTATTCTGTTTCTATCAAAATGTGTAAACATTTGTTTGATTTAATAACAATGACAAAGTTATGAGGAAAACAAAGTGTCTTGAAAACTGTCAGCCTAGCATTATGATTTATAAGACATAATTTGAAACACCTCTGCACTGTGTTTGTGGTAAAAGTCTATAAAAATGAATGTCAGGGTAGAATTCATTATCCAATAAGATTTGCATGAAAGGTGATTTAAGCAAGTTCTGGAAAACATGAAAACACTAGAGACTCATAAGTTAATTTGCATGACTGATAAAGAAAAGGCCTTAGGGATAAACTAGATAATTGCTGATCCCCTAGCAAATTTTATCTGTGGGACTACTTATGGAATCCCATTTCACTTTGGGTGAGTCTTGCTACTATAGACATGAACTTGGGCATGAGTATAGCTTATTCTATAAAGGAAATGGAATTGTAAATATGAAGCTGGAGTTACATGTGTTCAATATAGTGACTGGTACAGGTGCTTAGTTCAAAAGTCTGGTCTAGTCTAGATCTCTATTAGTGCCCATTATAACCATAATTAGAGGTAAATCATTGATTTAACTAGGCTCAGTCAATATTCTCATTATTTAAAAAAAAAATTTGGTCATGCTGAGAAACAAGAGACCACATTGCACTTTTGATCCTATCAGTTGTGATATGCCCAAAGATTTAACTGATGTTATCCTAAGCATATTTACACCAGTAGACCTCTACACAGAGCCCTCCATCCCAAGCTGGACAGACATGCCTCTGTTAAAACACTTTGTTTCTGAAAGAGACAAAGAAGAAAACCTGAAAGAAAATGGACAAAGTTTACTTATTATTATAGGTAGCTACTTATTAATAAGTCTGTACATATTTATTCATAAAACCATAGGCATGTATTCACAGGTTTATGAATATTTATTAATAACCTTGATGTTTATGTATGAAGACATCTTCCCTCAATTTTTTTCCACTAGTGTCTCAAAGGTATTTGAAAACAAAGTCCATTTTATAGTAAAATGAGATAGCATTGATTAACAGGCATTTGACTAAATTGGGTGTCTTGGAAGCAGAAATTTTTTCTAATTGACCATTGTATGTATTGAGATTGTTTGATTGACTTCAAGTAGGTTAGCATTCAAGGCTTGGTTCTTTCTTAGGTGAAGGATTGTTGAGTGTTAGGTACTGGATGTGTAACCACGTATCTTAATTTTTCTTCTTACCTCTGACACAAGCAACTTAAAGGAGAAAGGCTTTCTACAGGCTAGTAGTTCAAAGGTAGAGTCTATTTTGGTAAAGAATCAGAGCAGCAAAAGATAAAAGCAGTTGGTCACACATCACTTGCAATTGGAAAGCAGAGACCATGAATGTATGCCAGTTCTAAACTCTTTTCCTCTAATTTGTATAAATCAGCACCCCTTTCCCAAAGAATGGTCCTTTCCACTATTAAGATGAATATCCCCACATCAAAGAAGCAAGAAAATCATCTCTGGATTCTCCAGAGGACCTAGAATCACCTAAGAGTTTGTCAGTTGACAATAGCCATCCCATTGCCCATAACTGGAAAAACTGAGACAATATTCCCCATGGGAGGAATAGGATAGCTGAAAATTTCTTGCCCCAGAATGTGCTGTTGGTAAGTATCAAGACCTTCTCTGAAACTTTTTCTTCAAATAATCTACTCTTTGGTGAAACTCATTTAAACTATGAAGTCCCTTTTCTGAATAATTGTCTAGCTGGCTTATTGGCTTTTTTTTCCAGCCTATAATGCACAAAGTGGGTAGAAACATAATTACATTTCTTAATCTAGGGAGGAGGGAAGTCTCATATGAATCTTTCTTTGACACCCAAACCCCAAATACTTGCCTTATAAACGACTTTGTCCTTTAAAAATATCAAATAAAAATGGTGTACTGGAAACTTTGGGTTTAGAAAAGTATATGGTTGTACTAGAAAAGACAAATTTGTGGCCCCAAATACCCTATTAAACTCTCTGTATCTGTGAATACCAGCAGATAACATGAGTGATTGTGGTAAGAACAGGAGAAAGGAGACAGTCATATAATTTCATGGAGAGGACCCTGCACCAAAAATTAAGAGTTCTGCTTCTTATTCTTGGCCAGAAATCGCTAGTGTCATCATGTTCATTTGTTCGTTTGTTTGTTTGTTTCAGTTTCTTCCTCTCTAGAATCCAGAAATCATTAAAGAAACATTCCTCAGTTTCTTGTTCCTTTTCTTATTCTTCTACATAAAAATCCAAGTGACCATTACTTCCTGGAAGTACTATGTGGGAATGTGACCAATACTCCAGTCAGACAACTGGGATGGAGAGGTACAAAAAACCCATTTGAGCAAAGCAGCTAAAATTTAATTAACAGCTCAGTCGCAATGCCTTGGTCTCACAGAGCCCTACCAGCCCCTGAGTAGATAGCATCAATTTTATCCCTTCCCTGGAATCCTCTCCTGTTATACAGGAGCTCTACTTGCCTCCATTCTGTTATCTACCATCTTTTAATGAAAAGGCCTTTGTAAAACTCTTTTATAGCCTATAAAATTTATCATTTGAATTTATAGGACAATGTTCCCAGAAGTCACTGACCTGGGTTCATGACCATTGATTACCAGAGACTTTAGCGACCCCAAATTATGTCCACCCGAATGAAGAGGGCCTCCTTCACACTTAGAGATTCCCTGTTTTGCCTCAATTCAATTGAGCGCAGTAATGTTCCCATATGGATGGATGAGGAGCACATGATGCACCACCTTTTCTTGAGGATAAATCTCCAGTGAATTGTTGTTTGGAGAAAGGATACATCATGGCCTATCTTCTTCTGAGGAAGGACAGCTTGTTAATGATTGAATATTTCCTTCAATGATGTACTTTGCCCTAAGTTACCCATACTTTCCTAAGTAACCATTTTCTGTGCTCCTTTATGTAACCAAAACTGTACTTGTTCATCAAGCTAGACTGGGTAGAATTTTGAACACAAAACAAAACAAAAAGCATCTGTGACCACAAAGTAAAAATGAACTTGCCAAAGAGCATATAAATAACTGACAACAGACCATGGAAGTATCTTTGCAGAAAGAGAGCTCACACACTGCAGTTCCCTCCGCTATGAGTCTACCAAGATGCCTGGAGGACAAGGGGAACTCATGTGGAGGCTGTCGGGAAAGCAGCACAAAATTCTCCTTCTTGGGGCTGCTGCCTTAGGCCTTCTTGGTGAAAGGATCTCACCAAGGCTATATTTTGAACCATGGGAAAAAAGTTGCCTCCCAGAAAATTCTGCTCAGCACCAAAATCCCTCCATTTACCTGTGCACTGGATATGAATAGCTCTTAATAACAACTGAAACTATAACGTAATACAGGTATCATAACTTTGAAGAGCTCTTCCTTTGAGTTTTTGCTAAGAAATGCAAACGCAAAGAGTTTCTAAGAAAGGGTCACTACTCTGCTCACCTGGGAGACATGTTTACCAGAGGGCAATGAATCTATTTACTTAAATCAATATGCATTGATTTATAGTTGATGTTTTTGTCTTTATATATTATGTCTTCCTAGGAGAGAACCTTTGATTTCTTGCTTAAATTTACTGAGTTGCTCCAGAAGCGTATAAGAGCTTTTCAGCAAGCAAAGTGCTGATTTAACTCTCAGAGGAATTCTGTTATTATTAAGTCTGTAGCTTCTTCTCTCTGGCCAGTCACCTTTCTGATTTAATGCAAGCCAACATACAAATACCTTAGCAAATCAACCCCAAGAATTATCAGATGCATTGCCAAAGGTCTTTAAAATCTCAGTTATTTTAATCCTTTCTTTTTCTTCCACTACAGAAACCACTTACTTTGTCTGAAACCATATACCTTCAGCTAGTTTCTAAGGTGTGCATTTGCCCCTAACTGTCATTGCTCTGTACAGTTATTTTCACATTATTTAAACATAAATTTACTGAACCCATTTTAACTTGGCTGCAATGGGTCAGTTGGCAGACTCATAACTATGTTAACAATTGTTTATGTGTCTGCTTATATGTGTACACCACTGTTAATTGCATTTATTAGTGACTTTTCCCATTGCTGTGACAAACTGTCCACATAAACAGTTTAAGGGAGGAAGGGTTTATTTTCTCTCACATTTCAAGCATACAGTTCATTATGGCAGGTATGGCATGGAGACAGGAGTCTACAGGAACTAGTAACATGTCTTCATAGTCAGGAAGCAAAGGGAGATGAATGATGGTAATCAACTCTATTCATTGTTCTTATTCAGTCTAGGACTTCAGCCCATGGAATCTTGCTGCCCACATTTAGGATGTTCTTTCCTCCTCCATTATCCTAATCTAGAAGCTCTTTTGCAGCAGACAATTGTCTCTTAATGGTTCTAGGTCTAATCAAATTGACCAATGATAACTTTCACAATGGACAATGGCATTTATTTTATATTGCTCTAGGCATATTGTATCCACATAAACATTTATCTTAAACCATATATATTTACTTGGTTTATATTTTAAATAGATGTATAACAAATTATTAAATATGTATGCCAAATAATTACAAAATAATCCTAAAGACTTCTGATTTGAGAAAAAAATCATGTAATTGGGAGAATAAGCACATCTTACAATATACTGTAATCTTCATTTATTTCAATGATTTTTCAAATTAAGGGGTCTTCAGCAGAAGCATAGACTTTGCTTGTTTGAAGCAGCATGCAGCAGGGTAAAAGCGGACATTTTTATCTTATGTCATGCTTTGGGTATGCTACATAGTGGTCATGGCCATGGGCATGTTGCTTGGTGCTCATGAGCTTCAGCTTCCTCCACAGGAGCCAGGGATGAGATGCACATTTTAGGAGCTAACTATGAAGAGATCATCTTGTAAGCTGACAGGTATCTCATCTAGGGCAGATACTTAGAAATTGGTTCCCCTTTACTGCAGTTGTAGCAGTTTGGGGCTGCAGAAAGGTTGGGGCAGCAGAAGAAGGAGGTGCAATGGTGGTGGTCCATGAGAAATTTTTGCAAGGTTTTCCTCAGTGGGCCCATGGCCCTCATCTACATCCAGGCAGCGAGCAGGGGAATGGAGTTGGAAGGTGTTTTGAAAGTCAGTGCATTATGTAAATCCTAGGTATTATTCTTAAACAGATGGTGAAGCTTTTTATGGCCCATTCAGACTGCAAAAGCCCAGCACCTGCCAGATTCCTGTCCACTAGGCAGGTAAGAGTCTATTGAGGGAGTCTGTTCTTAGTTCTACCCTCCAAATCTCCCCTCCCCTGTTCTTTTCTGAATATGCAGAAAATGGTTCTACCTTCTAAAGTAGGGTTTACTTCCTCCATTAGTTCAAGGGAAGGAGAGGGTGGAAAGAAATGAACCAACTTCAAAGGTTCTAGGGCTTGTACTTCTTTTAGAGAAGGAGTTGGATTTCAAATAGAGCTCAGAAACAGCCTATCCTTGAGTAAGATTTAAAATTTTTCACTCAAAGGAGGAGCATATAGCCCTGTCAGTGCCACTTTGTAAGGGTGAGGACCCGAGTCTGATCTCCAGAACATACTACACCTATTACTACTACTACTACTACTACTACTACTAATAATAATAATAATAATAATAACAATAATAATAATAACAATAATAAAAAGCAGGGTGTAATGTTGTGGGTTTATAAATCCAACACAGGAGAGGTCTTGAAAGCTTGTTGGCCAGCCAAACTAACTTACTTGGTGACTTCTAGGACACAAAGAGATACCTTGTCTCAAAAAAGATAAACTGTGCAGAAGGAAAGATACTTGGCACTTATCTACTAGTCTACACTCTCATACACATGCACACACACACACACACACACACACACACACACACACACACACCACCTAATTCCCCCAACCAACTCTCTACCTGGATTGCATCCTCTCCATGGTGCTGTCATTCTGTTTGCTTATTCGTGCTTCTTGATCCTCTTTGAGAACATGAGCAACTGACTCTGTAGTATTAGAGGTATAGCCAATGTTCATTATGCTCCTATTGATCTGACCTAGTCAGTTCATTCCAGTAGAAGTACAAAAGGGTATAGACTGTTCTGGGGAGACCTTGTCAGTTCTTGTGATCCTATTTGCTCCTGAAAGACCTGGGTGAGGGAAGTCCCTCACCCGACACTCGGGATATCATGACCACCCAAAAACCCAGCAAAGAAACCTTCTTGATGCAATCGCAAGAGGTTTATTTCAGGGATCAGTGCACTGAGGACGCAACTCGTATCCCACACAGAGGTAGAGGAGTTTGTGACCCCAATTTGGGAGAGTAGAGTATTTAAACCACAACCCAAGGGGGTGAGGGGAAATACAAGTGGAAAGTACCAGCTCATTGTTTTGCTAGTCATGAGGGACACACCCTATTCTGGAGCCTGGGGTTCATGTCCTGACTGACCTTCATTTTTGGTTCCACCCTTTTCATAGTCAGCTAAGTTCCTGGAACCTGGGGCTCAGCTAAGTTCCTGCCAAGGTGGGGGGGTCTCTAAAATTTCCATTCCTTTCATTCCCCACTTCCTCTAGTTCATTGTTCTAATCTTAGAACGTATACATCAGTTTCATCAAATTTATTATTATCTTGTCCCCATAACCCTGATGTTGCTGTTTAAGCATTAAGATCTGTACGGCACTTACTCTTTATTGATGAAAGCACTGAGGGGCCTGTACTAGGGCAGCTGTTCCAGTGCTACACCTAATCCTAAAAGTACAGCTAAAGTCAGGGAAATAGGCTCTCTCTTAAATCACTTAGGGAGGAAATCAAACTCATCCACAAAGGCATCTGTGGGGAGATAGAGTACTCTAGGGATAAGCAGTATTAACACATAATAATCTTTGGTATCATTAAAGATATTAGTGGGGACACAGGGAGTTAATCCTGTGTTGTAGTCCCATAATTTATTATAGGCAGCTGGTGGGTTTCCTAAACAAGTTCCTTTCCCTGACCTCATGTCATGAGCATGCATCATGGTTGGTGCAATCGCAAGAGGTTTATTTCAGGGATCAGTGTACTGAGGACGCAACTTGTATCCCACACAGAGGTAGAGGAGTTTGCGACCCCTTGTTCACCCACATGAAAGCCCTTGAAGTAGTTCGGCATGAGGCCTGGGAACAGCTCAGAGAGGCTTATGAAGCTGGAGACCTGAGCTTGCCTCATCAGTTCCAGGTTGGAAATGCCATACTCGTCCAGTGCTATCGAGCTGGGAACCTTGAGCCTCTCTGAAAGGGACCATACCTGGCAATGCCTTCATAGTAAGGAAGTCCAGAAGTTAAACAGAGCCAACATCCTCCACACCACCTAGCCACACTCCTGTCCCTACCTTCCCTTGGACAGACATAAAAATATTGTTGAGCCAGCCCACAGTGTCCCTCTGGCCTCCCACATCTGAACTTTGCTCCTAGTCCTTTAGGGTGTCTTTGTCGAGGGTCCCTCTCAAGGAGGTTCTGGAGGTCTGCCTCAGGAATATCCCACTCTTTCAGGCCTGCAGCTAGCTGGCAGAAGTCAGGAAAGGGAGTGGGCTACCTTAGAGACTGACCAGACGACTTCCCCAGTTTGGGAAGCTACCTGCCAAGTAAGTTTTTGAGGGACATGGGGGTTGTCATTCCCCATCTGGAAAGCACCTGCAACACAGGCATAGCTTAAGAGGGTCCACAGTCTTTTCCAATCTCCATTCATCTTGGAAGGTTCAGGAGCTTTCTTCATATGTGAGGCATGGATCCAAGCAGAGATGCCCTCTACCTTCACTGTGGTGGGGGTGGCCAGGAGCACCAGGTATGGTCCCTTTCAGCGAGGCTCAAGGTTCCCAGCTCAATAGCACTGGACGAGTACGGCATTTCCAACCTGGAACTGATGAGGCACGCTCAGGTCTCCAGCTTCATAAGCCTCTCTGAGCTGTTCCCAGGCCTCATGCCGAACTACTTCAAGGGCTTTCATGTGGGTGAACAAGGGGTTAGAAAGGACAACATCAGGATCAAATATTCCACCTGCCTCAGTGAGAGGAGGTGAACCCCCCACAGAGAATCTCATAGGGTGTCAAATTGAATCGTCCCGGGGTATTCCTAACCCGGAACAGGGCAAAAGGAAGGAGGGCTGTCCAGTCTCCCCCACCAGTCTCTAAGGCTAATTTAGTCAAGGTCTCTTTTAGGGTCTATTCATCCTTTCTACCTATCCTGAACTCTGGGGATGATAGGCACAATGTAATTTTCATTTAATCCACAGTTGAATGGCCAGTCCCTGACATACCTGGGCAACAAAAGCGGGTCCATTAGCAGACCAAATTACCTTGGGTATTCCAAATCTCGGAAAAATATCTTTAAGAATCTTTATAGCCACTGTATTAGCAGTCTCAGTCCTTGTAGGGAAGGCCTCTACCCACCCTGAAAATGTATCTATAAAAACTGAAAGATATTTGTTTCCATATTTAGCCGGTTTAATTTTTGTAAAATCCACTTTCCAATAGGCCCCTGATCTATCACCCCAGAGTCTTTTTCCCAGGTTATATATGGAAGGTCTGGTATTAGTCAGAGCACAAGCTTTGCAGTTCCTGACTATCTCTGTTTGTTAAATCAGAAAGTCCAATTACATAATAGTCAGAGGACCTTACCACATCTTTTAGTTTCTTTTTTCCTAGGTGAGTCAGACGGTGTTAATTGGTGACATACTTGTGTCCTTTTGCTTTATTTTAATGTTTTTACTGCAGATGTCAACAGCTCTCTTTGTCTATATATTGCCCCATGCACATGGGTGGTGGCAAAAGCATACTTGCTATCAATATAAATATCGATGGACTTTCCCTCTGCCATCTTCAGGGCTTATGTTAGTGCAATAAGTTCAGCTTTCTGGGCAGAAGTTCCTTCTGGTAGGCTGCTAGCCCAAATCACTCACTTCCCGTCTACCACTGCAGCTCCCACCATCTGCTTACCTTCAACCATGAAGCTGTTTCCATCAGTGTACCAGTTTGGACTTCCTGGCCAGGGTTGGTCTTTTAGGTCACTCCTGGGACCTGTTTCTTCTGCCAGAATGTCAGGGAAGTGGTGGACAGGAGCAGAGTCATTGGCCTCAGGTAGTAGAGTAGCAGGATTCAGGACAACCAGGGGAGCAAATATCACCCTTTCAGTCAATAATAGGTTCTGGTAGTGGGTCATTCTAGCATTAGTCATCCACCCATCAGGGGGCTGTTGGATAATGTTCTCAAGAGCATGGGGTGCCACCATGGTAATCTGCTGTCCCAAAGTCAATTTATCTGCATCTTTGACAAGTAAGGCCACAGCCACAATAGCTTTCAGGCATGTGGGCCATCCACTTGCAACAGGATCCAGTTTCTTAGATATGTAGGCCACCGGCCTCTTCCAAGGTCCTAAAGTCTGAGTAAGGACGCCTCTGGCAACCCCTGCCATTTCATCTACATATAGAGTGAAAGGCTTAGTTAAGTCGGGTAAGGATAAAGCTGGTGCTGTTAACAAGGCCTTTTTGATATCTTCAAAGGCCTTCTGATGTTCAGAGGTCCAGGTGAACCCTCCTCCCTCCTTGGTGAGGTGATTTAAGGAGGCTGCCAGCCAGCGTAGCAAAACCCAGAATCCACAGCCTACAAAAACTGGCAGTGCCCATAAATTCTCTTACCTGGCGTGGGGTGGTTGGGACAGGGATCTGTGTGACAGTCCTTTTCCTAGCTTCTGTCAGCTATCGCTTCCTATCTCACAGAGTATATCTCAGATAGATGACCTCAGTTTTACATAACTGAGCCTTTCTAGCAGAAGCCCGATATCCCAACTCACCCAGGTTTGCCAGCAGTCTCTTGGTTCCTTGGAGACACTCAGGTTTATTTGGTGCTGCCAAAAGTAAATCATCTACATACTGCAACAAAGTTATCTGAGGATTTTCAGCTCTGAAGAAGGCCAGATCTTGATGAAGAGCCTCATCAAAGAGGGTAGGGGAGTTTTTGCATCCCTTGTGGCAATCTGTTCTAAGTCAGTTATCCTGCCAGTCCAGTGTTAGGATCTCTCCATTTGAAAGCAAAGATGGGTTGTCTGTCAGGATGTAACTTCATGCAGAAAAAAAAACATCTTTTCTCTGTTCCCATTTGGTCTGGGTCTTCTGTTGCCCAGGTTCCCTGCCTGTCTAGGCCCTGCCCTTTCTCTCTCTTGATCCCCTACAATTGCGGCCAGTATTCTAGTCAAGTTTCTTTCTTGTTTGCAATCCCGCCTATCCTCTCTCTCTCTCTCTCTCTCTCTCTCTCCCCCCCTCTTTCCTGTTTTTCTTCCTCAGTCTCTCTTCTATGATACACTTTCTCTGCCTCTCTAACAAGATTCCTATAAAGGCCATAGCCACAGTTACAGCCACTCATTGTCCCTCAGAGGTCGGGTCAAAGGGAGTGTAATATCTATAGGCTTCCATCAACCTCTCAAGGAACACAGATGGTGGCTCAATAGGACCCTGAAGTACTTTTCTTACCTTAGCCAAATTGGTGGGGTGCCACGTGCACCTCTGAGACCTGCCACTAGAGTCCAGCAGAAAAACTGTCAGCTGCTCCCTACCTGCAGCCGTGTTGAAGTCCCAATCTGGTCAATAAGGGGGGAACCCAGTGTCGATCTCATTCGGGAGGGTAGTGGGGGTCCCATTATCTCCTGGGACATTCTTTCATGCCTCCAAGAGAATTCTCTTCCTCTCCTCTGTAGTAAAGAGAACCTGCAAAAGCTGCTGGCAATCATCCCAGGTGGGCTAGTGAGAGAACATCAGGAATTCCACCAAACCTGTAAGACTAGTAGGGTTTTCAGAGAAAGGCGGGTGGTTAGCTTTCCAATTATATAAATCAGCCGAGGGTTGCAAAGCTGGTGGGTCCACGGTGGCGGGGGGGAGCTGTTCAGAGAGGTAGAGCCACTTTGGAATCGGGTCCCTCTGGGCTCAACCATCTCCAGCTCCGAGTACCAGTTGCCGGCCCTCCCCCCTCTGCTCCTTGTAGTTCTGGGTTCTGGCCCGAGCCCGGGCTGGCGCAGGGATACCTGCAGTGGCTGGTGGTAGGGGGGTGGTGGTGGCGGGCTTGGCCACTCGGGTGGCTCCTCCATCTCGGGATAGATCTTAAGTGGAGCCGAAGGTGTTGTTTCTGAAGCTGGCTTTTGTTTTAATTTGGCCTCTGTGCCACAGAGAGCCAAGGCTCAGGAGCCTGGCTTTTTTCTTCTCACCCAAGGTTTTACCCATGGGGGTGAGTTCTGGACCAGGTCTTGCCAAACAGTAATGTATGGCTGTTGATCTGGATGAGACCCAGGTCCTTCCTTAAAGACAATAGCTTTTACCTCAAAAATAAAAGTCCCTTCGGGTGGCCACCCAACGTCAAAAGTAGGCCACTCCGAAGCACAAAAATTCTGCCATGGTCTCTTCTTAATCTCAACTGACAAATTATGAGCCCTAGTTCTAACTTCAGTCCAATGATCCAGTATCAAACTTAGAGGAGTCGTTGCGGTCTGTCCCATTGTCACAAGTAACACAAAACACAAACACAAGATACACGGAAAAACACTATGAAAAATCCTTCTCAATCTTGAATGCGGGCACCACTCCAGAGAAACAAAGGGCCAGGAGGTCTCTTGTATCCCATCTCTCAAGAGGAACACTGTATCCTCCCAGGCACCCAAATGGGGCCCTCCCAGGCGTCCCAGGAGTCCCCTGTCCTCCTGGGACATCTCCCAGGGCTACAGCCACTGATCCACTAGCACGTCTGCCTGATCACCCCGTCTGTCTCCTCAAGAGACAGAAATGGCTGTAAAACCGAAAGCAACCTTCGCAAAGTCAACTTTTGCTCAACTTTTGTGCAAACCATATAACAGAACCAGACAACAGAGACAAACCCAGGACACAGAGACAGAAATCTCACAAAGCAGACAACAGAATTAGGCCCAAGACACAGAAATCTCACCTCCAAGTGGGTTCTTATGGAGATTGTGGTGGCCGCAAATTCCTGGCCAATGCATCAAATGAAAGACCCAGGAGAGGGAAGTCCCTCACCTGACACTCGGGATATTACGGCCACCCAAAAACCCCCGCAAGAGACCTTCTTGATGCAATCGCAAGAGGTTCATTTTGGGGATCAGTGCACTGAGGACGCAACTCGTATCCCACACAGAGGTAGAGGAGTTTGAAACTCCAATTTGGGGGAGAGTAGGGTATTTAAACCACAACCCAAGGGGATGAGGGGAAATACAAGTGGAAAGTACCAGCCCATTATTTACCACAACCTAAGGGGTGAGGGGAAATACAAGTGGAAAGTACCAGCCCATTGTTTAGCTAGTCATGAGGGACACACCCTATTCTGGAGCCTGGGGTTCATGTCCTGACTGACCTTCATTTTTGGTTCCACCCTTTTCATAGTCAGCTAAGTTCCTGGAACCTGGGGCTCAGCTAAGTTCCTGCCAAGGGGGGGGTCTCTAAAATTTCCATTCCTTTCACTCCCATTAGCTCCAATGTCAAAAACGTATGTGAAAAGTACAGTAGGCTCTGCTATCTTTGAACAAATAAGTGAAATTATATTGCCAGAATTTCAAGAATTTTACACACACATACACACACACACATAGTGTGAGCACAAAACAATAATAATTAAAAATAGGTCATAAATTTGAGAGGCAGTAGAAAAATAGATTAGTTAGAAGAGGAGAAGAGTGTAGAAAAATTGCAAATACAGTACTCATGCATGAAATTCTAAAATAAATAAAAATTACAAAATAACAAAATAAAACAAACAGAAAATGTTTTAAAACTTGCTTTATAAAGATACGACTTACATGAAATCATTCCCATTTAAACATTTCATTATTTTAGTACTTAAACAGATATGTACAGCCATCTTTAACCGTAGATATTCATAAAAATTTTTTGAGCAATCGTAACTTTCACTGTCTTTCTGTCCAACCATTCCCAACTCTACATACCATTTATCTGCTGTTACTTTTGGACCCTTGCTTCAGAACTTTCATGTGAGTAGAATCCTCTGAGAATAGATTGCTTATTGTGAACCTTCACAATATGGGTGTCAGATCCACCATAGTCTGAGTCTGAGAAGTCTAAAATCTGAGATTCATAGATGACAACAGCAGCAGCAGCAACACACATGATCATAAAATTCCAGGCACCCACAAAACATTTTTGCATCCTCCCACATTTTCAGTTCACTTGGGTATCTGCTAATGGGATTGTTTTCCATGCCCGGAACTCATGTATGCTACAGAGTTTGCTAATGTATGTGTCAATTAAGTCAATTAAGTCTCTGTAAATATATTCGAAGATACATCCAGAAGTGGGTTGTACTACTTTCCTCTCAATCCAATATCATCAGACCCTTAAACATTGATTTAGGTCATATGAAATAAAAGGAGGTATTTGGTTCAAAGTCTTGGGGAAGGTTATTATCAAAATCCAACCAGATTATTTGGAGTTCATTTTTTGGTGTCACTCTTATTCCAGAACAGAGATCACTGTCATTCCATATAGTAAGCAATGTAGGTGACTTGGATAATTTGGTTATTGTATCTAGCTGTAGTAGCAAAATGCTAACATTGGATCTCAGAAAACATTGTGCAAGTGGGTATGAATCACTCTTTCCTCATGCCTTTCATATGTTCCTCATTTATGTTTTCTACCTAAAGTTCTTATGTTGAGATCTACCTAGGTCAGTGTGTTTATGTAACATCATAGAATAGATTTACACCCAAATATCCCTGAACCACTATTCAATGATTATATCTTGAGATGTTTCTAAATTGTTTGTGTTTTCTACCTACTTGGTAGTATATTCTATGCCATGGCCTACTGGTTAAGAGTATAAAATCTAGTCATTTGAATTATTTTGTTGCTTTCTTTGTTTTCTGTTTCTTGGTTTAGTGTTAGCCAATAAACATGTAAACATACATGAATACACAGATAGATGTACATATTCTTGTCTTACTCATGCATTTTCAGTTTTCTAAAAGCAACCTTCTACGAACTTAAGTTAATTGAACTCAGCACTACAATAGTGCAAGTTATCTGGAAATACTTTGCTCACCTGAATCTAATAGGAAAAATCTGGGGAGGCTTACCAGCATGCAGTGATCTTTTCCAAAACACCTTATACCTATATTTGTGCAATAGAACTGAGTTATCTCTGGCCTTTGTGTCAATGGTGACTCATGATTTTTAGCAATAAATTTTTGTTTAAAATTTCAGTCATTTTAATTTAATTGTTAAGAACACATATAAGATGGGACTGGGATATGGCTTAGTTGGTGGAATGCTTATTGTGCAAGTATGAGGATGGAGTTTGCATTCATAGCACTACTAATGTTTGTCTGTAATCTCAGAATAGTGAGTCAGAGAAAGGCAGATACCTATAATTTATCGATCAGCCAGACTGGTCCACTATGTGAGTTCTAGGTTCAAGTGAGAGTCCCTGTCTCAAAACAAAACAGAAAGACAAATAAGCAAACCCTCAAAAACCAACAAAGGGAACAGAAACAGCTAGATTTCAGCTAAGGATACCCAACTTTGACATTTTAACCTTTAGAAGCACTTGCACAGGTAGATACACCTACATCTACATAGATATCTGCACCCATATGAACATTACATATACACACAAAAGTAAGGAAACAATACAAAACGATAATAGAAACTGAATTGAAAAATTTTTCATTTTCACTTTTGCTGAGAATTCAATAAGTACAGATTTATCTTTGAAGGGGATTCTAGATCACATCAAATTGGCAATGATCAATACCAACCAGTTTAAACAAATGATGTTCAAAATACTCTAAATTATTTTAGATTTATTCAGCTAAGGATAAAATGGATGCCTTCTTTTTAATTGCTAAACATCTATAAACATCTTTCATTGATGAATACGATTAAAAGCATCAAACTAAATGAGTGATGATAAAAGAAAGGAATCAACTGAAGAAGGCTTTGGGCCATGGAAAATATGCTGTGTGGCAAGTCACCTATCTCTAGCATAAAAGAGGAAATGAAAGAAGTGTCCTGAAGCTGGATCAATCTGTACCATGTCTCTTGGACCACAGGTTTCCTTTTGTTGTTGTTGTTGTTCTCAATTTATGTGATTAATTATAAAGTCTCAGAATACAAAAGAAGGAAACACTGTTTTAGCCACTCTGAAACACCCTGAATGCTTAGTTATGTACCAATGCTCAAGTTCTGTGTAGGTAGGCATGGATGATAGTATTTTACTATGACCTCCCTTTTAAATATCTTGTGAATAGAATATTTATTCATAGGACTTATGGGCCAAATATCTTCTCTTTTCTTATAAAGAAAGAAGCGGAACCAAATGCCAGCCATAAAATCGTTCGGTAAACTATCATTTATTAAATAAGTGAATGAGTTTCATTGTAGAAAACCTGGAATTTTCAACATTAAGAAATTCTATTTCTTTGACCCATTATATTAGTCACTTTTTTTTTTACTATGGAAAAACACCCATTGAAAGCAAAAGAGTCAATAGAGACTTGTTCTGACTCTCAGTTTTGGGAACACAATGTATTATGGTGGGGGATTCATAGGAGGAGCATGAGGAAGCTTTGTCACATTTGCATCCATGTTATAAGGAAAAGGAGATTAATTCTGGCATTCATTATCTTTTATAAAAGTCTGGAGGTGGTGAAAATCACACCTGAGATGTGTGTTCTGCCTTCATTTAAACCTTTATGGAAATATTCTTATAGATACATCTCTAGTGGTGTTTTCATACTAAATATAAATGCCACCAAGTTGACAGTCAAAATTCAAAATCAGATAATAGCCACAAATATTTTAAAACAAGCAAATCAGTAAAAACATGGTATGAAATATGATATATATTGGAATGTAACTATGCATTTATATAATATAATATATACACACATACATAAGTACATACATGCATGCATATATACATACATACTCACACATGTGTATGCATACACAGTTGCTGCTACCCTTTACACTCAGTATGTTCTCTTAGCAATCCTGCCTTCAAAATAATAGAGTTCTAGGTGTAGCTTCACCTGACCCTCTACCATAACTAAATATGTTTGGCAGGTGGATAAAATATTGACAATGTGATGGTTAGGGGTAATTGCCACATAACAAATCCTAGAAGTATAAAGGAGGCTGGTCTCAACATGGTTATAGGGTATTCTCTTGATTGCATGAATTGACATGGAAGACTGTTCTTAATTGTGGGCAGGACCTGGGTTATGTAAGCGAGGAATGAACTGAGCAAGCATTCATGAAATCATTTTTCTGACTGTGGAAATAAGAGGATTAGCGCCCTCAATTTCCTTCCTTTGTTACATTCCTGCCATGATAGACTTTCTCTTATGTTGCTTTTGCTGTGTGGCTTTTTGTTGTGGTTTGGCTGGTTGGTTTGCTTTTTGTTTGGTTTTGGTTTGTTTGTTTGGTTTGGTTTGGTGTGACCAGTTTTTGCCCTAATAATTCTCTTTGGGAAGATGAGACCTTATTTTGTGCCATTACAATACAGAAAACTGTAGCTCAGATTTTAAAGGACTGACTTTTAAAGGGTTGGAAGTGTTGATAACTGGGAACTTTTAGATTTGGACTGAAAGCATTTTATATTACAAGATGGTCTTGATCCTATGTTAATGTTGGATGGAAGTGCTGTGATTTGAGTGCCAAATACCTGAGGACTTGTAATGGTTATTGGTAATTGTCAATGTGACAAATTCTAGGAGTCACCAGAGACACAGACTTCTGGACAAGCCTCTTGAGTTGAACTGGGTGGCATCTATGAGAAAGTAATTTGAGCAGTAGCCTTCATTCACTCTCTGTGCTTTTCTTCTTAATGTAGAGGTGTTGGGAGCAGCTCCCTCAGGCTCCTACTATTGTGACTTTCCAAAATTGAGTATAACCTGGAACCAAGATTCAAAATTAATCCTTTCTCCTTTAAGTTGCTTTTGTCAGAGTATTTTATTATAGAAATGGGAAAGAAAACTAATTCACCAGTTCAGCTTTTCCTTGCATATTAGAGGCTTTATTTTTTGTCTTGAGACTAGATTTCATAGACTATAGCTGGGATACCAGATCAAGAACGATTTTTCTTATAACAACCGAAAGGAGAAAATAAGCCATGGTGGAAAGATAAGGAAAAAATATCCTGCTGTTTAACCTCTGTTATTGCTTGAAAAACATAATATATCTAATATCTTTGCAGTTATTCCAAAACACCAGCCTTCCTTATCTAAATCACATTAGGCATAAAATTGTTCCTATTTGTCACTAGCACAAACATTTACATGCACACATCAGTCTGATGAAGAAAAATAGACTTTAAATCAGATTTACTGCTTGTCTGTGATACTGCTTGTACCTGTTTCTAAACCTGGAATACTTGGGTCTTGAAGTACTAAGTTGATTTTAAAAGTCTCCTTTGAAGAGAAACAGGACTAATAGTAAACTATACCTCTTCAGGTACTTAAATTTTTTTGTTTAATTCTTACTATTATAATTTAATTACAAATTTTTCCTTCCAAACCCTCCCATATACCACTACTGAGAACCTACTGAATTCTTTAATATTGTTCATATGTACACATGTTTATGGCTGATCACTTGAGATTGGATAATATACCAGAGCACTCATCCCTGTAGTAAACTGGTTCACCTTCTCTCAGGAGCCCTTGATTAGCTATAGCTTGCCATCTAGAGTTTGGTATTTTTGAAAATTCTTTTATTCAGAGTTGGCAAGTCAATATGCAGGCCTTTTTTAGGCAACCATATTGTTGAGATTTAATCACTATATTTTGTCTGTCACATCTAGAAGACACTATCATGTCTAAAAGATGCAAAAGATGTTCTGCAACTTATAGTCTTGAACTCTCCTGCTGGGTATTTGTATCCATGTACATGTGGAGGCAACAGAACAATCTCAGTTGTCATACCTCAGGAGCTACTCATCTTGTATTGTGAGACAGGCTCTCACTTGTATAGAATTTGCCAAATTGCTAGCCTGGCTTGCCAGAAAGTTCCAGGGACCTACATCTCTGTCAACCCCAGTAGTGTGTGCCAATGTGCCTGAATTTATTTTCATATAAGTTAAGTGGAATAAACTCTGATCCTTGTGCTTTCAAGGTAAGCCCTTTGATTATAGAGTCGTCTCTCCAGCCCCTGAAGTCTCCAAATATTATGGCTGGATATTGGAGTTACTTTCCCTTGTAAAAAGTTGATTTTTTTTCTCTCAAGCATGATGACATTCCTAATGTGCCCCTTAATATTAGTGACCCCACCTGTCTATTCCCGAATGACATAGCACAAGGTGACTTCTACATAAAACTACCATGCAGACTAGCCACAGGTACATGCATTAGTGGTCTGGAGACTGTGTTATAGGGTACCAGTTACACAGTATACTAGTTACAAAGATTTTGGTCCAGTTTTACGGCACTTAATTTCTAGTTCTTGATGGCAAATCTGTCTCAGACAAATCACTATATTTTGAACTTCACTTTTCGTTTAATGATGTTATTAATGAGATAAAGAAAATAGGATTCACCAGAATGAATTGTTTTTAAAAATCATGTGTATAGTCCAAGTGTATATATAGATTATCCAATTATACCTAGGAATAAGGGTTTAATATGGGTTAATTGGTGCTATGATGAGATTACAGAACACCTCTAGGAATGGTGAGGACTGGCTGTCAGTCTTTCTGAAATGATATTGATCCTTTGAAGAAGTAGGTGTAGTATATGCATCCCATTTAGGGATAGACATTTTAAAATCTCTTATTCTCTGTACCTTAGGCAGTTGTGGGTCTCTTTGCTCATCGTCCTCTACTGTAAACAGAAGCTTATCTTATGAAGTTTGATTATTGTATTAATCTAAGGTTTATGGTTTAATAGTATGTACATTTAGCAAAATTATATTAAAAGATTCCTCCCTGGTGTCAATGACCTGTCTAGTCACAGACTCTTTGTCTGATCATTCAATAATCTTTAAAGCCAATCATAAAGTCATTAGTTACTCCCACATCATTTGTACCAGTATTGCACTAGTAAGAATGTCTCATGAGGCTGGCTGTAAGAGTAACTCACAGGGTTTACTCTTGGGTAAATTTGACTATTATTTTTCTCCTCCAGTAGCTTACGAGCACTATGAATGCTAGCAATCCATGGATGAAGTTTTCAAGTCAGTACAAGTATGATTTTTACATTTTCTGTGACTAAAATATTTGGTGTCTTCAGAGAAAGGGTCTGACTCTCAAGTTCTGGATGGTAACCAAGAAGATCTACATTAGAATATAGTGTTAGTCTGTCTTTGGTACTTCACTGGCTAACAACCCAAATATAAATAATCCGTTTCTGCTACTGGGTTTTTTAATGTGTTATCTATCCCCTGCTATTCAGTAGGAGTATTGTGGCCTGTTATGAGTTAACTCTATTTTGACACATCTATCTATCTGTCTGTCTGTCTGTCTATCTATCTATTATGTATCTGTATTTATCATGTATCTATCTATCTTCTATCATCTATGTATCTATCTATCTATGATCTACCTCTCTAGTGTCTTTCATATATCTATCATTTATATAGCGTTTTAATATCCATATCCTATCTACTACATATTATATATTTATTTATTATGAATCTACAATCTACCTATTATCAATAATTCACATCTATTATATATATATATCTCTATGTCTACCTATATTTTTTCTTTCTTAATATCTGGCAGCCCCATAATGTTGGTTTAATTAATAGTCCTATAGATTTGAATAGTTCTAATTATTCACCTAATTTTTTTCTTCCTATTTCATGATCAAACACATCCATAATGACTGTTTAATTTTTTTTTTTTACTAAGAATTTCAAATTTTGTGTTCCTAAAGGAAACTTTCCTTGCTACATTTTTGTTTTTATTCCTGAATTGGCTCTACAATCTTGACTTAGGAATTACTTGCAGTTCATTTATAGCATTTACATATGTTATTTACTGTCTTCAGTCAAATATTAAGCATTATAAAGAATACAACTCAACTCTGGAAAAATATTCTTCTGTGTGAACATGGACTGTTGACACTTGCTTTGTTATTACTCGTTGGATAACTCTTTTTGTACTCATTCTGTGAAGTCTATGTTGATAATGCTTATATCATGAAGTTTCTGCTTATCTTAGTGGTCAGTTAATGTTTAGAAAAATCTTTCTTTTACTTCTTGGAAATAACAAATCTCCAAACCTTCAATGATAAACTTCAGGCATATACTGTAAACAGTAGACCAGTTAGTTAAAACATTTACCTTGATCCTTAATTCTTGTCTATGTAGATCCTCAAAGTTTAAAGATAAGGAAGATTGTTACAATATGTGATTTTTTTCAAATGTTTTCTTATTACTTCAATATACATCTCCACCATGGTGCCACTTTCCACCTCTCCCAGACCCAGCCTCCTACCCTTGACCCCCTCTCTTTTATGTCTTACTCCTCCAGAGTGGAGTGTCCCTACATGTCAGTCCCCCACCCCAGTTTAGCAGTCATATGAGGGCTAAGAGCTTCCTCATGTACTGGGGACCTACATAGCAGCACCACTGGGGCAAGTGTCTTATTAACAGGTAACCAAGGCTATGTTCCTTTTCCTTTTGGTGCATTGGTTATAGTATAGTTATCCCGTACTATATGGCTAAAATATGATTATAAGTGAATAGATGTCATGTGCATCTTTCTGAGTCTGGGTTAGCTCACTCAGGATGAGCTTTTCTAGTTCAATCCATTTGACTGCAAATTGCATGATTTTATTTTTTTCTGATGCCTGAGTTGTATTTTATTGTGTAGATGTACCACACTATTTATTTTATCCATTCCTTGGTTGAGGGACATCTGGTTTGTTTCTAGTTTCTAGCTATTACAAAGAAGGCTGCTATGAAGATAGATGAGGAAACATCCTTGTGGTTTGGTGAGGAATCATTTGGATGTATACCCAGAAGTGATGTGGCTGGTTCTTGAGGTAGAGCTATTACAAGTTTTGTAAGATATCATCAGACTGATTTCCATAGTGGTTGTACAAGTTTGCACTCCCACCAGCAATGGAGGAGTGTTCCCCTTTTGCCACAATCTCTCCAGCATGTGCTGTCTTTTGAGTTTTTGATCTTAGCCATTCTGACAGTTGTGAGAAGGAATCTCAGAGTAGTCTTGAGTTGCATTTCTCTGATGAATAAGGATGCTGAGCATTTATTTTTTCAAGTGTCTCTCAGGCATTAAAGATTCCTCTTTTGTGAATTCTTGGTTTAGCTCTGTTTCCCATTTTTTGATTGGATTATTTAGTTTCTTGGTGTTTGATTTCTTGAGTTCTTTATACATTTTGGATATTAGTCCTCTGTCAGATGTGGAGTTGGTAAAGATATTTTCCCAATCTGTAGGTTGCCATTTTGTTTGAAAGACAGTGTCTATTGTCTTACAGAAGCTTTTCACTTTCATGAGGTCCCATTTATTGATTGTTGGTCTTAGAGCCTGGGCTGTTGGTGTTCTGTTCAGGAAGTTGTCACCTGTGCCAATGAGTTAGAGGCTTTTCCCCACTTTCTCCTCTATTAGATTTGGTGTGTCGGCTTTACGTTAAGGTCTTTGATCCACTTGGACTTAACTTTTGTGCAGGGTGGTAAATATGGGTCTATTTGCATTCGTTTACATGTCAACATCCAGTTAGACCACCAACATTTGTTGAATATGCTCGCCTTTTTCCATTGAATGGTTTTGGCTTCTTTGTCAAAAATTAAGTGACCATAGGTGTGTGGGTTCATTTCTGGGTCTTCAATTTGATTCCATTGATCCACTGGTCTGTTTCTATACAAGTACCATGCTGTTTTTATTATATGGTATAACTTAAAATCTGTGATGTTTTTATTTATTTTTATTTTATTTTTTTATGTTTATTTATTACTTCAGGCTATATCTCCCTCACAGTACCTCTTTCCACCCCTCCCAGTCCCGCCCTTCCACCCTCTACCCTGCATCCCTTCCATCCCACTCCTCCAGAATATCAATTCCCTGTCCCGGTTCAGCAGTTATATGAGGGCCAAGAGCCTCTTCATACATTTGGGGACTACACAACAGGACCACTAGGGCAACATGTCTCATTAACAGGTAACAACGTCTATGTTCCTGTTCCCTTTGGTGCATTGGCTGTACTATAGTTATCCTGTATTATATGGCCAAAATTCAATTATAAGTGAATAGATGCCATGTGCATCCTTCTGAGTCTGGGTTAGCTCACTCAGGATGAGCTTCTCAATTTCCTTCAATTTGGCTGCAAATTGCATGATTTTTTTTTTGCATTGTTTCTGATGGCTGAGTAGTATTCCATTGTGTAGATGTACCACAGTTTTTTTTTTATTCATTCCTTGGTTGAGGGACATCTGGGTTGTTTCCAGTTTCCAGCTATTACAAATAAGGCTGCTATGTATATAGATGAGGGAACATCATTGTAGTTTGGTGAGGAATCATTTGGATGCATACCCAGAAGTGGTATGGCTGGGTTTTAGGTAGAGCTATACGTTTTCTAAGATATCACCAGACTGATATTTTTTAATGGCATGCTTGTTCTGAGCAAGTACAGAGTCTTTTGTATGCATTTGTTTCTAGATAACTGAATTGTGTCCGAAAATTTTAAAGACCCTAGCATCTCATTCTGCATATTCTCATAGGTCTTTTAGATAGCTTATTATTTGTTTAAAGAGTTTTCCAATGCATAAGGTAAGTGAAGTATTGAGCAATATTTCTTTATTTTATTCAACACCATCTCACGGAAAAGGCAGTTCTCATTAATTGATTCTCAAGCCATCATAATTTAATATATTTTTAACATGAGGTTTTTCTGGGATCTATCAAACATCTTCAAATGACAATTCCTTGGAAACAGATTTGAATGGACAGACATCCCATATGTTCCCTTCATGTTTTCTTTGACATACATTCTCATCATGACTATTGGTGCTGGATTTTCAAGTTGATATAATGTTGGTCCTGTGAGGTGAGTGCAGGTCATGTTAAAATATCACAAATATATATGCTTCTGTATTGAAAACCTAACACCTACATAGATTCTTTACCATAGTTATTTGCACATAAACAAAATTTAAATACATACATGGCTAAAAAGTGATTTACTTAAATACCAAGAACAATTTTCTCTGAATAAAAATTGTATTTTTTTGTTTGATGCCTTTCTTTATGTTTCTGACTTTTTTTTTTTTTTAATATGTGACATGTTCAGTAGATCATTTGGAGATCTGACATTGAACTGTAGAATATTTATAGGCATTGTTCCTGGCTCATATACTTTTGGAGAATGCCTCATCAGAGAAGGACAAATCACAGTCCTCAGAGCATCCTTAAAATACAGAGAGAATAAATACACCAGAATTCTAATGTGCTCTTTCTTAATATGCCACAGAACCTTCTAGCTGCCTGCAGAGCAAACACAGATGAGATCAAAGAATTGCTGTAAGCTGTTCTGCCAACACAATGTAGATGATATATTATTACCAATCGTTGGCACAGCCCTTAATACTGATTCACTCCTGTGTAATATCATGGATGTTCATTCCAGCTTCCCATCAGGAAATGATCCAATCAACATGTCTATCACACTGCCTTGATCATGATGCTTAACAGCATGAGACCTTGGATGGTGATTCTATAATGTGCCCTTAACCCCACTGACAGTCTAACAAAAGCAAAATACTGTAACATTTCCAATTGCCTTTGAAATGCCAATAAGAGCCCATTCGCTGTTGCTTTGCACTGTCTAAGTCTACTGAACTAAGTCAAATACATTTTAAAGAAGAGAGAATGTGGGGCATTTGTTAGATAAATGATAGTTATTGCCTCCCTGACATTTTCAGTCTTAAAGAGTAGAATGCAAAAGGGGGCTGTTTCTCCTCTCTTGGTTAAAAACACTATTCCACAAACATCCCCATGAAATCTGGCAGTAGTATCTGTACTGTCGCTCTACTTGTGTATTTTTCCTTTAATATTGTATGTGTGAGTGCAGTCATACATGTGACACAGTGCAAGTGTGGATGTCAAAGACTACCTCTGCCCTAATCTTCACTCTAGCTTGAAAAAGTGTCTTTTTGTGCCAGGACCTCTTACATGCCAGAATCCCTGGCCAGTCTCTACCTCCCATTATAATGTCCAAGTGTTGGGATCATAAATGCATACTAATACACCTGGCTTTATGTGATTTGTGGAATCTTAACTCAGGTGATTTACCCACTGAACCTATTTTCTCAGTGTCTGTTCTTTCTTCCCCACATGCTGTGAAAGCAATTAAAGCTGAAATTTGAGTGACATTTTTGTGATTATCATTTTTTTCAATTCACAACAGCTTTAGAAATATATTTAGTATTTGTAGTAGTAGTAGTAGTAGTAGTAGTAGTAGTAGTAGTAGTAGTTTGTATGTGTGTGTGTGTATGTATGTGTATATACTCATAATATGTTTACATGGTTATGTATGATATGAAGCACATATGGATGTCTAATGAAATCTTATTTCCTTCTATCTTTATGTGGGTTCTTCAGATAAAATTCAGGCCAATACATTTTGTGGGGAGCATAGCTTTATGGACTGAGGGTTTTTGTTTTTTTTTTTTTCTGGCCTTCCTGTAGGATATTTGAAGCCTAGCTATTCTTTTAAGTCAGACTGAATGTGGGTCATTAAAATCTCTCATGGTAAGATCTGTCTCTCTCAGATTCCTACTGCAGTCTCACATTTCCAGCTTGTATCTCTCATATCCATTTTATTATCTTATGTTTGACTTCAATTCTCTTTGATCAACTCTTTCAAGTAGAGGTTTCATAAGGATTGTCTGTTTAGCATTCTCTTGGGTATGTTTCCTTATCTTTCCCTTGACTTCCTGTCCATATTCTTAGAACATGGCCTGCCCCTCTTCTGTGATAAGCTAGGCTCCTTCTCAGTAGTGTACAGAGCAGTGGCTCCATCCTCAGGCTCTGGCAACAGCATTTTGACAATTGTTTCTGATCTCTTTAGTTTCTATTCCAAAAAAGTATTGCAAGCAACTTGTGCTTCACATAAACAAAATTTAGGGATTGAATTTTTAAGTTGTTCTTTGTGTAGAGATATGGTAATCTGGAAAGTCAACAAGGAAAATTTTTGTTCCCTGGAACAACAACAAAAAGAATCAATTCAATTCAATGGCCAGGTGGGTCTTCAGAATTTAACCCTTCTGGCCAGGTAGGTCTTGTCACTGAGATTCCCTGCCATCATTACTATTTCTCTGAGTGTTTCAGAGATGGTTCACAAATATTATTTTGAATTGGCTCACAAATACCATCCATCATTGAATCTTGCACACCTCCTGGGCTTTCTAGATAATGTCCATATTTTAAAGTTAACACAGAACAAACAATCCATTTTCAGTGTGTAGTTGTCTTAGTTAGGGTTACTACTGCTGTAATGAAATACTAAGTTTACTATTGATGTGCTGAAACATCATGATCAAAAAAAAACTTGAGGAGGAAATGGTTTATTTCACTCACAGTTCCATTTAACAGTTCATCGCCAAAAGCAGTGAGGGCAGGAAATCAAACAGGGAAGGAACCTGGAGGCAGGATCTTGTGGTGAAGCCATGAAGAATGCTGCTTACAGGTTTGCTCATTTTATCTTGCCCAGCCTGCTTTCTTATAGAATCCAGGACCAAAATCCCAGGGATGACACTGCCTACAATGGGCTGAGTTCTCCTATATCAATTATTAATTAAAGAAATGTCCTCCTGTCTCATCTTGTTGAAGCATTTATTCAATTGAGATTCCCTACTTTCAGATAACTTTAGCTTGTGTCAAGTTGAAATAAAATTAGCCAGCACAGTACATGAATGTGGTGATACACTGTTATGAAAATATTTCTTACATTCTAAGAGACAGGAACTTTTATTGGGCCTCACAGAGTCAGAGTGTAAGAAGTACTTTGAAATTACATAATAATGACATTCTATATACTGGGCCTCTTTGTTTAACTTGCTTTTATGAGAACAATGTAACAACTAGACTTACTTGCCTTGAATTTCCCATGAAGTTATCATTTGAAAAAGAAGGTAATGCATAGTTTAATCTTACATTATGTCCTCTTCTATGTCCATTAGTCAGAGAGCAATTCATTTTGCATGTATGTATGAATGTATGTATATATGAATATAAATATATATATATATATATATATATAATGTAGATATGTTACATATCCTGAAAATGGTAAATAAGTTGAACAAATATCCACAATAAATACTGAAAGCAACATACAGGTATTTCTTGGTAGGGTTAGTTTCATTGTTATCTGGGCCATTTAGGTTCAGTCAGAATCTGTCACATTTCATCCCTTGAAAAACTCTTTTAAAGAGTTCTGTGAAATATCCTTATTATTTTCCCATGACTCCATCATATCTAAGCAAAAATATAGTTCAACAGTGTAAGGATGTCTGTGTTGGATATTTGAGATTCACTCACCCTCTTCTGGCTTCCAAACAGCTTACAAACTTGGCTTCTCCAATTCTGCCATCTACCAGCAGCTCCTCTGGAGGCTCAGGCTGGCTTTACTCTGCACCTGTTACAGCCCTTGGTAGTCATCTCAGGGTACTAGTATGGACAAAACCCTGAGATCTCCACTGCAAATGAGCTACATGTTTACCAATACCCTCTCCTTGACTCTCTCCTGAGACCATGATCACGCCACATGGTGAAAAGCTTCAACTTTTTTCCATGCCTCCTTCAATCCTGGCATTTCTACTTCAACTGGGACTGCAACTTCACTAATATCCCCTCTTCAGGCATTCTAGCCCAACCACCCAGTATTAACGGTCAGCTGCTCTTCACGACCCCTTTAGATCTTTAAATCCAGTACCTTCTGTGTGATTCTTATACATTACAAAGTTCATCTGTTAGCAGGAGAGGAAATCTTGACTACCACTGGAAGACAGCTTCAATGTACTGACAGAGAAAGCATCTCTGAGCAGATGTGCTGTAAGGATTCCAGTCTCATATTAATCACACCTAATTCTTCAGACACAGCTGAATAGTATTGAATGTGCTAGCAAAGCAATGGTTTCACTTTAGTGATTCTGGTGTCTTGGTAATCACGTTAGGTTCTTCAGCTCCACATGAACAGGGCCACAAATTCTTAATTCAAATTGTTTAGGTGCTCCAATAGAGTCTTTAAGGAACAATTAAAACTTCCTTTTAAGTCATCACTATCTAGACTTTTATTATCTGCATTTCACTCAATATTCTTTATCCTCCAAGTTCCCACAGAACATACCACTGGGCGCTAAGCACTTAATGGCTTTTACAGCCCAAAGTTTAATGCCACCACAACTCTCCCCCCAAATACACGATCAAGTCTGTCACAGAAATATACCATGTACCTGGTAGCAAGTATTTATGTCTTTATTTTTTTTCTTTTGCTGTGGTAAAACACCAATAATTGGGGAGGAAAGGTTTTATTTCAGTCTATCATCAGGGGAAAGCAGGGCAGGACCTCAAGGCAGGAACCCAGAGGCTGGAACTGAAGCAAAGAGCATGGAGGAACACTGCTTACAGTTGCTTTTCTGGCTTGCTCAGCCTGCTTTTTAATATATTCTAGGAAGACTTGCCCTGTGGGATGGATCTCTGGAGGCTCATCAATCATTAATCAAGAAAATACTTTATAGACTTGCCTAGAGGATAATCTTATGGAGACATTTTCTTAATTTAGATTCCCCCTTCCAAATATGTTAAACTTTTAATCAAGTGGACAAAATCCAACCAGCAGAAGTAGGTAAGATATTTGTCATTGCTTTTCAGAAATTCGCTAGCATCTTGTTCTACTTCCCTTTCATTTCACATCGTTTTTACTGAAACTGCTGCTTTTCAAAGTCAGTTCATCATATGGAGCAAGCAGGAAGTATCCCCTGAGCACTCTTGCTTGGCATTTCAGAATGCCCTTCCTCTGCTCTCCGTACACCTTACACATCTCCCTGTTAATGTTATCACCCATTGCTACTAGTTCCTGATCCACCATCAGAATGACACATTGTTTTATCTTTATCCATAGTCCTCCCACAAATGAAGGAAATGCATGTGGACTGGAAAACCAAGACTTCTTTGGATCTGTGGTGATAATGGGCACCCCTATGCAGACACATACACATACATGTACACACACACACACACACACACACACACACACACACACACAACACATACATACATTCTCTCTCTCCCCCCTCCCTCCCTTCTTCCAGAAAAGGGTAAATAATCCACAAGAAATAAAAATATGTTCAATACATTTTCTGAAAAACTATATTCTCTCCCTAAGAGCAATATCTTCACTGACTCTGTTTACTTTTCAAACTAGAGCACTTTGTCTCTCCCATTTTCTTGGTGTAAATTGTTTGTCTTGGATGAGTGACATCAAGTATGAGTGAAGCATGGCTGTGCAGAGGTGCCACTACGCTTTAAAGCACATCTTAAATGGCAGGACTATGATGGTTTCAATTCTTCCCGTCCTTGAGAAAAGGCAGGGATAGCATGTTGGGTAATAATTGTTCTGCCTTGCTTGAAGGCAAAGTGCTTGGCTTATAGGACATTGATTCATTTCGAACTTGTGTCGCTTACAGCCCCAGGGTATACCCCACTATTGAAATTGACACAGAACAGGAATAGATGAATTTCTAAAGGCTGTGGAGCCCTGAGGCTGATATTGATGAGGCAGTGTCCTTGGTAGATTTGCTTCCTGAATCTTTTCTCCATCACAGAGAAGGCACCCTAGGACCACAGCAAGTACCAAAACAGTTTGTACAATCAACACACTGGAAGCCACCTTTTTGTTATTACAAAGGGGAAAAGAAACATTACATGGTTCCAGAATTTACAGACAGTGCCCTGAGCAAAGCTGGTAATGAATGATACCATACAAAACAGAAGCCTTTATTTAAGCATCTCTTTAGCATATAGAGATTCAGACCATATATCTGCTTACTCTGTAATTTTAATATCTAACCAAGGACACAGACTAAAGTTCAGTGACATCTACAGCTAAATACATACTTTCTGTCTTGAAATAACACATAGATAATTTCTATTTCTATGAGCCAAGAAGATACTTCCTGTCACTCTGTACCAATTAGATGTTTTCTGTCTCTCTGTACCAATACAGTCTTCCTATCCCTGTGTACAAAGTAGACAGTTCTTGTCCCCATTCCTGATTATTCTGGAATAAAGAATATTTTCCCATTTCTGTGACAATTTGTTCACTAATTAATTTACTCTGATAGGTTTAAATGTGATTATAGTTCCCATGAAGAAACACACATCTGGAAAATAAGATTGAGCTTCCATCAACAGCACATACTACAAACAGCAGCTTGCCAGCCAGCACCCATTACCTCTCTACTTCTGCTTTGCCACCTGTTAAAATCTGATATACCTCTAACCAGTCCCAGACAGAGAGTGACATTAAGATAGGCCAAGTCCATGCTAGGTGGTGGTTCATGCCCTCAGTCCTAGAACTCCAGAGGAAAAGGCAGGGAAATATCTGAGTTTGAGGTCAGCCTAGTCTACAGATGAGTACCAAGATAACCCAAGCTAAAGAGAAACTATTGAAAGGATAAAAAGTAAAAGATGAATATAAAAAGTCAGGCCACATCCAAAGTCTGGAAATCCTATCTTAGAAGCACCCATTTCTGCCTTGCAGTGGTTTAAATATTCCTATAGGCTGGGGTATTCATTGGAACCCCTAGTCTATGTAGTTGATGGCACTGTTTTGGGAGGTTTAGAAAGTGTTGCCTTCCAGATGAAATATGTCAATGGCAGCTGGCTTTGTGAGTTCATAGAATTGTGCTAGTTCCAATTTGTTGTCTCTCCTTCATGCTTTCAGTTTAGAAAGTGAGATCTCAGGTCCTATTCCTGCCACCAATCCTGTCATTACCTGCCATGCCTCATTGCCGTGATGGACTATTATTTGCCTTGAAACATAAGCCAAAGTAAACTCTTTTATGAGATTCAGTTCATCATGTTGTTCAATCACAACAACAGCAAAGTAGCCAATATAGGCCCTGAGGCTGTGTTGGTGCATGCTGTTCTGACTTCTGTCTTGAAGACTCTGCCATGGCTTTGTTACAGTTGTGTTGTCCCTCTGGGGTTAAGTCTAATATCTTTGCTCCACTGTAGGATTTGAAAAGTCATTATCCTCAATGAGAAAATTCTCTCTCTCTAAAGGTAGGAAGTGTTCTTGTCATTGTTGTTTTGTTTTATTGTTGCTTATTGCTTACTCTAATTCCCAAGAGAGTTGAGATCCCCACAACCTTCCATGCATGCAACACAACCACATCTTTCTAAATGTTCCTTCTTCCTTACAGTTTTTACTATTTTTTCTCTAGACTTGCTTATGCTCATACCATCCTGTTAATGATGAATATTTGCTTTCTGTTGTAGTTAAATATTTTATATATTCTCTCGCAATGGTGAATTTTACTATATATATGACGTGAATATAATCTAGTGCTGAGAAGGTAGATCTCTGGTGCTTACTAGAATATGAGTGCGCGCGCACATGCGCACTTACTTACTTCTCTCTCTTAAGCTGGTTCTACCGCTTGTGGGCATCTTTCCATGGCAGGTATCCCACATCTTTGGCATCTTCAATATTGTGGTGTCTCCAAGGTAATCCAGGTTTCTCCAAGGTAATCCAGGCTTCACCTTCAGAGCTTCATGCAATAGCCCATCTAGGCTTCCACGCAGAAACATCCTGACCTGGCTAAGCAGCTTCCCTTAATCACAGAGGAAATTCTACCACCCCTGTCTTGTATCCTTGACTCTCAAGCCAGAACAACTGCCAAGTTCTTATGATTTTC
Source organism: Lophiomys imhausi (assembly GCA_907164525.1). Lineage (NCBI taxonomy): Eukaryota > Metazoa > Chordata > Mammalia > Rodentia > Muridae > Lophiomys > Lophiomys imhausi. The sequence continues at coordinate 3,602,660 of CAJQZJ010032546.1, forward strand.
GTGTGGCTGGGAGCATGGCCCAATTGTTCAAATACATTTTCACCAGTTTTCTGATTCCAATTCACTCCCTAAACTTGGCTGTCCTGGAACTTGCTCTGTGGACCAGATTGGCCTTGAAATTAGAGACCTTCCCACCTGTCTCTTGAGTGCTAGGATTAAAGGAGTGCACCACCAAGAATGGCCCAACATTTGTTTCTTTAATACCTTTTTGTTTTTCTTTAATCCCTTTTCACAAACTGGAAGCTTAGTTGGGTAGGGTCTTGCTCTGAGGTCACCACTTCCCTTTTGACAAATAACATCAGGCTTTTCCTTCATCTGTTTACATATCCTGGTAACCTCTTTCTCTACAAACTGTACATTTTTTATTTCTACTTGCTCAGTTTGCTCCTTTTCATTATATATCTGCATAAATCAGGGTATTAATAACCACAAGACACAGTCAACACTGGGTTGCTTTGAAATCCTCTCTGCTAAAGCTGTTAATCCATAACTCTTTAATTCAGCTTCAGGCATATTTGTTTGGACAAAGGCAAAAAGCAGCCACATTCTTTGACAAAATGTCCCAAGAATTGTCTCTAGGCTACATATTAAAATTCTTCTCCTCTGAAACTCTTGAACCCAGCCCCTTTTGGTCTGTTGTTTGTAGGATAGTTACCCTGTACTACATGGCTAAAGTAAAGTTTACCCTACAACCAACCAAAAAATATGGCAGCATGCAGAGAGACATGGTGCTGTAGAGATAGCTTTGAATTGTACAACTAAATACACAGGCAACAGGAAGAGAGAGTGAAAATGGGTCTAGCTTGAGCAAGTAAAACTTCAAAGCCTACCCCCAGTGACACATTTCCTCCAACAAGGCCATACCTCTTCCAACATAGCCACATCTGTCTTTGTGGATGATTTATTGAAATAACCACAATGTATATGTATACTATTTCTCTTCATGCTTTGTGTCTTACTTCATCTATCCTTGTACATTTTATTGGACAGACTTCTAAGAAAGCCCTGTATTTCTACATGTTTTTCTCACAAGGTAGATGACCACTTTCTGTTACAATAGGATGCAAACAGGGCAGTATATATATATCTTTTTGGTTGTTCTTTATTTATTATTTCAAGTTACATTTCCATCACAGTAACCTCTCTCAACCCCTCCTGGTCCCACCCTCCCACCCTCCCACTCTTTCCACTCTCTCCCACCTACTACACTGGAGTGTGTTGCTCTACATATCAGCCCCTCTCATTTCAAAAAAAAAAAAAAAAAAAAGATTCTCGCCGGGTGGTGGTGGTGCACGCCTTTAATCCCAGCACTTGGGAGGCAGAGGCAGGTGGATCTTTGTGAGTTTGAGGCCAGCCTGGTCTACAAAGCGAGTCCAGGACAGCCAGAGCTGTTAAACAGAGAAACTCTGTCTCGAAAAACCAAAAAAAAAAAAAAAAAAGATTCTCTTTCATAAATCTGGAAGCCCATCTATTTAGATAAGTCATTTTCTGAGGTAGGCTGAAATGCAGGGGCACGCCACACCAGAGGTGTAGGATAGGTGGGAGAAGAGGAAGAGAGTGGGAGGGTGGGACTCAGAAGGGTAGAGGGAGGGGGCTGTGATGGAGATGTAACTTGAAGTAATAAATAAATGTAATAAAAAAAAAACAGTCATATGAGGGCTAAGAGCTTCCTCTTGCACTGGGGGCCTATATGGCAACTCTATTAGGGCAAGGTGTCCCACTATCAGGTAACAAAGCCTACGTTCCTGTTCCTTTTGGTCTTTTGGTTGTAGGATAATTATCCTGTAATACATGGCTAAAATCCAAATATAAGTGAATAGATGTCATGTGCATCTTTCTGAGTCTGGGTTAGCTCACTCAGGATGAGTTCTCTAGTTCCATCCATTTGGCAGCAAATTGCATAACTTCCTTGTTTCTGAGGGTGAGTAGTATTCCATTCTGTAAAAATGTACCACAGTTTTTTGTTTGTTTGTCTGTTTTTTTATCCATTCTTCAGTTGAGGAACATCTGGGTTGCTTCCAGTTTCTAGCTATTACAAAGAAAGCTGCTATGTGTTTTGGTGAGGAATGTGTACCCAGAAGTGCTGTCGCTGGGTCTTGAGGTAAAGCTATTCCAATATTTCTAAGATATCGCCAGACTGATTTCCATAGTGGTTGTACAAGTTTGCACTCCCACCAGCAATGGAGGAGTGTTCCCTTTCTCCAAGGCCTGCCTCACCAGCATGTGCTGTCATTTGAGTTTTTGATATTAGCCATTCTGACAAATGTGAGATGGAATCTTAGAGTCATGTTGAGTTGGATTTGTCTGATGATTATGGATGTTGAACATTTCTTCAAATGTCTCTCAGCCATTAGAGATTCCTCCATTGTGAATTCTCGATTTGGCTCTGTTCCCAATTTTTTTATTGGATTATTTGGTTTCTTGATGTTTAATTTCTTGAGTTCTTTATAAATTTTGGATATTACCCCTCTGTCAGATATGGGGTTGGTAAAGATCTTTTCCCAGTCCATAAGTTGCTGTTTCGTTCAAATGACAGTGTCCTTTGCCTTACAAAAGCTTTTCATTTCCATGGTGTCCCATTTATTGATTGTTGGTCTTAGAACCTGATCTATTGGTGTTCTGTTCAGGAAGTTGTCACCTGTGTCAATGAGTTTGAGGATTTTCCCCACTTTTTGTTCTCTTAGATTTGGTGTGTCAGGCTCTATGTTAAGGTCTTTGATCCACTTGGACTTAAGTTTTTTTTTTTTTTTTTTTTGGTTTTTTCGAGACAGGGTTTCTCTGTGTAGCTCTGGCTGTCCTGGACTCGCTTTGTAGACCAGGCTGGTCTCGAACTCACAGAGATCCGCCTGCCTCTGCCTCCCGAGTGCTGGGATTAAAGGCGTGCGCCACCACCGCCCGGCTGGACTTAAGTTTTGTGCAAGGTGATAAGTATAGATCTATTTGAACTCTTTTACATTGACATCCAGTTAGAACAGCATTTGTTGAAGATGGTGTTCTTTTTCCATTAAATGGTTTTGGCTTCTTTGTCAAAAATTAAGTCACCATAGGTGTATGGGTTTATTTCTGGGCCTTAAGTTTGATTCTATTGATCAACTGGTCTGTTTCTATGCAAGTACCATGATGTTTTAATTTCTATTGCTCTATAGTATAGCTTGAAATCAGAGATGGTGATATCTTTAGATGTTCTTTAATTGTGTAGGGTTGTTTTAGCTATTCTGGTTTTTTTTTCCATATGAAGCTGAGAGTTGTTCTTTCAAGGTATATAAAGAATTGTGTTGATACTGTGATAGAAATTGTATTGAATCTGTATATTACTATTACTATTGATAGGATGGCCATTTTTATTATGTTGATCCTATCTATCCATGAGCATGAGAGATCTTTCCTTCCTCTAATGTCCTCTTCAATTTCTTTCTTCAAGGACTTGAAGTTCTTTTCATACAGGTATTTCCCTTGTTTGATTACAGTTACCAACAGGTATTTTATATTGTTTGCAGCTATTGTGAGGGTGTTGTTTCCCCAATTTCTTTCTCAGCTCATTTATCTTTTGTATAAAGAAGGGCTTCTGATTCTTTGAATTTATTTTGTATCCAGCAACATTTGTGAAAGTGTTTACCAGTTGTAGTACTTCTCTGGTGGAATTTTTGGAGTCAATTATGTATACTATAATATCATCTGCAAATAGGGATAATTTAACTTCTTCCTTTCCAATTTGTATCCCCTTGATCTCCCTTAGTTGTCTTATTGCTCTAACTAAAACTTTAAGTACTATGTTGAAGAGATATGGGGAAAGTGGGCATCCTTGCCTTGTCCCTGATTTTAGAGGAAATGCTTCAATTTCTCTCCATTTAATTTGATGCTGTATATTGCCTTTATTATTTGTAGGTATTGTCCTTGTATACCAGGTCTCTCCAGGAATTTTATCATGAGGGGTTGTTTTTTGTCAATTGCTTTTTCAGCATCTAGAGAGATGTTCTTTTTTTTTCTTTCAGCTCGTTTATATGGTGAATTATGTTGATGGATTTTAATATGTTGAACCACCCCTGCACTCCTGGGATGAAGCCTACTTGACCATGCTGTATGATACTTTTGATGTGTTCTTGGATTCAGTTTGCAGGTATTTTGCTGAGTATTTTAGCATCTATGTTCATGAGGGAAATTTTGTCTGAAGTTCTCTTTCTTTGTTGGATCTTTGTGTGGTTTAGATATCAGTGTGACTATGGCCTTGTAGAATGAGTTTGACCATGTTCCTATTGTTTCTATTTTATAGAAGAGTTTGAAGAGTATTGGTATTAGCTATTCTTTTAAAAGCTGATAAAATTTTGTGCTGAAACCATTTGGCCCTGGGCTCTTTTTGGTTGGGAGACTTTTAATGACTGCTTCTATTTCCTTAGGGGTTATAGGACTGTTTATTTTCTTAATCTGATCTTCATTTAACTTTAGTAGGTGGAATCTATCAAGAAAATTGTCCTTGTTACTTAGGTTTTCAAATTTTGTGGAGTACAGATATTTGAGGTAAGACCTAAAGAGTCTCTGGATTTCTTTGATGTCTGTTGTTATTTCTCTCTTTTCATTTCTGATTTCTTTGATTTGAGTATTTTCCCTCTGCCTTTCATTAGTTTGACTTAGGGTTTGTCTATTTTGTCAATTTTATCAAAGAACCAACTCTTGCTTTTGTTGATTCTTTAAATTGTTCGTTTTGATTCTAAGTTTTTGATTTCAGCTCTAAATTTGATGACTTCCTGCCTTCTGTTCCTCTTTGGAGTGTTTGTTTCTTTTATTCTGGCTCTTATAGTTCTGCTATTTAGTTGCTAGTAAGAGCTGTCACAGTTTTCTCTTTGAAGGCACTTATGGCTATAAACTTTCCTTGTAGCTCTGCTTTCATTGTGACCCTTAGGTTTGGGTGTAGAGAGCTGCGAAGTGCCGCGCCCTAAAGATGGCGCTGGTCTCCGCCTTCCACCAGCCCGACGGTGAGCGCTCTCTATGATAATAAGTTCATATTTTGCAAAGACCGCTGATCTGGCTTGCTTCCGCATACGTAGACCTCTAAGATAGCACCACTTGGCTTTACTTGACTGGCTGTTCATTTAGTATTTAGCCTGTGGGTTGGGTCTGCCCCATTATTCGGAAGACTGTTTTCAAGGGACCTGAATAAACTGCTGGAGAAGAGCTTTTGTGAGTTACATCATCCTTGCTGGTCAAGGGGGACGCGACAAAGTGGTGGCCCGTACAGGGAACCCAGAAAAGACTCAGAACTCCTGCAGTCAGGGGAAGCGCTGGTAAGTTCCTGGGATAAATCAGGACAATAAAGTTTCACGGAAATAGTGAACACAAGGTAAAGTTTCGCGGAGATAGCGAACAAAAGGTAAAGTTTCGCGGAGATAGTGAACAAACAGTAAAGTTTCGCAGAAATAGCGAACAAAAGGTAAAGTTTCGCAGGAAGTTGCAAACAAAAGGTAAAGTTTCGCGGGGAAGCAGCGAACCTAAAGTAAATTTTTAATCATGGGATTGTCTCAGTCATATCCAATTTTTCTGGCTCTTCAGGAGCTACTTTTAGCTAGGAATTTGAAGATTAAGAAGTCTACCTTAGAAAGATTTTTAAATGAATGTGATTCTGTGGCTCCATGGTTTGCGGTGTCCGGGAATCTTACGGTATCCTGCTGGGACAAATTAGGCAGGGACTTGGATTTTGCTTGGGAGCAAGGTACTCTGAAGCATGGAGTAAGACCGATTTGGAAAATGGTGAGGAGTTGTTTAGAAGATCAGAGGTGTTGTAATGCAATCAAAGAGGGAGAATCAGCTTTGGAACTGCTACAAGGGGAGAGATCTGAGCAGGTAGACAGTGAAAAGGAGAGTAACAAAGGCGAAAGATTTGAGCAGGCAGACAGTGAAAAGGAAGACAAAAAGAAAGTTCCTCTCTATCCCAATCTTAGAAATTTTAGAGATTTTAGAGATTTAGAGGACTCAGAGAGCACGGATTCTGAAGGAGAGCTACACGCTCTAATAGAACAGTTGGAGAGGACTGTTATTAGAAAAAAGGAAAAGAAAAAAGTAAAAGAGAAGGGCGTATCGGCGGCAGTCGGTGTGGGAGGAGCTGTTGCCATGGTGCCTGACATGTCAGCGGCAGTCGGAATGGGTGGAGTCGTCGCTACAGCGCCTTCAGCCACGCTGGCGGCAGCTGATGTAAACAAAGCTGTTGCCATGGCGCCTTCGACTCCTCCTCCATATCCAGAAGCCACTCAGACAGAGCAGCCAGTTCAGTCCCTGAAAGTAGGGAGATCTTTCTGCCTGGGGATGTGGACACAAGTAAGAACAGAATTACAGTTTGCCTATCCGGTATACCAAGACCCACAAGGGAACAGGTATGAGGAACCGCTTGATTTTAAAGTAGTAAAATCTCTTGCAGAGTCGGTTCGTACCTATGGTACTACCGCTTCTTTTACAATAGCTCAAGTGGAAGCATTAAGCAGACATTGTATGACTCCAAGTGATTGGAGTGGTCTGGTCTGTGCCTGCTTAAGTCCAGGGCAATACTTAGACTGGAAAGCTTTCTTGATTGAGTATGCCACTGAGCAAGCAGCCACTAATCAGAGAGATGGAAATCCAGCCTGGGATAGAGATATGCTGCTTGGGCAGGGGAGATTTGCCAACCAGCAGATAGGATATCCTATTCAGATTTATGAGCAAATAAACAAGATAGCTATCAAGGCTTGGAGATCTCTCCCTAATAAAGGGGAGGTGAGTGGGAACTTAACTAAGATTCTACAGGGCCCTATGGAGCCCTTTTCAGATTTTGTGGCACGAATGGTGGAAGCAGCAGGGAAGATTTTTGGTGACCCGGATGCTGCTTTGCCACTAATAAAACAGTTGGTCTATGAGCAATGTACCAAAGAATGTAGAGCTGCTATCACCCCTTATAAGAACAAAGGCCTAGAGGCCTGGATGAAAGTGTGTAGAGAGCTTGGAGGGCCGTTAACTAATGCTGGTCTTGCTGCTGCAGTAATACAGTTGGCCAGAAAAGGTGGAGGAAGTTCAGGAGTTTGTTTTAAGTGTGGCAAGATGGGACACTTTAAAAGACAGTGCCCCAGGGGAAGGAGTACAGAAAGTACAGGAAGTGTACAACGCCCCAGGCGGCCGGGGTTGTGCCCAAAATGTAAAAAAGGGAACCATTGGGTTAATGAATGCCGTTCAGTGATAGACATCCATGGCCACCCTTTAACTCAAGGTTATGGTAGCGCTCGTCCAAAAAACGGACAGCGGGGCCTACGACCTCAGGGCCCACAAATATATGGGGCAATAGAGAATTAGGACAAAGAACAGAATCAAGAGAGATGGCCAACCCTCCGCCATCCGAGAGACCGCGGAGAGCCACTGCATGTTCAGCAGGATTGGACCTCTGCTCCACCACCAGACTCGTATTAACACCCCAAATGGGGGTCCAGTTAATTGAAACAGATTTTAAAGGACCCCTTGAACCTGGTACAGTTGGTTTGTTGTTAGGGAGGTCATCATCAGCCTTGAGAGGACTTATTGTCCATCCTGGAGTTATAGATCCAGATTACACAGGAGTGGTTAAGATCATGGTAGCCTCCCCCCGTGGTATAACGGCTATCTCTCCTGGAGATAGAATTGCTCAATTGATTATGTTACCGAGCTTACATGACCGCTATGCAGCAAAGGATAGAGAGAGAGGAAAAGATGGTTTTGGGTCCACGGGCACCGATTTGATTTTCTCTCCCTGGATTTAGACCAACGCCCTGTCTTAGAGTTAAAAGTTGATAGTAAAAAGATCCTGGGCCTTTTGGATACTGGGGCTGATAGGAGTATCATAGCAAAGAAAGACTGGCCTTCAGGTTGGCCTGTACAAGCCTCTTCTCAAACACTTCAAGGCCTGGGTTATGCTAAGACTCCAGATATGAGTGCAAGGTTATTAAAGTGGCAGGACCAAGAAAACCACTCAGGAGAAATGCAGCCATATGTACTTGAGCTCCCTATCTCCCTTTGGGGAAGAGACCTTTTAAAGGATATGGGATTTAAATTAAGTAATGACTATTCTGATTCAGCCCAACGTATGATGCAAGATATGGGATATGCTCCAGGCTTTGGAATAGGAAAATATTTGCAAGGACAAAAGAGTCCCATACCTATGCAGCAAATACAAAAGAAACAGGGTCTGGGTTTTTCCTAGGGGCCACTGAGGAGAGCATTCCCATAACTTGGAAGATGGAGGATCCAGTATGGGTTCCTCAGTGGCCACTTTCCTCTGTAAAATTAAATGCAGCCAAAGATTTGGTGGATGAACAGATGTCTTTAAAGCATATAAAACCATCTGTATCTCCCTGGAATACACCTATCTTTGTCATTAAAAAGAAATCTGGAAAATGGAGATTATTGCATGATCTGCGTGCCATAAATCAACAAATGCAGATCATGGGCCCAGTGCAGCGCGGCTTGCCGCTTTTATCATCTTTGCCAGCCTCCTGGCCCATTATAGTTATAGATATAAGAGATTGTTTTTTCTCCATCCCTTTGTGTGCCAAAGATAGTGAGAGATTTGCATTTACTGTTCCATCCTGTAACCATGAGGAACCTGATCAGAGGTTTGAATGGGTAGTATTACCCCAGGGCATGGCAAACAGCCCCACTATGTGCCAACTATATGTGGGGGAAGCCATTGCTCCCTTGAGAAAGAATTTTCCAGATTTGAGATGTGTTCATTATATGGATGATATCTTACTGGCAGCTAAGAGTGAACAAATGTTAGATCGGGCCTACGAAGAATTAGTTCAATTATTAAAAAAGAAAAGGTTGTTTATTGCTCCTGATAAGGTTCAAAAGGAAAATGTGGTTAATTATTTAGGAGCGAAGGTTGGACCTGAAAAGATAATACCTCAAAAGATTGAGATAAGAAAAGATAATTTAAAGACTTTAAATGATTTTCAAAGGTTGTTAGGAGATATCAATTGGGTAAGAGGCTATTTAAAGCTACCAAATTATGAAATAAGACCTCTATATGATATTTTGAAAGGTGATTCAGCACTTAATTCTCCTAGGCAATTAACAGAAGAAGCAAGAAAAGCTTTATGTAAAGTGGAAGAAAGGTTACAGAGTGCCTTCCTAAAGAGATGGCAAGAAGGACAGCCCATTGCATTGTGCATATTTGCCACCTATGGTCAACCTACAGGATTGTTATGGCAGGACGGACCATTATTATGGACCTATTCAAAGATTTCTCCGAAAAAATCCATAGAACATTATCCCACTGCACTTGCTGCTTTAGCCTTAAATGGTATCCAACAATGCTTGCAGTCTTTTGGAGTTGCTCCTGCCAGTATAATAGTGCTTTATTCCAGTTATCAAATTAAGATTTTGTGTGGCACTGTAGATGACTGGGCAATATTGCAATGTAGCTTTGAAGGAGTGATTGATAACCATTATCCTAAACATCCATTGCTATCATTTTTTAAGGAGCACCCAGTGATATTCCCTAAGGTTACTTCAGCAGTACCACTTCAAGGATCACCAAATGTGTTTACTGATGGCTCAAAGACAGGCTGTGGAGCCTATTTGATAGAAAGACAAGAGCCCGTGTTATGTCAATTTCAACCGGGCTCCCCCCAAATAGTAGAGTTGAAAATAGTAATTGAGGTGTTTAAAAAATGTCAATTTGCATTCAATTTGATTTCAGATTCAGTTTATGTGGTCAACGCAGTGAAAGTATTAGAATTAGCAGGTCCTATTAAGAATAGTAGTACTGTATGTGCCTTATTACAAGAGTTACAAGTTTTAATCTGGCAGAGAAAAAGGTGTTTTTATATTCAACATATCAGAGCACATACAGGATTACCTGGACCATTAAGTGAGGGTAATAATAAAGTTGATCAATGGACCAGGATGGAAGGCATTTTTTGGAGCTCATTCCTGGATCAAGCCAGACAGTTTCACCAATTATTTCATGTAAATGCAAAAACTCTACAGCAGAAATTCCATTTGTCTAGAGCAGATGCTAGACAAGTAGTTTTGGACTGTCCTCAGTGTGTGATTCATCATCATCCTCCCAGTGTGGGAGTGAACCCTAGAGGGCTGTTGCCACTCAAAATCTGGCAAATGGACGTTACACACATTTCAGAGTTTGGAACCTTAAAATATATTCATGTATCTGTGGATACCTGCTCAGGTATCATACATGCTACACCTATGAGTGGAGAAAAGGCTCGCAATGTCATAGCACATTGCTTAGAAGCCTGGGCTGCATGGGGAAAACCACAGCAGCTGAAAACGGACAATGGACCAGCCTATACAGCTCAGTCCTTTGTCTGCTTCTGCAACCAGATGGAGGTACAGCTTAATCACAGATTACCATACAATCCTCAAGGACAAGGAATTGTGGAGCGTGCTCATCGCACCTTGAAAGAATGCTTGCAAAAACAAAAAGGGGGAATAGGCCAAGGCCGTACCCCCAAGGAAAGAATGTCTTTAGCCTTATTTACTTTAAACTTTTTCAATTTGGATGCTCAAGGCCACTCAGCAGCGGACAGACATCAGGATTCCCATGGCTCACCTAAAAGCATGGTGAAGTGGAAGGATATTTTGACAGGCTCTTGGCGGGGGCCTGACCCTGTGCTAACATGGGCGAGAGGGTCTGTTTGTGTTTTTCCTCAGAATCAACAAGATCCAGTGTGGGTGCCTGAGCGCCTTGTGAGGAAGATTCGTCATGAAGACCTTCCTAAGGATCCTGGTGTTAGTAGCAGTGAGTATGTCAGGAATGACCGAGCCGAGATGGCGGATCCTGTCGATATTCCCAAAGCCGATGCCGGTCAGACATGATGCAACTGTGTTTCCACGCTTATTTAGCAGTAATAGAAGCCTAGGCTTACCCTGCCTTCCCTTTGATGATCAGAGAAGCCCTATAGAAGGTAATAGAAATGTCAGCTTGAAGGGTAGTTTGTGCTTTTTAATGAGCTTCAATAGGTCAGATGATACAAAATGCATTAAATTGTCTCAGCAGTCAGCAGATTTTTTACCACAATTGAGGTTTGGGGGTAGGAGTGGTGGTTTGTTTTCAGGCAATGGTTTTCGTCTTGAAGGATGGTGGCCCACACGAGTCTCTGACCGGGACCCCCCCAGACAGCCACGCTGGGCACCTTTTTGTAGAGGATCCACAGGAGAGGAAGGACCTTTTCCCTGGACTGGATGTCAGGAGCGCAAAGCAGTTTGGGTTCAACAAGATTATTTTTCCTTTAGCCCCATGATTAGTAATATAGTGAATAAGTCTTGTACAGGAATGCTTGATATATCTACTAGGGATCCTCAGCAGACTGCCACCAATCCTTTTGATTTGTGGCTTTTGTGTGGAGTAAATGGAAGTTGCATGGACTTGGGACCTGTCATTATGCTTGGAGGAGGAATTTATCAAAGAGGTAATTTTTCCCTAGGGTCTGCTACCAGATTGGATTTCTCTAGCGGTAGTGGCTCTGGTACTTGGAATTCTTTATTTCATTCTTACCGCAACAAGAACTTTTCAGCTTCGCCAGTATGCCTCTGGCCTCCTTTTCTGTGGATTGTAAGTAATGGGAGTGCATCCTTAGGTGAAGAAAAGTTAGTATGCACTCCAGGCACATGTTTTTATGCCCTATGCTGGAATGCCACAGCCTTTCCTGTGGCTGTGGTGACTAGAATGCCTCGATATGTACCAGTTCCTGTAGAGGCTCCTAATACCATGATGCTATTCAGATTTAAAAGAGATTTTGGCATCACTGCAGCTATTGTTACTGCTATCACTGTTGCTGCTGTGGGAGCTACTGCCTCAGCTATTGCCTTGTCTAGTTCTATACAGACTGCCAATGCCCTGAATAACATTTCAGCCACTGTGGCACAGGCATTGGATACTCAGACCTCTATGAATTCTCATCTCAAAGGAGGTCTTATGATAGTTAATCAACGTATAGATTTAATACAAGAACAGATTGATTCTCTTTGGCAACTAGCACAGTTGGGGTGTGAGTGGAAATTGCAAGGTTTGTTTGTTACTTCCGTGCAATATCAAAATTATACAAAAGCTGCTAATTTGTCTAGACAATTGTCAAAGTTCCTCTTACAGGATTGGTCAGCTGAATTTGAAAATTTGATGAGAGAGCTGAGAGCGACAACCATCCACATCAACTCCACTCGGGTGGATCTGAGCCTGGCTACTGGCTTGACTTCTTGGATACAGACGGCTATGGATCATCTTAAGGAGTGGGCGGGTGTAGGCTCTTTGGCGATACTAATGATGCTAGCCTCTCTGGTTTGCCTATGGTGCATCTATAAAATGAGAGCCACACAAAAGCGTAATGCAGCCATGATTATACAAGCCCTTGTCGCCATTGAGGCGGGACAGTCCCCTCAGGCATGGCTTGCTGCCGTGAAGTAAATCTTCACTAAGCATAGTCCCTGTCCACTGAGGAATTCGTTCCATGGATATTAGGGTCTGGCAAGTCAGTGACGGAGTTGACGGGTAAGTCTCGGCCACCTAAGACAGGGCAGTCCCGAGTGGGGAGGCTGACCCAGAGACGGGTAAGAGTTTGAGCACCGCCCTCCTACAGGCTCAGGCCCACCATGAGATCCCCAGATAGAGGGATTACGAAGCCTTTCCAGGGACTTTTACCAACTTTAGAAAAAATAAAAAAGGAGGAACTGTAGAGAGCTGCGAAGTGCCGCGCCTTAAAGATGGCGCTGGTCTCTGCCTTCCACCAGCCCGATGGTGAGCGCTCTCTATGATAATAAGTTCATATTTGGCAAAGACCGCTGATCTGGTTTGCTTCCGCATACGTAGACCTCTAAGATAGCACCACTTGGCTTTACTTGAATGGCTGTTCATTTAGTATTTAGCCTGTGGGTTGGGTCTGCCCCATTATTTGGAAGACTGTTTTCAAGGGACCTGAATAAACTGCTGGAGAAGAGCTTTTGTAAGTTGCGTCATCCTTGCTGGTCAAGGGGGACGCGACATTTGGGTATGTTGTGCCTTCATTTTCATTGGATTTTAGGAAGTCTTTGATTTCCTTCTTTATTTGTTCTCTGACCCAGTGGTCATTGAGTAGAGAGTTGTTCAATTTCCATGAATGTGCAAGCTTTTTGTTATTTCTATTGTTGTTGAGGCCCAGCTTTAATCCATGGTGGTCTGATAAGATACAAGAGGCTTTTTCAATTTTCTTGCATCTAATGAGACTTGCCTTGTGTCCCAACTATTTGGTAAATTTTGGAGAAGTTTCTGTGAGGTGCTGAAAAGAAAGTGGATTCTTTTTGTTTGGGTGAAACATTCTGTAGAAATGTTCTGTAGTTATGTCAGCGGTTGGGCCAGGCAAGGGATGGACAGAGAGTTGCAATATGTAGTCTATATCCTGTCCACAGCATACTGGGGCTCAGGGAAGCTCAGCACCTGCCAGCTTGATCCTCCAGTTACCCATCAGCCAGAAGCCATGCTGCAAATCCCAGGGAGAATTGCCTTCAGTCTTACGAGAGTTGCTCGGTAGGTCTTCTCCTGGGTGGCAAAATGCCTGCATGGATGCTGTTACCTCACGAAACTGAGGAGGGCCTCTCTTTGGAGGTCAAAACAGCCAGCTGATGTCCTAAAATGATCCAATCTGCTGGTTCTTCTACTGTGGCAGGGAGTTCAGTCACTATGCAGGAAATGTTCCATGTCCTGTGTCTGATATCTTTGTTCTTCCAGTGTCTATATTTCCAGAACAGAGTTCTTTATTGTCCCTGGATTTCTGGGCAAGCTCAGATAGTCATGCACCTCACAATCTACTGTTCAGCAGGATTAGATCTATGTGGTGGTCTTCCTGATGACCAGAATGTGTCTGAGCTTATCGCTGCCATCTTGCTGTCCTCCAAAAGAAGCCAGTAGTAACCCCCACATCTGGCAGAGGGCTTGTATCCATAATTTACAAAGAACTCAAGAAATTAAATGCCAAGAAACCAAATAATGCAATGAAAAAATGGGGAATAGAGCTAAACAGAAAATTCACAAAAGAGGAATCCTTAATGGCTGAGAGACACTTGAAGAAATGCTCAGCATTCTTTATCATCAGAGAAATGCAACTCAAGATGACTCTGAGATTCCATCTCACACCTGTCAGAATGGCTAAGATCAAAAACTCAAATGACACCACATGCTGGCGAGGTTTTAGAGAAAGGGAAACACTCCTCCATTGTTGGTGGGAGTGCAACCTTGTATAACGACTATGGAAATCAGTCTGGCATATCTGAAAAAACTTGGAAGAGCTTTACCTGAAGACCCAGCCATACCATTTCTGGGTATACATCCAAATGATTCCTCACCAAACCACAAGGACATTTCTTCATCTATGTTCATAGCAGCCTTATGTGTAATAGCTAGAAATTGGAAACAACCCAGATGTCCCTCAACTGAGGAATGGATAAAACAAACAAACAAAAATGTGGTACATCTACACAATGGAATACTACTCAGCCATCGGAAACAACGAAATCATGCAATTTGCAGCCAAATTGAAGGAACTTGAGAACTCATCCTAAGTGAGCTAACCCAGACTCAGAAGGATGCACATGGCCTCTATTCACTTATAATCAGATTTTAGCCATATAGTACAGGATAACTGTACTACAACCAATGCACCAAAGGGAACAGGAACATAGATGTTGTTACATGTCAATGAGACACTTTGCCCTAGTGGTACTGCCTTGTAGGCCCCCAGTGTATGAGGAGGCTCTTGGCCCTCATATGACTTCTGAACTGGGGCAGGGGACTGATATGTAAGGACACTCCACTCCAGAGAAGTTGGATGGAAGGGATAGGGGGTAGAGTGTGGGGGTGTGTGACTGGTATGGGTGGAAAGAGGGCCCTGTGATGGAGATGTAACCTGAAGTAATAAATAAATATAAAAAGAAGCCAGTAGTATATATCTTAAAGAGTTGAATTTTTTATCTTATTTCAATCCACAATTGTTTTGGTTTTGTTAACAGAAAGAAAGTTCAAGAACTTTTATAATTCAAAACTATATTCAAACAATGAGTGCCAGGTGAAGTTACATTTGTATATTTCACATTTTGATGGGATAGGTTTGCTTTGTGCTTTCAAACACCTGAACCAGATCTATTTTCTCTTTCTCTCTCCTATCCTTGAGTTCATGGATCAAGATTTTGTGACTTTCAGTTAGTACTTCCCAACCATACCTGCCTGTCTGCTACCACATTCCCTGCCATGTTGGTCATGGACTCACCCACTTAAATTGTTACCAGGTCCCCAATTATGTGCTGTTTCTTATAAATTGCCTTGCTTATAGTGCCTCCTCATAACAACAAAGGAGTGACTAAACTGGAAGTAAATTCAATGTGTGTGTGTGTGTGTGTGTGTGTGTGTGTGTGTGTGTGTGTGTGT
>CAJQZJ010032546.1:3623700-3686921 GCA_907164525.1 Lophiomys imhausi
GTGTGTGTGTGTGTGTGTGTGTGTGTGTGTGTGTGTGTGTGTGTGTGTTAGAGAGAGAGAGACAGACACAGAGATAAAGAAATAGAGAGCATGGGTGTGGAGGGTAGGAAAGAGCCTTTGGTATCCTTGCTCAGACACTGACCATCATTCTGATTTTTTTGATTCAAACAGGATTTCTGATGGCTTTGAAACTTCCATGTAGGCTGGGCTAGTGGGCCAGTAAACCCCAGAATATTCCTGTCTGTCTCCTTTGCATTGAGATAATAAGCAGATGCCCTAGAGCCAGCTTCTTCAAACTTGCTTCCAAGATAGAATTCAAGTCCTCAAGAAAGCAATTTACTGGTCACCCCCGTCCCTTGTTCTGGTCTTTTAAGAAGAAACTAAATAGAAAAGTCTGCCCAGACTCAAGAAGAAAAAAAAAAATGTTATTTTCCCACACCTTATCTGGCTTTCTTCATCTTGAGCCATACACTTTCAACTCTTTTGAGTGTGTGAAATTTGCCTCAATTAAAAGTCTTTGTTATGCGCTTTATAATTTTCTGGGTTTTGTTTGTTTTGTTTTTGTTTTGGACATCAATTATGTATTTTTCTTAGTATGGAATGAAGGAGACGTGGTCAAGAGACAGTGTATGATTGGATTATGTACCTTTATTTCCCAATCTACTCTTTTTCTTGTAGTAAGAACTTCCCTATGTCACTCCTGGGCTCTGTCTGTGGTGCTTTAAATGAAAATGCCCCTCCCATAGGCTAGAGCCTGGCACTACTTTAGAGGATTAGGTGTGGCCTTGTCTCCAGATGTCACTCCTGGCCTCTGTCTGTGGTTCTTTAAATGAAATTACCACCTCTGATAGGCTAGAGTGTGACACTACTTTAAAGGATTAGGTATGGCCTTGTTGGAGGAAGTATGTTGCTGCTGGTGGGCTTTGGAGTTTCAAAAATCCCATTCCAATTCCAGAGTTTCTCTCTTGCTGCTGCCTGCAGACCTAGTTGCAGAATTCTAAGCTACTTCTCCAGCAACATATTGTCTGTGTTCTGTCATGCTCCCAGCCATGATGATAATGAATTAAACCTCTGAAAGTGTAAGCAAACACCAATTAAATGCTTTCTTTGATAAGAGTTATGATGATCATGGTGAACGTTTACAGCAGTAGAACAATGTTTAGGACAAATCACATCTAGGTGCCTTGGCCAAAATTTTTACTCTGGCCTGGGATTCTACTTAAGTGGATTTTCTGTGTATTTGTATCCATTTGCTTACTGAAAGTTCACTTCCTTTTGTGTTACTTTTCCATGTTATTTCTTTCAATGATCCTTAATGCAATTTCTTATAAACCTGGCAAAGTAAAATGATAACAAATGCACATGCACAAAAAGAATTCTTTCTCTAAGTCTAGTGACAATGTATAAATCATTTATTCATTTAATTCAATCACACACTCGACTTGACTTTTTTCAATAATTAGTATTTAAAATTTCAAATGATAAATAATTGAATAACATAACTATATTACACATAATTTCCCTTGGATTTTAGAGTTTTTGAGCACATAAGCTCAATGGGAGCAAAGTCCATGGTCACATTCACCATCTTGATACTTCTGAGGCCATCAGCTTTCTCCTTGCCCTGCTACAAATCCTCAGTACCATCCTGTCACAATTCTCAGTGAGGTGCCATGGACCCCATATACTGTAGTAAAATGGGAACAACTCTTGGCTTCTTTGGAACAGAGACTTGGAACATTGGAAGAAACTCAAATTTTAATTGTAGAAGAAAGGAAGAAATATTTTTCTCTTTTGTAGAGGAGACAAAAATATGGGAGCAGTCATCTTAATGAAATTCCTAGAAATAGCTGGTGGAACAATACTGAGGGCAAGAGATAGAAGTGAGATACAGGGGGATCAATTGCCTAGAAAATTTCTTTATTTATCCAAGGTGTAGAATATTGAGCATCTTCGAGATTTAGTACCATCTTTGCATATTTCTTTAAACAATAAAATTTTAGCAAATAAGTTATATTTTTATGTAGTTCCAAACATGGATTAGGTTATTATTCTTTAATCTCTTGTTTCTCTCTCTCTCCCCCTCCCCTCTCTCTGAGTGTGTGTGTGTGTGTTTGCCACATCTGTGCAGGTGCTACTTAGGCCAGAAGGGCACATCAGATTTCTGGGCCTGGAGTTGTACTTGGTTTTGAGTCACTTGCCTGAGGTGCTTAAAACTGAACTCAGGTCTTCTTGAAGAGCAGCAAGTGCCACTTGAACCATCTGTCCAGACCCCAGGTTACATAATTGATTAAAGAACAAGCAGGATTTCATTTCCCCTAGTATACTTAATATGAGTTAAAGATATTATAAATCCCTTAAACTAATCTTCTATTTCCAGTCAATCAGTGAAAGGTAAAGTTAGGATTTTTGACCCATGAACTGATGTTCTCTGGCGGTTCACATAGATTTGTACTTTGTTAAAAATAATTTATTTTTTATTTCTTCAAGTTACATCTCAATCACACTCCCCTCCCTACTCCCCCTCCAGTCCCATCCTTCCCCCCCCCCCCCCCCCACCCCCCCCCCCCTTTTTTCTTTTTTTTTTTTTTTTTTTTTAGTTTAAGGTATTTCTTTTTCCCCCCAACAGCTCTCCCTTTCAGTCCGAAAAAAATAGTTCTTTTTCTTATAACTATAAATACAATACAAGTACTTTTGAAGTGAAATTTTAGTGTATTTCTGTATTATTTGTGTTCTGAAAATAGAGACAAAGGGAAGTATATTTCGCAAGTAAACACAAGCTTGGGAGGGTCAGTATTCCTAGGATGATCTAGTTACAAGCAAGTAGCAAGATCCTCTCTCTGTTCTAGTGCATATCCTCAGTTAGCTTTCTGTCCCTTTTCCCTACTAAGTGTTCTAAGGTATACAGCTACAATATACTTCTGCTTACAAGGCTCAGGGACTAGTATGGAAGAGAGGGCAGAAAGATTGCAAGAGTCAGAGGATCAGGGAGTTTGCTGTGAAGTTGTGTTTCCTAGTAGTATCAGAAACTACACCTGTAAAATCTCACCAACCAAATATTAGCTGAA
This sequence comes from Lophiomys imhausi, assembly GCA_907164525.1. Classification (NCBI taxonomy): domain Eukaryota; kingdom Metazoa; phylum Chordata; class Mammalia; order Rodentia; family Muridae; genus Lophiomys; species Lophiomys imhausi. Next base: position 3,626,769 of record CAJQZJ010032546.1, read on the forward strand.
CAAGGATGACATCAGCAAACATGCCAAACTGGAAAGTGAAAAGCCTATTAGGTCTCAATGCTACACAAAGAACTTATAGTAAACTAAGGAAAACTGGTTGTGGGAGAGATGGTTTTCCCTAAGGAAGAATAAATCAACTGGTTTTCCAGTGCTAATCAAACAGTCCTGAAAAGGAAAATAAATGAAAAAAAATATATATATAGAACAGGTTATATTTAGTAATATATATGTATGTACATACACAGATATGTATGCAATAAAAAATTAGTGAAAAAAAAAGCCCATGAATTTGAAGAAGAGCAAGGAGGGGAGATATGGAAGGGTTTTGAGGAAGGAAAAGAAAGGGGGAAATCTTATAATTATATTATAATCTCAAAAGAGAAGATTAAAAAGGAAGAAAGTCAATAAAAAATCAAGCTAACTAACAGGAAAACAAAATTGTGATAATTTAGTTATAACCTTTTTTTTTGAGTTTGAAATGGAAAGCCCCAAGAGGCACTCCAGAAGTCTCCTTTGGAAAGTTAAGAACTCTAGATATGTGTATCTGATTTGTGAAGGGAAATGAAAGAGGCAGCCCTGGAATGCTGCACGATGCAGAAGATAAACCTGTGACCATTGGTCTAGTGTTTGTGGAGGGACAAAGACATGGTTCAGGAGGTAAAGCAGTTGATGAGCAAACGTGTCCTCAGCCATAGGAATGAGACAATGGGCTTCCGTGCTATATGGTGTGAGAAAAAAAAAAAAAGGCATTCAATGTTAGCATTTAGCTCTTCTGAGCCTGCTGTTTCACATCTCAGTCTTTTCTGGGCAAGAAGAATACGAATACACTTTGTGTCTTACTGTGCATGACAAAGCTTGGGAAGTCTGATTTCTACTTAAATTTCTAATTTGTTATTTAGGTGTCAACTCAGCTCCAAGACGAATCCTTTTGAGATCTTCCATCTCAACTGATTTCTCATACTCTATTAAATAAAGCCATTGGTGTGGCTCTTTGTTTCCTCAAAATCATCTCTTTTTTATGAGTCTCTCTTCTGTTTCCCAATTAAGTTGCACATGCTTAGAGGCAGCAATCACTTGTCTGTCTCTACTTCCAGTGCCTAGAACTCTGTCAGACACAAAGTGAGACCAAATCATCAGTGTTTGTGGAATGACTGGGCTATTGTTCTTCTCACAGTAAACAGGGATGCTTTATTTTGCATATTGTCTACCATCGCGGTTGTATTTTATTAATGGGATTTGTCTGCCAGCCTAACTCCAACTTTAATGAAATACTCTGTTTCAAAGGGAAAATTCAAAGTGATAGAGAGGGTAAGTGGATTTCTTCCATCACATATTTCATGCACTTATACCCTTGATCACACATACACACAAATGGATATATATCACACACACAAGTCTCTCTCTCTCTCTCTCTCTCTCTCACACACACACACACACACACACACACACACATCATGCCACAACTACTAGCATTGGATGGGCTAGACTACAACAGAAATGAAAAATATGATCTATGAAATCGATTAAGCCACAAGAAAGTCAGAGATGGCAGGAATGAATGAAGAAGAGGCTGAAGAGGCTGAGACCTAAGATGTCACAAAAGCTTGGTTAATGTGCAATGGCGTATAGCCTTGTATTTGTTTATTTATTCTTAATAATATAATATTTTTATATATTCTTTAAGAAATTCGGGCCTTTTAAGGAAAGAATTAAAAAAGCAATGGTTTGAGAGGTCACACATTCCAATTTTGGTTTCATTTTGTTTGTTTTTCTTTTTTTGTTTTGTTTTGTAATAGGTTCTCCTTTCTCTGCCTGTCTCTCCCAAGTGTTCAGATTACAGGATACACCACCAAATTCATTCACTAAACCTTTTTTTAAACCAATATGTTAAATTTTGTCAGAAATTGACATCATTTGATTATTTGATACGTTAAAACTGACATGGTTCTCTTATCTAGCATCACATCTTATTTTCACTTTCGTTTAAGAAAAAAGTATATGAGTATTTAAATAAAACTAAGAACTCAACCATAATTAAGAGAGACAATGCCTACATGATAAATAATTAGTGTCAGCTAGACACATGATGATGGCTCCATAAATTTTTGAAAGTATCATGTAGGGGTTAGATAAATTAGATTTAGAAAATATATAGGAGTTTCTGATACTGTCTCTTAATTCGGGGCCTGAAGAGCATTATCAGCATGAAGTCAGGAAAAACAGGAAAGACTTAATAGACTGAAAAACAAGATTGAAGTCAGGAAAAACAGGAAAGACTCAATAGACTTGAAGAAACAAAGTATCTGGCCTGACATTGTTTTCAGCTGCTAACTGGGCGGAGCCCAAATTAAGCTGAAACAGAGTTCCTCCTATTTAAGGACAGTGCATGGAGCCCAGAAGAAGAAGAGGCCCCTGATGCTAGAGAGCTCCAAGAGTCCTGCTGAAAAAAGGGCTGGCTATTGATGGCCAGCTCTCTCCCTGAAGCAGAAAGAAGCCGGTGAGCAAAGAAAGCCTGAGCAAGACACCAAAAGGCCAAGGACTGGACCCTGTGGCTCAGCTTTTGCCTGGAGGGTTTTGATCTGTCCAATCAGTGGCCTAGGGGAAACTGTGCCTGGCTTTAAGGACTGAGGCAGAGCAGCTGAGTTCCTGATTCAAAAGAGGTAGGTTGGCCTGCAGACGGCTGGGGTCTCCCACAGAGAAGAAGGCATGAAGCCTTATTTAAGGTGAGACTGCAATAACCAACTTACCCTGACGAACCTGCATCTGAGAGATCCAGAAAAAGGACTGCTAAGTGCGTTAAAGAATCTACAACAAAGACTGTGTTCCTGACGACTGAGGACCTGCCCCAGAGACTGTATCATTCTTAAAGGTTATAAAAGTAGTTGTTATAATTATCAATAGGTTTAGTGGATAGGTTAAAGGGGTTGTAGTAATTTATAGGATTAATAGATAAGAAATTGTTGGTGTTTGTTATAAGTGAATTTAGTAATAAATAAATAAGTGTTTAATAATAATTTAAAAGTTCGGTTACAGTATCATTTCTTTAATGTCTGCCAAACTGATACCTTATGAAACATTGTTTTATTTCATGTACATTATTTTTTATTTGAAGAGTCATGGAATAAAACTTGGAGAGGTGGCAGCAGGTTGAGAATATGAATGGCAGGGGACCATGTTAAGGAAGGGAAGGATTAAGATGAAAATATGCATGCATGCTAATATTAGCTGCTTTGCCCTCAAAATGTTTCCATGGGAATTTTCAGAATAGAAACAGGGCTATGAAATTCCTGGCAATGTCCTTATTTCTATCTTAGCCTTTGTTCTTATAAAAGTTGGGTATTGATTGCCTGGGCTCAATTCACATATCTTTCATTGAGTACCTTTGTTGAAAACTGACTTTCCTTTTTAAAAATTCCAATTTATTTGTGTTATATAAGCAACAATGATTCTCTTATAGTGTTCTACAGGGATTATATATTTACTACTTGTTATCAAGACTTATCTTGATTATCAAAAACTTAGTTGAGTTTCTCAACATAGTTTTGTCTTATACAGTGCAGTGACACACCTGGGAACAGAGTGGAGGAGTATATACACTGTCTCTGAATTCTGCACACAGAATTTTTCTTCTTTATTAGCGAAGCTCCTATGTGGTCCCTCCTGACTTGTGAAAGAGCTTACCAATGATTTATGCTGCAGATTAGCCTGCTGGTACTGGACCTCAAGCTGTAGCAATGGATCCAGAGATGCAAGGTAAGTGTGTGTGTGTGTGTGTGTGTGTGTGTATGTGTTGCTTTTAAGGATTTTGTGATTCAATTTCTATTTACTATTCAAAGAAATTTCTGTCAATTCCCTTTTATATATAGATTCAAGTTTGTTTCCACAAATAAAGATTATCATCAGTGTACTTGCAAAGCAAGCAAGAAGCAATTGAATTGGTAAGGAAATTGAATGAACAGCAATCTCAAGGACATTGAAGAGGGCAACACCCATCTTAACTTCCAGGTGTCTGCTCCTATCCATTAGGTTAGAAGTCTGTGTATTGTTGTTCATTATTCATGCACTAATGGTGTAGAGTGTCTGGAACTCTTCTCAACATTAGAACAAGAAAGCAAGCAACATAGACTGATTTCTACACAGGTCTTTAATTTTACAGAGAAACACTTCCATCTACTGATCCTCAAGTCTATGGTAACCTCTCTTTGAGGCAAAGCTGTAAATAACTCAGTAGGTTGAATTAGATCGAGGTCTCAGAGACTGATGCATGGACCCCACCCTCTAATACACATGCATGCACACACGCACACTCAGAGAATAGCTATCTCTGCTACATATATATACATGTGCACATACACAATCACATATATATATATAATATCTATGTATATGTATATACACAGAAATATATAGTATCTATCCCTGTATGTGTAAATACATATATACGTATACAGCAAAATATCTATCTATGTGTATAAATATATGTATATATATGCATGTACACACACAGACACATATATATGTATATGTTCTGGAATTAACTGTGTTCAAGTTAATGCTAAAAATATTTTTCACAGAATGAACAGCATCTTTCCTTGGATGTTCTGGTTGTTCAGTGTATGTTCCACATTCCACATAAATGGTTCTCTGCTCATGTCTTTTCAGTTATTAAAGTGTGTCTACCTGGTCTAAAAATGTCAAAAGGCGGTGACAGATTGATGACTCATGACTTACAAGGCTCCAATGTGGCACTTGTAGTTTTCCCTCCTGCCCTTCTCCCTGGTAGAACTGAGAAGCAAGTTTCTATCATATTGTCTTTGTAAAACCAACTTCAAGGAGCTGTTTCCTATGGTACCTCTGGCTTTCAGTAATACTGGAATTTTGTAGCCAGGACAGAATGGCACTAACTGCTTCAAAATTATGATCTGTAGGTTATGGGTAGAACATGAAGTTAGCACCAAGAAAGGACAAAGTTGAAGTTTCTCTATTGCTTGCTTTATGCTAGTCCTCCAGATCTCCTTATTGTTGAGATTCACAACTTCATTTATCCATAAATATGTTCAAAGTTTTGAGAGGGTAAGTCATATGTACAAGTCACAGAAATTCATCAGAGAAGCACAGTAAGGGCTTTGTTAACAAGAGGCAGTTCAGATACAATATATATAATAGCCCAGGGTACCAGAGAAAGTTTCACCAATGAAGAGTCACAAGGAAAATTATAAGGACAACATAGGATATGGAGAGATGGCTCAGTTGCAAGGTGTTTGCCATGTAAGAATCAGAATCTTAGCTTCATACACAGAGCTCACACCCGCTATGCTGGTGTGTACTTGTCATTATTGAACTGGAAAGTAAGACATAGGCAGATCTCTCAGAAAGACTAGCACAGTTCGTGAGTTTTAGGCCACTAAGGGACCCTGTTCTCAAACAAACGAACAAACAGACAAACAAGGTAGATAGTGCTTGAGGCATGTGACAGCTGAGGTGACTTCCAGCCTCCACATGCTACCACAACCCATAGGATACCCACCTACAGTTGAACACACACACACACACACACACACACACACACACACACACACGCACACGCACACACACACACACACATACACACACACACACACACACACACACACACACACACACACACGGTAGAAGAAAATTGCTGTTGGCAGTGTTAATCCTTAACCCTCCATTATAAATGAATACATATAGACACCATGTGGATTTTTAACAAACCTAGGTCTGAGTTGTACAATATTAGCCCATCTAAACCAGCTCATAATTCTATTACCCAAATATGACCCCATATATACATACTTCCCTTTGGACTATTATTTTCCACACTATGCTGATGTTCCAGGCCACATTGAAGGACTTCTTTAATCTACCCCATGGCATGTCCTCCCTGTTTGCTCCTGGTTTTCCTCCAGGCTTCTTCCCAAGATGTTCTCTCTCTCAAAAAAGCCCATGCACCTTAGTCCTGCCTACCTCTATCTTTCCCCAATCTCCAGGCTTCAGCATTCATTTAACCAATCAGAGATAATTAAGTAACAGACAGCAAACAGAACCAATTAACATTTAGAATGCTTAACACCACCTCATCATTTCCCTCCTTTCATCTAATAAAAAGGCTATTTTTTAAACTCATATAGTAAACATAAGAATAAACATGAAACAATCAAGAAAACCATATGTAAAAGAAAACCATATATGTATACACATAATGTTTAGTCTATTTGTATCAGGCAATCTTGAAGAAAAAATCATCTGTCTTGGTGTGTCTAAAGTTGTGAACCTAAATATATTCTATCATATCCTATATTTTCTTTTAAATCCTAAATAACTCAAATTTAATTGAAATTTTATAGGCTATAGAGAGACCCTATTCTCAAACAAATGAACAAACAAGTTAGATTTTATTTAATTATGTCTTCAACCCCATCAAAGACATAAGAAGGGATAAAGTTATTATTTGAGTGAATAAGAAGCACAGAACAGCAGCTTTCAAAAAGAAATATGACAGTTTTCTGCCTATACAGTCCCAAATATCTCTCCATATCATTGGAGAATCATCTTCAGCCTTCTGGCCAAGCATATCTCACAGACATAATTGTGCAGCAGGAAATAAGGATTTTCCCATTCTGTCTCTGCAGAATCAGGACATCAATTTACCTGCATTTAAGCTCTGGTCAATCTTTGGACTGTATATAGTCTGTTGATAAAGCAGGGACATTTTTGTCCAGTAGGAATTATCTCATGATGGGAGATTTCTTTTTGATGCTCATTGTTTTCTTCCAAGTCAAATGGGAGCTGTCAGAAGCTGAGTGTCTTAAAGTCATACAATTCTTAAAGTAATAATATATTTAAATGCCATTTTCTTTGTATCTCAGAGGGTTTTGAAGATGTCTATTGATTTATAAATCTATCATTTTTTGAACAACTAACTGTAAAATTTATCAAAATTAATCTTATTTTTTATCAATATACAAAATTCTACACAATGTATCAAAAGATAACCTTATTTTAAGAATAACAATAGTTTTAAGTTTCAGAGAGATTCAACAATCTATCCTTATATCTTATCATTTCTACATTATATACATATATTGCCCTTCTTTTTCTTTTCAAGTCCCTTCCCCCTATATAAGAGAGAAAGGATAGAGAAAAGAAAAAGAAATAGAAAAGTCCTTGAGTCTAACCTCGTATACCTTGCTTAATAAGATCATTTAATAATTTGTAACCAATTTCCCTAAACAACATCAATAACATATCAAATGACCAAAATATTTCCCCCCACCTTTTGGGAATGGGGCATCACTCTCTTAAAATTGCTTTCTTGAATTGGGATGTAGAAAACCTTTTGGGGGGCCCAAATAAAATGGAAAAAATTGTTAAGCAAGTTAATTGTAACATTTGTTGTCCAGTCTCTATGTGCTCAGCAATTTGAATGTCCTGAGCAGTTCATAGTCCAAAGTTGAATTTTGGGAAAGTTCAGGGCTTCATTGAACTCCTAGCTGGACCATCTGGGCTTGTTTTGTCTTCTTTGGTGTTTGGTCCCTTTGCTCTGAAAATATATAATTTCTCACAATTAACATATCTCTCTATTTTTTTCTTTGGAGATGGGATTTTTCTGTATATCCTTGTCTTGGATTTATTTTGTAGACCAGATTGACCTTGGTGAAAGTCAGAGATCCGCCTGTCTTTGTCTTCCAAATGTTGGGATTAAAGGCATGCACCATTATACCCAATGATTAACATATCTCCCTTAGGACCTAAAATCTTTCTTGAAATCAGTTTTCCCATGGGAGCCCCATATCTAAGGAGAATGGCTTGTGATCCCTTTCTCTTTATATCTTAAAAATCTCTTATATTTTAGCATTGCCAAACAAAAAAAATATCCTTTTACCTCCCAATATAGGAAAATCAAAGATATCTAATCAACATTCCAAAAGCCTTGGTCTAATTGTCATCCCATGTTGTAATTAAAGTTCTGTTTATTATTCCTGAAATATAGCTTTGACTGTATATCCTTGGTGAGCCTTTCCCAGTCTTCAGGCACATGTAAGCTCCCTTGCCATCAATTTCTTTTGTATCGGGATGGGCCTCCTTCCTTCCCCTATTGTTATTAGCAACTTAGATTTCCATCTGTAAGCTCTCTTTCTTAAGTCTATCCTAGGCAAATATTTCTCAAAAAGTATACATAGAACCACAATTGTCAGTGTAAAATTCATCTGTATGTTAACAGAAACAAACTTAATTGGAATCCAAACATATTGTGACATTGTGAATTTCTACATTTAATTAATTTAGGTGGTTAATTCCATTCTCAAGCTCTGTTTAGAAGGCTGCTGGTTATTTAGCATATAAAGAGAGCCAAGCTTTCCACCTTTGCAATAAATCAGTAGCTTTTGTAAAGGGAGTAACTCCTTTGAACTGAATTTTGGGTTTGCCTCCCTGCTCTTTGGCTAGGAAACTAGTTTTCATCTGGGCCTTCTCAGGCTATAAGCATGGATTCTAATTGCCATACGTGGGTGCCATAGGTAGAAAAAATATAGCTAATTAAACTATTTAACCAGTATTCATAATATTGTTAATTGATCTGGAACTGTCCTCCATCATCCAACCAGAGGGAAACAAACAGACAGGAGGAACAAAATTAACTATTTCTGATCTTTGACAGGCTACTAAAGGTACCGCAGCTTTAGATTTGACCACAGATGAATGTAAAACATTATCCAAAACAGATGAACATTATATGTTTTTAATAAATGTATTTATTTATTCCTTTAGGTTACATCTCCATCATAGTGTCCTCTTTCCACACTTCCCAGTCCCGCCCTCCCACCTGTACCCCCCATCCCACTCCTCTGGAGTGGAGTGTCCCTACATAACATTCCCCCGCCCCAGTTCAGCAGTCATATGAGGGCCAAGAGCCTCCTCATACCCTGAAGGCCTACAAAGCAGTACCACCAGTGAAATGTATCTTGTTTATGGTCCTTTACCATCAGAGACAATAGGATAAATCTTGGAAAATAATGGATTAACTTGTCAAGGATTCTTTATTCATCCAGGTGTTATAGATGGAGACTTCAAGGAAGAAATTAAAATTATGACATCCATATGGAAAGAGATGACAATTAAGGCAGGGGACAAAATTGCACAACTGCTGCTGTTTCCTTACATCAGGGGTAAGGTTATTCCAACAGACAGATCAGGAACAATTGAGAATACTGAAAAACATGTGTTTTGGCAAACAATGGTAAATGATAAGAGACCAAAATTAAAAATACATATGAATGGTATGAAATAGAAGGATTCCTTGACACAGGAGTGGATGTCACTGTCCTCTCATGAGAATCTTGGAATTCAAATTGGCCACTTCAAACGGTTCCTACACATTTTATAGGAATTGGTAAATTATCACATGTTAAACAAAGTGTACATTGGAATACATGTGTTGGACTGGAAGGACAAACACCAAAATTAAGATCTTATGTGTCTAAAGTGTGCATAAATTTATGGCGAAGGGATCTCTTACAACAATGGGGTACTCAATTAGTATTCCCACAGTCTCAAAGTTAAACAATGATGACATTATGGATACTTTTGAGGAAGGTATTGATATGAGTACTCAAAAACATTTACAAACTATGTCTAGTGTCCAAATACATGACACCCCAGACATTGAGATTATAGATATTTTTGAGGAAGGTATTGATTCAGGTACTCAAACACAATTACAAACTGTCTAATGTCCAAATACAGGACACCCCAGGTATTGAGTTTCCAAATGTATACTAGGAGCCACTGCTGAAATTCCAACAGCTCTACCCTTGAAATGGATATCCAATAAACCTTTGTGGCAAGAGCAACAGCCCATAACAAAAGAAAAATTACAGGAATTAGAACAATTAGTACAAGAACAGCTGGAAGCTCACCATATAGGAGAATCTAACAGCCCATGGAATTCTCCAGTGTTTATGGTTAAAAGAAATCAGGAAAATGGATAATGGTAACAGATTTAGGAGCTATAAATAGAATAATTCAACCAATGGGTTCTCTACAGCCTGGTATACCTTTATACTCTCTATTACCAAAGTCATGGCCTTTAATAGTGATTGATTTAAAAGATTGCTTTTTCTCAATTCCATAACATCAAAATTATAGGGAAAAGTCTCTTTGTACCTACTCTTAATAACAGTAGATAAATTAAGAGGTATCATTGGAATGTGCTCCCACAAGGAATGTTGAATTGTCCAACTTTATGTCAACATTTTATACACCAACCATTAGAAATAATTTGTAAACAATTTCCTCAATCTATTATCTATCATTATATGGATGATATTCTGTTGGCTGACCTGATACAGGTACTTTAGAGAATTTATTTAAGGAATCACAGACAATTCTGCAACTTGGGGGGGGTTACAAATTTCTCCTGAAAAAATACAAAGAGGAGATTCAATCAACTATTTGGGTTATAAAATAAGTAAACAAAAAATAAAACCACAAAAGGTACATATCTGTAGGGACCAATTGAAAACTCTTCATGATTTTCAGAAATAAATGGGAGATATAAATTGGCTAAGGCCCACCCTTGGTTTAAGTACTTATGAGTTAAGTAATTTGTTTCAAACATTACAAGGGGAATCCAATTTAAACAGTCCAAGATGTTTAACTGCTGAGGCAGAAAAGGAATTAATGTTGGTAGAACAAAGATTGCAAGATGCATACATAGATCGAATTGGTCCTAAACTTGATTGCATTCTGGTTATTTTATTATCAACTCATTCTCCTATAGGACTCATTATGCAACAGGAAGATAGTATTATGGAATAGATTTTCTTACCACATTAATAAAGTAAAAAAACTAAAAACATATATAGAAAAAATAACTGAACTAATTGTAAAGTGTAGAATAACTGGCTGAAATAGTAGTGCCTCATACTAATGCTGAGATTATGTCATTATGGGTAATCAATGGAGATTTGCAAAGAGCTTCAGTAATTATTTGGGAGAAATTAATAACAAATTTCCAAAAACCAAACATACACAATTTATAAAAAAAACTAACTGGATTTTTCCTCATATTGTAAAGGGAACTCCAGATTCCTGATGCACCAACTTTCTATACGGATGCAAACAAACAGGGAACGATAGGTTATAAGACAGATAAAATCAACAAGGTAATCAAAAGTCCATATACCTCGATTCGAAAAGCAGAATTGTATGCAATCCTTATGGTATTATTAGATTTGTCTGAGCCTCTTAACATACTTACTGATTCTCTGTATGCAGAAAGAGTCCTATTAAATATAGAAACTGCTGAATTTATTCCCAATAACACAGAATTAACTTCTTTGTTTATACAATTCCAACAGGTCATCAGAATCAGAAATAGCACATTATATATTACTCATATTCTATCTCATACAGGTTTACCAGGTCCATTGTCACAAGGTAATGAGGAGGTTGACCCATTACTAATAGGAAATATGTTAGAAGCTTCAAAATTTCATGAAAAACATCATGTTAACAGCTCAGTTTTAAAAGGAAAATTCTCTATCACTTGGCAAGAAGCCAAAGAAATAATTTAAAAATGTCCTAAATGTTCTTTCTATAACCAAACTGCATTACCTGCTGGAAGTAACCTTGGAGGTATTAAAAACAATGAGATATGGCAAATGGGTGTGTTTCATTTTACAGAATATGGAAAACAAAGGTACATATATCATACCATTGATACATATTCAGGATTTCAGTGGGCAACTGCTCTAAGTTCAGAAAAGACTGATTGTGTTATTACTCCTTTACTAGAAATTATGGTATTTATGGGTGTACTGGCACAAATTAAGACTGATAATGCTCCTGCATAGGTATCTAATAAAATGAAACAATTCTTTACATATTATAATATAAAGCATGTTACTGGTATACCTCACAACCCTACAGGACAAGCAATTGTAGAAAGAGTTAATCATACCTTAAAGGAGATGCTTATTAAACAAAAGGGGGAATTAAGGAATTCCAGAGACAGACTACATAATGCTCTGCTAATGTTAAATTTTTTGAATGTTGGTGAAAAAAGTACCACTGCTGCTGAAAGACACTGGGTTATCGAGAAAACTGAAGAATTAAAGCAACCAATATACTATAAGGACATTTTGACTTTAGAATGGAAACCTGCAATAGTGCTAAGATGGGGACATGGTTATGCATATATATCTACAGGTAATGAAAAGATATGGATATCAATAAAACTTATAAAGATCAGATCTGACATGAGAGACCAAAGAGAACCTCCTATTAGCTGAGACATAAATATCGTCACATGATAAGGGTATTTTATTAACTATGTAATGTTCATATTATTTCATTCCTTCATTTAACATGAATGGAGCTTATGCTACAAATGGACTCCAAAATTAATATATGCTTTTCTTCCTCTTAAACTATATAAATGTCTTCACTTGATAAGAGTATTTTAATAACCATCTAATGTTCATAATACTTCATTCCTTCATTTAGCATGGATGGAATTTATGCTACAAATGGACTTCAAAATTAATATATGCTTTTCTCCCTCTTAAACTTAGAGGAAAAAAAATATTTTCAGAACCAAAGACTAAGTGAAAATAACAAGACAAATAGACCAAAGGATCCAACCTAACAAACTGCTTCAATTATTAATTTTTCCAAATTATACATGCAAATCAATTTTTAAGGGCTAGCCCAAAATGATTGATCAGACAGAGATTAAATAACAAAAGCTACAGCTAGCTTTCCCAAGAATTGGCCATTTTTTCAATTTTTTAAGGATACCCCAAGACATGTATTTTTACCTCTTATCCCTACAATTGGGGTAAAATTTTTCTTTTTGTTTGTTTGTTTTGTTATATGTTGTGATTATTTGTTATTTTTTTAGGATGAATGGATATGATGAATGGATGTAAGAATTGATTTATTTTGGGCAAGGAAAGGAGATGTATTCAGGGATCTCTTTCTTCTTTTCTTTTCATATCATTAAAAATAATTAAAAATATGTCATAAATTTAGGATAATTTGAAACAATCTTGATTTATTTTTATTAATAACATGTTTATTGATAAGATTTAAGGTTATATATGTTATTTTATATATTTATAAAATTTAAGGTCAATTTAATTATCATACATTATTCTATATTATGATGTTTATTTATGTATTATACATAAACAATTCATATGATTGTTCTTATTATAAACACATAAGTAATAGATATCTTACCTTATTGTATTTTGATGGTCAAAAGATGTAAATATTACCATGTATATATATTGATAAAAGTTTATGTTTATTTTGTTTATGTATTGTACATAAACAATTCATGTGATTTTTCTTGATATAAACATATGGATGTGTTAGGGATAATTGATTGTTTGGTTAGAGGGAGAAAGTGTGGTAGGTTTAATGTTAGCATATTATAGCATGGGGATAGCAAAAGCCTGGACTTTAAGATAAAAGACTTTCTTCTGAAGTGACATGTCCTTGGGAACTTGCCAAGGACTAGGACCTCTTAGGGCTAGGGGCAGGACATGCCCCCTGAGGTGCCTGCCCTCTGGAGGTGGAGGTCTCCTGTCATTTCACAGCCCTCTTCGAAAAACATCTGAATGACATGCCCTGAGGCACCTGCCCATATCTGCTGACCGCCTTTGAATTCATGACCCTCTGCAAAAAGCTTTTTGAAAAAGACTAAGCCCAGGGGCATAACTTGAAAAGTAAATGAAATGCTTCTGCTGACAGATGAAGATATTTAAGGCAGGATTCTTGTGGAAAGATGCTCGCTCTCTCTTCTGTTCCTGATTCACTCAGAAACATTTTCCTCGACAGGCAGAAAACCATGCATCACATTCTCATCAGAAAGTTTCACCCTCTGATGTTGTCCTGGTCTGGAGAGGAGAGGAATAGCTCTGAGATTTGGGAGTGCTTAGACTAGGAGCTCCAGGATTTAGTGTCTTTGCAGGCCATAAGCATCTGAATAGATGAGCTGCCTGGTAAACTTTCATATGTTAATAGGTCTTTAGACCACGAAGGTGACACAGGAAATTCAGAGACTTTAAGAGACTTTAAAACTGAAAAATTGTATGAAGACCAGCCATTCATCAGAACCCATGCTCAGAGAAAAATATCATTTTGAGAAACCTTAGGTTAATGTTAAATGCTTGTATTATATGTACTAAGAAGTTTTAGGTTCTAGATTTCAGAATTAGGGTTTGAGTTTAGGATTTAGGAATTTTATAGACACTTGTTAGGCAATTGTAAGTATTAATAAATATATGTGTGATAAGTAAAATTCTACAGTTTTACACACACACACACACACACACACACACACACACAGAAATTTTAAAACAGAAAGTAGACAGAGATGGTGGATCTCACTTGGATACTCTGCTATTGAAATTACTGCATAGGACAAGTTTGGAGGGTGCAGGAAAAGTTGCCTCGGGTTTTGCAGCTAAGACAGCATCAAATCACATTATGTCTGAGGAAAAAGGAGCAAATAGTCTGTAACCACAGAAGAGAAGGACAACTTCGGGTTCTGCAGCACCTGGTCACCTGGACACATTTCAGAAGAATGACAGGGACCACAGAAAAAGAAATGAGAGGAAACATGTGTGGGAAGAGGCACCATGGCCTTTTGTGCACTCCCAGTATGACACTTGTGTGTTTCATGAGAAGGCATAGTTTGAAGGAATCAGATGACCCTTCCAGAAAACTGTATGCTATTGTCTTCAGTCTATCTGCACAAAGCAAACAGTGTTCTCTTCTGGTCCCTTCACAAGCAACAATATTGAATCACTGAGAAGTAGGTCTTGGGCTGTTTGTCAGCATCACATGAGGTTAAGAGATATTATGCTCTCCGTGGGTTGGGCTGAAGCAGGGGTTTGGAAAGTACCAAGAAATTTTTGGACAAGAGAATTTTAGAAAACTCGGTAGAATGAGGGTGATAGTTAGGATATGACTTTTTGGCATGGCTGTGCCCATCCTCTTGGCCTTAGTGTCAGGGAACCTGGGTATGTGCTTACTGCCTCTACTTTTCTGCACTTAGGGATTTTTTACCTGGAAGACCTGTTTGGAGGAAATTTTTTCCTGCTTATATGATCTGATAAAACTCTCTGATGAGATCACTTCTGAGCTCTTGCTTCTCAAGAAGCAGAGCCAATGGGAGCTGAGATTACCAGCCCAAGTTCTATGTGACATCGCTGCAAGCAGATCCCAGAATTTTCATCCTCAAAATGCACACTGGCTTCCCATTTATTGTATAATCCCAGTATCATTTATTCTGGACTCTCTACTGTTGGCTGAACTGGGCTTTCAACCACTATCCTTCCATGAGATATTTCCATACAGTGTTCTTTAGTATTGTTCTCTACATTGGACATAAGATGCACCTTATGGCTGAGATCAAAGTATGTCCTTTTATAAAGCACATCTAATTAATATTGCATTGGACAGTGCTAATATTATATCACTGTTTTTGTGTGTTATATTTTCATGTATCAACCCATCTCAATGGAAAATAAAGAAACAATGAGACTTCTTCTAGGCAATAATTTCTTGTAAAGATAAGGCAATACAACTTTATCACTGCTGGTTAAGCAGTTACAACATTTAAACAGGGATTTGTTTGGCCTCTCATTTTGTGTCTTTAATTCAAATTGAATTAATCTTTTCTTCTAGTCTCTTATTTATTTAGGAAGTGCAAAAGGGTTCCATTGTTTTTCTTCTTCAAGTAAATGTTTTGTTAACAACTTATTTTGTTGTTCTTGTAAATTCTACCAAATTCTATCTGCTTACTCTATTAATAATGCATTCCTACAAATTTTGGAGAAATTTATAAAAGTATTTCATTGTATATACATGTATATATATATATGTATGTGTTTATGTATACATATGTCTGTATATTTGTGCATTCATGCTTATGTATGTGTGTTTGTGTGTGTGCATGTCAATGTGTGTATCTGTGTATAAATGAACATGTGTATCAATGTGTGTGTGCACATGCACATAGAGGCCTGAAGTAGACATCCAGTGTTTTCCACTATTGCTCTCTACCTTGTCTTTTAAGAAAGGGTTTTCACTGAACTGTAACCTCACCAATTAACTGGCCAAGGAGTTTCAGTAGCCCACTTCTCACTATTTGCCCCACTTCTTGTGTCACATACTTGTGAAACCAGACTTGGCATTTACATGGGTATTAGGGATCCAAGGGCAAATGCTCGTGATTACATATATAAACTTAATGATTAAGTCAAGATTTCAGCATCAAATTCTTAAGATAGTTTTCTCTAAAATTGACCTGTCATTAATGAGATAAAGTTGAAAAACATATAAGGTGTTTTCACTAAGCACTGAGGAAAGATGCAGTTTTTCGGCACAGTTTCTTGGCCCTCAGATGTCCTCAGTAAGGTTTTTGTTTGTTTTGTTTTTATTTTATTTTATTTTTAATGAGAGAAAGTTATATCATAGTTACCCAGAGGAGGAGGTCACCAGACAAGATGGAACTTACCTGTTTCTGCACACCTGTTCCCATGCCATTCTAGGATTTGAAAACTTTCAGTTTTCAAGATAAAAACTTAACAGCTACAGAAACACTATGTAAACATAAAAAAGGATGAAATATCTCAGATTAAAGATGATTTCTTTTATTTTTATGTTAATGTTGTGTGAATTTCTTTCTTCCTACTACTTTCTAATAAAGCCTATATTCGTTGCAAGACCTTTAAACAATAAAGTTACCTGAGGTAAGTGATAAATTATTTAAAAGGAAGTTAAAAACAACATAAAATGCCAAGACATGCCATCCTTCGAGAGCCAAACGTATAGTTTGTGGCATAAGTAATGAAAGCTGTGAGATTTTTTACATACAGGATGGCTTGATATTAGAGAATTACTGGTAGATTCTGGGGGAGGCATAGCCATGATTTGTAAAACCACTGAGGAGTCTACTTATGGCTCAAAACCTGTGCTTACATAGATAGCCCTGGTTAAACTCAAAGGGTCTGAAAACAAAGCAAAAAGACATGAATGTAGGATATGGGCTCATAGGGATGACAGGGATTGAAAGAATAACCATAATACATTTTATTGATATATGAAACTATCAAAGAATAAACCTAATTAGTAAACACAGCAATTTGAATTCAAGAGAATTAAACAAATACATCTAATTCTATATGTTTAAAGTATAAGATCTCTAAGTCACTGGGGAATGAGAAAGGTTCTTAAAATCCAAGTCCAAAGAGTTAAAATATTTTGTTGATTTATCATGAGGTTAAGCCCATCAGTCCTATGGGCTTGTGCTTAGTGATCTGCTCAATGGGGATAACTGTATCTGCTTTCCCCACATCATAACATTTCTATAATTAGCAATTGGGTTTATAAGTGTTGAAATACTTAGCATACTGGACACATTGTAAGATGTCAGATAGCAGCAGGTACAAACAGTTTTACAAAGAAATCAAAAAATCTGTGACATTTACCAGTTCACTTTGACTATAGAGTTGTGTGACAGAGAGTATGTTTGAAGTTTCCTCTATCAAATGACAAATAAATCATTTACTTATGCCCTTCCTTAAGAGTTGGCATGGAGGAAACATTTAAAATTTGGAGAAAAATTTAATAAAGCAATTACATATTGTGATTTTGAATTTGAAATGTAGAGAAAAAGTAGAAATATCTATTAAAAATTAAGGTCAGAGTCTGATTCTATGTGATATGTCATGTTACAAGTTAAAATATAATAGTTAGGAGTTTAAAACTATGGTGGAGGTGACTGAAACTTCCAGGATGAATCTACAATGTCTCTCTGTGTTGGGGCCTACTTGAATGAACTAGAAAATCTGCTCATATTTTGAATACCTCAGAATTTATTTGAATTTCCTGTATAATATTTCCCATTACACTGTGGAAATGTGTTAAGTGATTAATTATATTGTTCATTCTAATAAAAGACTCAAGAAAATTATTTAATAGAGTAATCAGAAAATAGAAGACAACTACTCCTGAATTTCTTGATAATTCAGTGGTTTTTTTCTGAGAACAAAAGTTCCAAGGAATAACAGTGTCATCATCTCTCCCATGGCATGAAGGGACTCTGAATGAGAAGGAAGGCCAGACACAAACAGCCTTGGTTGGAAAGACTGTGAATACAAATATTTCTTTAAGGGCAATATTCAGCACTTCCTTGTGGTGTGAATATATAATTAGAATTGTACACAAAAGGATAATTCTGGGATCTAACTTCAAGACAGCTATCAGCACCCAAGTGCATGCAATCCTACAAAGCCATCTCAATTTTTGGGACTGATACCTAAGATATGATAGGTTAATATGTACTTTAGTAGATAGTATCACAATATTAAGTAAACCATTCAAAGGTGAATTAAACCTCAGAGTAAAGGACAAGAAATCTGAAATTGTTGAGAACCTATCCTTTGCTAAGTTTTCTACAATTTCTCACTTCTCAAATTCTTACTGTTTGTAATAATTCCTAATAAAGCCTTGTTCTCCATTGTATTTTCCCAGGAAATCAGGCAGTATTTACTTTACTTGGTTCAAGTCAATAAACATGGAGGCTTATTCCAGGTCAACCTTTGATAACTGTATCTAGAATCTTAAGTCCTTGTTTCATACACAACTGGACTTCAACATTTCCCATCACTCTAAAAACCCTGCATCATTATTCCCCCAACAGAATGGAAAACTAATCAACATTGATCAGTTTTCCATTATCTGGAAACATGCAGGCAGTATTGATTTTCACCCTCATTTTATGATGTTATATTCTTAGCATTGGAATCAATTGATGAGAATCTATAGCCATAGAACAAGCTGCCTTTACCTTCTAACTTCACAGCAAATGGCTCACCTATGCTATTCATACAAAAGTCATCACCAGAGAAACTCGGGGAAGTCTTGTGTTGATGTGATTAAGAACACAACATCAAGTAGACTGAAGTAGACTAAAAAAGAAAAGACTCCTAAAAATAACCATTGTTTTTGGAGACATATTGAGCAGAAAACGATGCAGAGCAGATGTTAATGCATGGAGTGGCAGATGCCACATATCAAAGTAAGACACAAAGAATATGAAGGATAGGTACATGGTAGAGAAATGTTTTCTAGTCTTCTAAGGGCATAAGGAGGATAAGAAAACAATAGATTATTTTAAGAAAAAGAAAAAAATTGAATTTATCCTTGGGACTGGAGAGATGCTCAGCAGTTGAGAGTACACTGGTCTTACAAAAGACCCAAGTTCAGTTCTTAGCACACATATTAGGGGTCTGACAGCCATCTGTAACTTTAGCTCCCAGGAGATCCCATGTCTCAGTTTTTGGCAGACATCTGCACTAACATGTATATCTGCCCTACAGAGACATATAAATACAAATGCAATTAAAAATAAAAATATTCTTTGTTTTTTCAAAGAAAAGGACCTTGCTTTTTTTCTAAAAGTTTATTTTTAGAATAATGTAGATTTTCACTCTATTTTTGGACCTGTGAATAAGATTTAATAGATAAAAAACGTAGAGTTCCATGATTTGTGTCACAGCCACAAAAACCAGAAGCCCTCCAGGAAGACTCAAGCAGAACCCCTCCCAGTTCAGTGTGATGGAGGTTTGGATTTCTTTAGAAATACAGTTGTGTGGAATGACTATGTTAGGGTTGAGGGAATGCTTTGTCTACAACTAAAAAATAGACTCATTAAAAGGGTATGCAAATCAGCCTGATGACTGTCACCTATGGGGAATATATTTATGGAGAGACACCTGGGAACATTTGTGATCTTGGTCAACAGTAAGTTCCCCGGGGAGGAGAGCATAAAGGTTGGCTAATGAGAAAATATCTTGGTGCATAATTAGAGCGAGTATAAAAAGGAGGGCCCGGAAACCCCAGAGGGGCTTTTTGTTTGGCGTTGCTCATCACTGCTCATTGCTGCTTCATTTTGAAAGACTCAAGACAACTCTTTGCTGAAGGCTCTGGCTACTGAGACTTGCTGATCATTGCAGCTTAAATTGGGCAGAGCCATGTTGGATTGAGCTCAGGTGAAAAGTGACTACAAGACCATGTGAGTGCAGAATCTGCCCAGAGACTTGGCCTCTAGTGAGAGTCCAGCAACTGCTGTTTCAGAGGCCTAGAGATGGCACCACCTGCCCTTTGGGAGTTCAGCAATCTAGAGTGAAGTAAAGAGACCTGGGCTCCAAGGGAGGGTGTGGTAATTGCCATCAAGGTACTAGGGCTAGGCAACCACTGCAGCTGATGCTGATTACTGTGTTCCTGTTGCAGATTATAACTGTACTTCTGAATGCTGATTTGGCTGGACTATTGACTAATTGCCCCAATGACTTGCACCTAAAGACATTTTCATTTTGGTATCCTTTCTCCTGTGCCTCAGGTAGGTTGCATTGGAAGGTGTTTAGAAATATTAGTAAATAATTTAAAGGTATGCCTTCAGTTCAGTTTGATAATTGATCTTGCTTAGCTCACCTTTGACTTCCCCAGTGTAAGGAAATGATCCACCTTTACCAGAAGGCCAAGTAGGTGGGGAAGGTTAAGCACTACAGAATGACCACTGACATGCAGGCTGCATCAGGACAGGATGCCAAACTGAGTTTACTACCTGGAACTTACATGTTGGAAGTAAAGAACTACTCCAGCATGTGCTTATGGCATGTGCTTGCATGTGTATAGGTGCAAGCACACATACATGCACACAATAAATAACAATGTTTTTAAAGAAATTGCAGTTGAACAAGGCCAATCAGGAGAGAGCAGCGTCCAAACTGATATCTAGCACCAGTGTCCTGGAATTTTTGGGCCAGTATTTAATAGTACAACTATTACAGAGAGTGAGGTCTTCTATGAAGGTATGAAAATGAATGGATATTATTACCAGGACTTTGTTGAAATTGCTTGAGGTGATGATTGACATCAAGTCATCATGGATGATGATTGTCTCAGGCAATTTACGAAGATGCATTTAGCATAACCAAGAAGGAGAGTCTACCTACATATCCAATCTCCTGGGGCTGGTTTTTAATTTCTCTGTACTTTACTGTTAGATCATTAATCCAGACATTGTCTATGTTGTAGTTGAATAGATTTTGATGAGGATATTGTAGACCAAAGTTACAACAAATACAGGACCTTCATTAGTCAGACAGCGCAGGAGGAGAACTGGGTGCACCAGGGGGTGAAGTTAAAAGAATACACAGTATATACCTTGCCTTTGAGAAAACCTCTTTATGCCAGTATTCCTTACTACATTTGGGTCTTCCATGGTGAAGAAACCCATCCACACATGTGGAGTCAGTAGCTGTTGGGCCTGGAAAACACTACTCCATGGTCTGTGTTGACTCATCATTCCTGGTGAGGGTTTACTGAAGCAGAAAAGTAATTGCATCATTTCCTATCAATATATTGCTCATGTTGAGTAACATTCAGACACCTGTGTAGAGGACAGACCCAGATTTTGTGTTCAAGCACCTCAACTTGTTTTAAGGACAACTCTTTTGTGCCTCTGTGAAGATAGGAAAATGTAACTTATTAAGTTTAAGGTGCCTCATACAACTTAGTTTCTATACATCTTATCTTTCTCTTCTTTGGGTGTTTCTTTTCAGAGACAAATTGTCCATGCTTTTACTGTGTATTCCTTTTAGTAGAATTCCAGACATATTAGATTGAATTGGAAAGCGCTTTAGGAATCACATTGAGGTCACCAATTTCAATGTGTCCCTGTTGCATACTTTGGATGTCATGTCCATCCATGGCAACAGAGGTTTCCTCAATCATTCTTCATTTGTTGCTGTTTGACTTGACAGTTTCCCTTCACAGCAAAAATTCTCTTACACCTCCTGCCAAATTAGAGTTTATTGATAGACGAGGCCATAGCTAAGGTAAAATACATACTTAGCATTTGTTCATGTAATATCTGTCCTGTGCCCTGAATGACTTAAAGTGCTTTGCGTATATAAATATACTTAATTTTATATACAAATCTGTGAATGTATACTATCCCATGACATCCTTAAGGGAAAACACCTTCACACTGCAAACTTCTAACTCATGTACAAACATTGAAGTGACCTAAGGTTAGATTCTTAAACTGCTCCATCTGAAACTGATGTTGTGGCCACTCATCAAGATGCCCCTGGACATCCCATCAATGCAAATGACCATTTTGGGATATTAACTATTCAGAGTGATAGAGAAATTGATACAGGCTACTTGTGGCACAACATGGCAACTGCACTGAGAATGTGCATATTTTCTACTTCACTTCATTCCTGCTAGTTGGAAGTTGTATTCTCAGTGATTACACTGACAATTGATAATGGACTGTGAAAGTCACGGCAAAGAGAATGGAGGACTTAGTATTCAGTAGGACTTCAAGGTTTGAGGAGTTTTTAAGTGCCTATCTGCCATTCTTGCCCCACTATTATTAAGTAATTATAATTTTCAAAACAAAACAAAAATTTAAGTTCAAATAAATTATTTTTGTGAAAGATAACTTGTTGGTAGGGAATGAATATGTATCAAGATTTGTTTATCTTAATGACATATAAATGGGACTGACAAAATCCTTTTGGAAGAGGAGTCAATTAACATATTTATTTACATGGCCAGTGAGAGAACTCAGTGGGTTAAGGCAACCATTGCAAGCCTAAAGATCTGAGTACAATCCTCAGAACCTACAGGATGTACACAGAAGTGATCCCGGCAAATTGTCCTCTGATGTCTATGTCTATGATGGCATGGGAATGTGAAGGAAAGGACATAAACATCACAAAGGCTAAGCAAATATAATGCTTTTTTGTTTTTGTTTTTGGTTTTTCGAGACAAGGTTTCTCTGTGTAGCCCTGACTATCCTAGCCTCCTCAATTTTGTAGACCACACTGGCCTTGAACTCACAGAGATCTGCCTGCCTCTCCATCCCGAGTGCTGGGATTAAAGGTGTGCATGACCATGACTGGCAATTACAGACAGCTGTGAACTGCCATGTGGGTGCTGGGGTTTGAACTTGGGTGCTTTGGAAGAACAGCCAGTGTTCTTAACTGATGAGCCATCTCTCTAGCCCCAAATATAATGCTGTTTTTAAATTGCTTAAATTAAGAGACTTTATCATCATCACTACAAAGAAAGAAAGCTTAGAGACATCTGTCCTAGGCTAAGAAAGGGAATAAGAAGTTAATTCCCAGGAAAAGTCAATCCAGAGCATAGAGGATACAACTTTTTATTGTGCAAAAGTAAATGGGAACAGAGCAAGGACTCTGACTTCCCAAATAAAGAAATGAAGGCAAAAGCTGTGCTTGGTAAAACTTCAGGACTTAGATGCTCAGGGTGATACACTTTTGCCCAGGGCTTAAACTGGTGCACTGAGGGTGAAGGCATAAGGAATCTCTATCCTCGGGCTGGAGAAATGGCTCAGCAGTGAAGATACCTGCTGCCCTTCCACAGGACTGTTGTTTTGTTCACAGCACACACATGCCAAGAAGTTCACAGACACCTGTAACTCCAGCTTTAACAGGCCTGTCACCTTCATTCCACAAACACTATGCTCCTGTGCCTAAAACTACATTCAGAAAAACATATAATTGAATAAAAGGCCAAAAAGAATTTCTACCTCAGTAGTGAACTAAGCACATATGTGCCAGATGTTCAACACACTCGGATTTCATTAAATACTATCAGTCTCTATTACTTGAATGAATACATATCATTGTTAATTTACAAAATCACATAAAAGGAAGGAAACCAAGACTCTGCTTTATGCTTGTCAGATACATTACACAGGAAGGTTTTCAGCTCTGCAGTAATTGCATGTTTTCAGAATAAGCACACACATTCATACATTTGGTCTGTTCAAATCAATAAGTGGAAATTACATTCTGTGAGGTAGAAGAGAGCTCCCTCTACCAAGGCTAAGCAGTGCAAGATAAATGTGTATTTTTAAATTTCTTTGAATTTGACAGCTCTGTCAAAAGACCCCTTGACAGTCTTCTTGATCAACACCCCTGCCCCCTGAGACTGTTGGTAACCTGGCAGGGTGAAGACATCTTCTGCCAGTTTCTCTATTTTGAAGATTTAGGAATACCAGAGAGGATTATAGGCAGAAACCAAAAATAATTGTTCAAGTCAAAACTTATTCCACATCAAAAGACATTATGAGAGTATATGGAAGATAAAATACCAAAGAGCTACAGTAGTACTTAGATCCACCATAATTAAAAAAGCTGTATGTGTGAGATCATGTATATACATGTATGTGGCTATATGATCAAATATGTTTATGTGTGTGTGAGATCATGTCTATGTGCATGTGTGTATGTGAGTATGTACATTATTACAACACA
This sequence comes from Lophiomys imhausi, assembly GCA_907164525.1. Classification (NCBI taxonomy): domain Eukaryota; kingdom Metazoa; phylum Chordata; class Mammalia; order Rodentia; family Muridae; genus Lophiomys; species Lophiomys imhausi. The sequence continues at coordinate 3,651,170 of CAJQZJ010032546.1, forward strand.
ACACTCTTAAATCTCTACATGCTAAACTCTGGGCCTGTCTTATGTAAAATAAAACCTAGGACTGGAGATGAAGCTCAACTGCAAAGTTCATGGAAAGTAAGCAGGAGAGTCTGAGTTCCATCCTCAGAATTCATGCCATAAGGCCATAAGGCCACTCTGGTACATACCCATAATCCCAGAACTTCAGAGATGAAGCTCACCTAGCTGAACCAATGAACTTCAGATCCTAGAGACAGGACCTCTTTCAAATTCAAAGTGGAAAGCTCCAACAGAAATACATCAAATTTTGACCTGTAGTTTGGATATGCACAGTATGAATGTACAGTCCCCATAAAGCCTCTGCTTGTTTGCACGTGACCCCCCCCCACACGCATTTAAAAAATATTAAATTAAAGTTTGTTCCACCTCCAGTAACTCTTCTTAAGCCTCTATTCCCAAGATCAACTCTCAGCTTATTCATCTTATCCCTAGTTCAAATGACAGAATGAGGCAGCCATTCCTGCCACAGGTAACACAGAATGCTTCTTTGTATTTGTCTTTCTTGCCCCCTTCAACCTTTTGTTAAAAAATGTACTCAGGGATCCAGGAGCAGGAGTAGGACAACTCACATTCCTCAAACCAGAGAAGAGTAGGTTAGAGCCATCTATTTTCTTTTCCACTTAAGGAGGGACTGTACCACATCTCTTTGCCCTTGTGTTCCCATATCAGCCCCGGGGATCCAAATAGCCCTCTTCAGACAATGATGGTATTTTTTCCCTCTATCTTCCATATGAGGAGAAGTCATCAAAGTCCCATTTATTAATAGAGGATAGCTTCATGTGTTGCTCAGGGCTTTAGTGCCAGTGTTTGCTTACATTTCAAAGTTATAGAGTCATTTATTTCTTTTATGGCTGCCCAGCAATTTTAGGCAACATTTTTATAGCCCTCTTTTGTGAAGACACCAGTGCTTCTATTCAGCATATATCAAGGCTCAGGAAAATCACTGATTTTGATAAATTTTGATTCTTTGTTTCATCTTTAGATTTTTTTCCAATAAGTCTTGGAACTGGACTGATGGTGGCTTGGTTTAGAGGACTTGCTGCTCTTTCAGGGGACCCAGTTGTGATTCTTAACACCCTTATGGACTCTCACAGCCACTTGTAACTCTAGTTCCAGAAAATATGATGTCCTTTCTAGTCTCCTAAAGCACCAAGTATGTGTGCATGTGATACATATATGCACTAAAACACTCATACACACAAAATAAAACTAAATAAATATTAAAATATAAACACATGTCTCAATGGGATCAAAAAATTTGTTAGGAATATGGAAAATGCAACAGATAGCAACTACAAGAAAACATAAATCATTCTGACTTGATTAAAGGAAATGTAGGAGATAGAAGTTAAAATAGGGATCAACAAGCTTACCCCCTTATCATTTTTCTCTAGATGGATTTCTCAGTGATGCCTCTGTGTGTGCGTATGTGTGTGTGTGTGTGTTGTGTGCTCAAATATGTATGCAAATGTGTGCACAAATACCCATGTGCAGAGTTCAGAAGGGAATATATGATATCCTCTTCTGCCATTCTCTATTTTTATGATAGTAATACAATGCAGAATCACCTGTGAAGAAAGTCTCAAGGAGGAACTGTGTAGGACAATTGGACCTATGGGCATGCCTGTCAGTGATTAACTTTTACTGCCATAATTCAAGACCCAGGCTGAAGGTGGGCAGCACCATTTTCTAGTTAAGGGGACTAGGGTGAATAAGTGTAGAGAAAGTCCACTGGGTAGTAAGTATGCATACACAAAATTGTGTCATTTATTGACTCTAGATGTGATTATCTGCTTCATACTTCTGCCACTGTGACTTTTCTGCAGTTATGAACTGCATGGAATGCTAAACTACATAAAGAATTTGTCCCCTAGTGTGGTCATTTGAATAGGTATGGCCCCTATAGACTCATCTTTGATTGAATACTTGACTGATAGGGAGCGGCACTATTAGTAAGTGTGGCATTGTTTGAGTAGGTGTTACCATGTTGGAGGAATTGTGTCACCATAGGGGTAGGCTTTGAGTTCTCCTATGCTCAAACTACACCCAGCATTGTGCACAGTCTTCTTCTAGGGCCTTTGAATCAAGATTTATAACTCTCAGTTCTTTCTCCAACAACACGTCTGCCTGCATCATACCATGCTTCATACCACGATGATAATGGACCTCTGAAACTGTAAGCCAGCCCCAATTAAGTGTTTTCTTTTGTAAGAGTTGCCATGGCCATTATGTCAAGTCACAGCAATGAAACCCTAAGATACCTAGGTTGCTTTTGGCAAGGGTATTTTATAACAACAGCAGAAATTAAACTAGGATGGCCTTATCTGTTCAAACAAGATGTCTCACTAGGTTGGGAGCTTAGCTGGTCCTTGGCAAGCTCCAATAAACTAGGAGTCTCTGAACTCCTGACCTATGCTCACAATACTGATGCACAGGACCATGTTTCTTTTCTTTTTTTTTTTTTTTTTTCATAGATTTTGGGGATTTGAACTCAGGTCTGCATTCTTGTGTAACATCATTCTTACCTGTGGAGCCTACTCTACAGCTTCCACTCAGTGAGGGTTTTAATACAAATTCTCACATAATATTTTAATTAAATGATTGTTTCTGAGTATCAAAACAATAGAATATACACTGGTGCGATATCTGTGGTCCTATCCAGCCACCATGAATCTCCTTACTTTACAACTCCAGGCTAACTATGAATAGTCTGATAAAGTGGTCCTCAGAATTTGTGCCCGACCCATTACACTTACAACCCTGATTTTATGGATGCCTCATCCTTTGTTCTGGTCTATGGGATGGTGAAGTGGACCTGCACTCTCTTCTTTTGCTTCCACTTATCCAGGATTAGCAGCATGGTGAAGAGATGGCCTGCAGGTAAAGAGTACCACACAAAAGTCTACTACATACTGTAGGAGTTAGATAAATTAGATTTAGAAAATATATAGGAGTTTCTGATACTGTCTCTTAATTCGGGGCCTGAAGAACATTATCAGCATGAAGTCAGCAAAAACAGGAAAGACTTAATAGACTGAAAAACAGGAAAGACTCAATAGACTTGAAGCAAAGTATCTGGCCTGACATTGTTTTCAGCTGCTAAGTGGGCGCAGCCCAAATTAAGCTGAAACAGAGTTCCTCCTATTTAAAGACAGTGCGTGGAGTCCAGAAGAGAAGAGGCCCCTGATGCTAGAGAACTCCAAGAGTCCTGCTGAAAAAAGGGCTGGCCATTGATGGCCAGCTCTCTCCCTGAAGCAGAAAGAAGCCGGTGAGCAAAGAAAGCCTGAGCAAGACACCAAAAGGCCAAGGACTAAACCCTGTGGCTCAGCTTTTGCCTAGAGGGGTTTGATCTGTCCAAACAGTGGCCTAAAGGAAACTGTGCCTGGCTTTTAAGGACTGAGGCAGAGCACCTGAGTTCCTGATTCAAAAGAAGTAAGTTGGTATGTCTATATCTCATTTTTCTCAAGCCCATGCACTCCTACATAGGAGAAGAAGAAGGATACAGAAAAGGAAAAGTAGGAATTCCCTGGGGCTAACTTCCAAAACCCATTAAGACAGGACCATTTATCAGCTTGTAGTCTCTTCCCCTACATAACAGAGTTTTCAGTTATCCTTCAAATAACCAAAAAGAAGGGCATAGAAACACCCTCCCCACCCTCTGGGCATGGGACTTCGCTCTCTTAAAGTGACTTCCTGCTGATTTGGGTCGTAGTAGACCTGTTTGGGGCCCCAACCCAAATGGGAAAAATGATTAAAAATGTTAGTACAATCCTTTTATGTTCAGTCCTTCTGTTCTCAGCTGTTTAGATGACCTAAGGGGTTTGTAGACAGAAGCTGATCTTGCAGGCTTCACTGAGGTTCCGGCTGGGGCATTGTGTAGAGCTGAACGGTCCCAGCGACATTGGATTGCAGTGGTGGTTGCAGGCCCCCAATGGAGACAGCTATTGAGGAAGTCTGCCAGGCAGAATCAACTGGGTCACTCATCCTCCTTGGTGCCTGGTTCTGCTCTCTGCTGAGGATTCCGCTGTCCGCCGTCCCTGGGCTCCCCTAATGGACACTTCGATTCTCCTGGAACGATAAGAACAGAGCCCTGCCCCAATCCCAACCCTAGCACATAGCACAGGAAGGTCCAAGAAGAAGGGGCAGATTATTGAATATGCCCTTATACCTTTGTATATTGATACAAAATTTGTAGTTTATTTGGCTAAAGTGGTATTGACCATTGTTTATTGTGCAAAAATAAGATTGTATTGGATTACATCGGTATTGATCTTTGTATATTGATACAAAATTAAGATTATAGTTGGCCACAATGGTATTGACCCTTGCATATGGACGTAATATTAAGATTATATTGGGCTACATAGGCATTGATCTTGGTATATTGATACATAATTAAGAGTATATTTAACCACAATTGAATAGATCTTTGTATATTGATACAAATTTAAAGATAATGCTTCCCAATGGTATCATACCTAGAGATACTTAAAAATAAAATGTGAAGTTCTGACCTCTTGATACCAACCGTCTAAAACGGTCTAGGATAGTTAAAACAAACTCCTAGTCATGCAAACATGTCTCTTTGTTAGCTACTATGACAGTCTATCACAGATATTCTCTAAACTACCCAGTAATCAAGTTGCTAAGAGACAAGCAACATTTGCTTATCTAAATACAAGAGATGGATAGGGCATCTTCAAAAACCCCTAGAGATCTGCAGAATATGGCATTCAAAGATGTTATCTTAAATCAAGATTTTTTTTTTGATATCGAGACATATCAGTGCCTGACAGCACCCCCTATTCTACTCCAAGTAGAAGATAAGCATCGAAGAACCTCCACTGTAAGATGGTTGAATTAGTGGCAAGCCTTTCTCTTGGCATGAAAAAACCCCTTGCACCTACTGCAGACAGACTGCTGTCCAAAAAGCACAAAACTTGGTAGCAGGGAAGTCGACAGCCTAACTCTGCCAAGACAGGGTAGGTTAGTCCTTCATAATCCCTGCTCTACAACAAATGTCTGTCAGAGAAACAGGACCCAAAGGCTGAAGATTGATGCTGGAATGTATGGAGAGAAAATGGGAACTGTCCAGGCAGTTATTGGTATGTTCTTTCTTAGTTTTGGAAGCTGCAGGCTCTGCACTTCCTATATAAGCAAATATATTTATCCCTCTCAGGTCTCTGAGGTGGTTGAAGAATAGACAGATAGAATCTTATAGTTAAATTTTGAACTGTTTAGGAATCAAGAGGGTGTTATAGATCTATGAAGATACTCTTAAAAGTGTGTTGCAAGATAGTATGAATGTTGAGTCACATATAGACCTTTAAACTCATGGAGTTGGGTAGATAGTAGAATGTTAAAGTCAGGGGCCAAATAGGTATAAACTGAACATTGGGAAGGTATACTGGGCCAATTTACTCTCATAAATGTGGCATATTTATATCTATTGTTTTGTATAATACTTACTGTTATAAGAGAAGGAACCAGCTGTTGGACTGAAAGGGGAAACTTCTGGAGGGAAGAGGGTGGAAGGGCGGGATAGGAAGGCGGAATAGGGAGGGGTTTGTTACTGAGATGTAACTTGAAGAAAAAAAAATAAAGTATTTAATTAAAAAAAAAAGAAGTAAGTTGGCCTGCAGAAGGCTGGGGTCTCCCACAGAGAAGAAAGCATGAAGCCTTATTTAAGGTGAGACTGCAGTAACCAACTACCCTGATGAACCTGCATCTGAGAGATCCAGAAAAAGGACTGCTAAGTGTGTTAAAGAATCTACAACAAAGACTGTGTTCCTGACTACTGAGGACCTGCCCCAGAGACTGTATCATTCTAAAAGGTTATGAAAGTAGTTGTTATAATTATCAATAGGTTTAGTGGATAGGTTAAAGGGGTTGTAGGAATGTATAGGATTAATAGTTAAGAAATTTTTGGTGTTTGTTATAAGTGAATTTAGTAATAAATAAATAAGTGTTAAATAATAATTTAAAAGTTTGGTTACAACATACTCATTGTAAACACCCACAGAGGAAATCCAGAGGCCTTGGCGTGTGCTGATGGTTTCCCAGATCTAAGGAGTACAGAGACACAAATTCCTGAATCTCTCTAGGCAGTCTGTGGAGAAGCATCAATGTTCTTCAGATTCAGTCCTATCTCAAGAAGTAAAGGTCATGAAGAATTGAGGAAAGATACCTGAAATCAGACTCCGGCTGATACAGGTGTACACATGCTTACATGTGTGACTGAAGCCCATGTACACACACACACATACACACACACACACACACACACACACACACACACACACACAAATCCACCCAACATAATACAAGTATTGTGGTAGAATTCTTTTGTAGGAGCTAACAGAGTTAATAACAAATATTTAGTTTAGCTATCCTATAGTCAATGTCAGGATACTGGCAAAAATTTAGGTTTGTCTGATGTTTGATAGAAAGATGTGAGAATTAGTTTTTAATTTTGGATATTTCAAGTCTATGAAAAGTTACAGAAATAGTATATTTTCCCAGTATTTAAATACAGTAGTGAACACACACACATACACACACACAATTATGTACCCCTCAATATATTCTGCATTGATTCATCAATAGTTATCAAATGAATATTTTGTGTTCAGTCTTGGTTAGATGTTCTTGAAGAGTAACATGTCACACAGAGCTCTGTCTTTGAGATTTCATTTACCTAACACATCTTGAATGGGTCAAGAAAATGGGAGGGTAGCTGAATCAGCAAAAATATTTGCTCTTCAAGTACAAGGCTGTATTCTGACCTTGAGAGCCAATCCATGTCAAAATTCCAGGTGTGGTAGCATCTGGTGAAAATACCAACATGGGCAAGGCATTGAGGATGGAGAAGGGATGTTGTCTGCACTTCAGCAGTCAGCCATCCTAGCATGCTTGCTGAACTCCAGGTTTATATGAATTGATGATGCCTCAAAGGAAGTAGACAGAGTTACTGAGTCTGAAACCCAAAGTTGTCCCCAGCTTCCATAGGCAGGCATTCACATATGCACCTGTGCATACAATACACATAAAAATTAATGTAAGTAAGGTAACAAGTGCATTATTAAAGCATGCTGTAACAAAGTAAACAGAGATATAGTACCTAGAAATGGTAGGTATCCCTGTCTGAACAGCCAGTGTTTACTGTCCTGAGTCCATTCTGCCCCAGCAGAGAAGCACCTGATGCCACATCCATTGTAACATCTACCAGGCATGCTACAACATTTCATGGTTTTAACCTATATTTATTCTGCCCAATTAAAACATTCACTTGGGTTTTGAGAGACTCAGCAGGTGTCTGAACACCTAGAAAGGTCAAGAAAGAGGTTTAAGAATAGGACTTGTCCAATTTAAGCCACAGTAGATCTTAGGCACAAGCAAAAAAAAAAAAATCAATTACATTGTTGATGAGGTCACAGGATGCTGGGTCATCACCTCCAAACCACCTTTTCAGCAATTTATCCAACCATTAATAATGACTTAATGCAATATTGTTATTTACACATCTAATTTTTTCACTAGTGTAGTTCTTCTGTTTGACAACAACAAAAGAGTTATATTAAGAATATCTGCTAATCGTCTGCTTCAATTAATTTAAAAGGGGAAATCTAAATGTCTTTTTACATTTTCTAATTAAGAAAGTATTATGAGTTTTAATTAATGTCTTAATTAGATGCCATTATCTGCTCCTGGAACAGGTGCATTAATTGAAATCAGGCCCTGACTGCTGTTGTATGTGTTCTTTAGCTTTATTGGTATCATTTTTATTTTTTAAAAAATAAATATATGCTATTGCTGTGGGCAAAACCCTCTGCAGCTGGAATGCTACTTGTCAGAAACATTTTCTAGATTTTGATTTCCACTGTCACTTGGGCTGTTTTCTTTTCTGTAAGTGTATCATGTGACCTTCCCCTAGGGATACATAAACAAAAGTCTATCATCAAAAATAGGTCATCAAGGAGATAAATAAAGAAAGCATTCCACCCAAGTGCAATTTGGTGAACTAGTAAGTTTAGTTGGCTTTGTTTATAGGACCATTGAGAAGGTTACCTACAAGAGCATGGGTAGCACAAAGGCAGTTAGAGCACTGAAGAAAGAAGGACTTAATCCCACTAACCACCAACTGCCTATGTCACTTTGGGGATGGTTGTGGGCTCATGAGGCCCTCCTTGTTAGCAACCATTAATTCTCTATAAATTCTTGGGAAAGAATGAACCATGTGAACACTCACCTATAGCAACACTAAGCTTCTGTGAAGGATGGGATCACCCAAGCCTGTCTCCCTTAGCACCTGCTTTCTGTGAACCTTCTTAAGAGGTAGAGAATCCTGTGACTCTACCCCATCTGTGATAGAAAGTCACCTGCTCCAATTTTGTGCAGGACTCCTTCAGTATTCATAGGTGCTTATGGTTGAAGAGGATAAGTACCAAGTCATGCTCTGAGGATTGTCCACAACAATGTCTCCCACTCTTTTAAGACTCTGATCCCCTGTGTCCTTCTAGGTTTCCTAGAATCTCAAGTACTTGGTGCATGATTCCACTGTGTTAGATACTCAGTCTCACTGGGTACCTGTTGTATATACATTAGTTTATGGATAAAGAGTGAAAATACAGAAGGGGGCAAAGACAAGAATCTTCAGGGGAACAACCAATGCCTACGGGAACAACCAATACCTACAGTGAACACAGCAGTGAGGTCCAACACTCACTTGGTAGAGTAAATGCCTAGCATGTTTTCAGCTCAGTGAGAAACCTTGTCTCAGGGACTGTGATGAGCATTGGTGGAAGACACTAAATGTTAACCTCTGACCTCCACATGCATGTACTCATACAACTGCTCACAAGCATGGCCATAAATGCACTAAACTACAACACACACACACACACACACACACACACACACACACACACACACCTGTGTACAAGCACACACACAAGAATATACAGATACAAAATTTAGGTGGCTGAAAGTTCAAACTATTTTTTGCAATGGTTTCCAACTAGAATTTCAAATTTGATTTAAAGATAATAGATTATATGCCCTTGTACCTCTTTTTGAAGATCATAGAATACCTGTCTTAGACTCCTGCAGCTAATGTCCTTACTCAGGCAATATCCTGAGGGTAATGGTATCTGGTATGTAGCACTTTACATCCTATGTGCTGCACCAGCAAACTAACTGCCCAGGTCAAGGTATGTCTTTGAAAGGAACATCGAGAAACTCAATTTGGAGTCAAGTGTCAACTCTCAGAGTACTCTCTCAGTAATAATATTCCTTATTTTGAACCCCTTCCAAATTATAGTAAGAATCAAATCTGTCCTCTGAACTGTGACAAGGACAGATTGAAATATATTCTAATACCAGCATTTTCCACTTCTCTCCATTACACAGAATTTGTTGATTCAAATGGTATACTTTCTAATGCTATATTTCTCTTAAATCTAGGACTATTGTTTCTTTTTATTTTCCTGGGAAGAAGACTGATGCTAGTAACACACTACATGTGAAAGAGAGAATAAACCCAATGGAAAAAAAAACACAAATTGCCTGTGGTGAGGGAAGAAACACTCTGCTCCAGGAACCATGATGGGATGTTTCTTTACTTTAATATCCTAACTCACTGACAAGTAGTAAACATTATTCAGAGTGTTAACAAAAAATAATATGATGACTATTTTTATTGTTTCTTTAATTACGAGGGTTTCAAACATGCTTGTAGTGTGAATATTGTAAGTCCTAATATCCATGGATGATACACCAAGATCTCACCAATTCTATTTTATCGAAACTCACAGCCATTTGCCCCAGTTTTGATTATTTGGGAAAATACTTAGGTCAAATCACCACATGATGTAGAATCATCTCAGTACATATATCTGGAAGATTTGAATCCATTTTTCCTCTTAAGTAGCTATATCATGTCAATAAAGCTCATAAGTCAATTAAAAAAACATTTCAGATAGTGCTGAAGTTGACGTATTAGTCATTGGATTGAAGCTTGCTTGTTTTCATCTTTCAAGGAAATGGCCAATGCCAAAGGTCCCTCTAAGTTTGGTTTGAATTAATTATTTCTCTTCTATCACTTTTTATTTTCCCCTTGCAACAGCGTGTTGAAGAAAACATATTTGTCATGCAAAATTTCTAGCCATTCCTCTGGTCTCATCTTACATGCTGTCTGTTCCTGTAAATTGGTAATCACATTTTATGAGTCTCACAGAAACTTTGGCAAGAATTCTTCATGTGTTGGTTATATATCTACTTCACAAACATACATTGTTTAGATGGCTTAGAGGTCACGTGGGCATCCCTGAACATACTGCTTAAGGCATTAATTCCTTAGGGTCAAGTGAATTAACTATGAATGTGAACTATGTCAATTCTCCCCCCCCGCCCAGCATTATTTATTAACCTGAATCCTCTATGGGGAAAAAAAAAATCTCATGTATTGTTTGGGAATAGAAGTGCAGTGAATAGAGGCAACAAATAATCTTTACAATTGCTTTATGTGTCAAATATTAAAATTATGGTTCATGTTTCTATTATCCAATAAGTAAATGTATAGATGTAAAATTAATTAAAGATCATGAAGCATCTAGTATTTATCATCTTTGTTTCCTAAATTGGCCAATCTCAGTTAGCAGTACTCTTTTTAAAGTTGATTATTGAGTCATATTAATAAGATGGTCTTTGTGTCTGAGAGCTTCTTATTACTAGGTGGCAAGAAACTTCTGAGTTTATCTTCTCTTGCTTGCCGATGGGCCATTTGCAAAGAGAAAACACTGTATGGAGCCACATGACATTCAGAAGCAAGCATAACACTATGGGAACTTTCAAAGGTTTGCTGTCTCTTAGACAGCTTCCCCAAAAACCTAGAAATAATGTAATTCTTTTGGAATAAACATACATTCCAAGTTCATACTGCTACTTCCAATTCATGTTCAGACAACATAGTCTTTATTGATCTTACCTCACAGTTGTTATCACCTTATGTTGGTCCTCAGTGTGCCTAGAAAAGGACTCATTACTGCATTCTACCAATATATCTGTTATACCAACTCACCCTCAACAATAAGACAAAACAACTATAGCAGCATGTATTTTGTCTTGATTTATGGCACACTTTTTGTCATCTCATCTACTAGGATAATGATGGTATTTTATATACGATGAAAATTTGTATTTGTGTCATCAGTTCCAATTTATATTAAGGTGTTTGTTTCAATTTCCTAATTTGGGGATATCATTTTATTTTATAATTTTGAAAAATGCTCAGGTGTTTATACGTTCATAGAACTACATTGTATTTTCAGAGAAAACAAGTGTATATTCTTATCACACATCTTTTTTCATACCAACCTGTTTAATTACATATTTTTATATAATTGTAAGCATGTTGTACATATGTACACACATGCATACACATACAACATACATTTGTATATTGTATGGATTCATTCATAAGTACATATGAAAATGTGTATTATATACCCACACTCAACACACAATTATTTTCACTTATTATAATAAACTATATATCTCTCCTCCTATTATTCTCCCCTTTATGTTATTGTCAGAAGTTAACATACACTATTACATAAAAATATCCAATTTATTTTATAGTTTATTATAGGCCTTTTTGGAGATTTACTGAAAGTTATTCAATCATTTCGTTACTAATGGGCATTTAGAGTGTTTGCATTTTCACTACTAGAAATCAAATACATTCTTTGCTCATGGATGGATATCTTGTGCATATGCTTTGCAACAGGTACTTGGAATTTTAGATAAAATGTTTCAGTAGCCTGAAAGATGCTACCAAATTATAAACAGATTTTTAATTATGACACAACTTGTATTAATATTTTAGTCTTTGTGTGAGTGTGATTCTGCGCACACTATGTCATGCCTGCAGAAGTCAGAGGACAACTTCAAGTGTTGGTCCTCACTTACCGCTTTGCTTCATACAGTGTCTCTTGTTTGCTAACACAAATGCTAGAGAACCTAGCTAGGGAGATGTCTGGAGCTTCTCCTGTTTCTGTTTACTGTCTTGCTACAGGAATAGTAGGATTATAAATACACTCTACTGTGCATCGTGTAGTGTTCTGGTGAATCAAGTCAGGTTCTTAAGCATACATACCAAGTATTTTTCCCAATGAGACATTCTCCAGAACTTTCCCATAAATTTTTTGCTTCTGACCTGCTTCCTGTTTTGGATTTAGTTAGGGTATTTTGCATTTTCTTCTTATATCCCAGTCTAAGACTCTGAATTCAAGATTAAAGGCAATGGCTTTTATTTTTTCTGCAAAATACAAGTTCATATATCAACATATTTTTGTTTGTAGTAATTATTGATTTTCAATATCTTATCTTCTAGACTTCAGTTGTTTATTATTCATGCAAGCTTATTAAGTGTCAGAGTCATAAATTATATCAAGTATTATTGTGAGTTAAAGACATCATGAACACTACCACTGGGAAGAGAAATTATTTTATTTTATAACTTTGAAAAATACTATGTCTTCATTATTTATAGAACATTGTATATTCAGAAAAGCCAAGCCACAATTCTTACTCCTTCCATATTTTCTCTTAAAAACAAAGATAAACTTTTGCTTAATTACATATTTTCATTGTTTATATACATATATGAGCAAATTATATATATATATGCACATAAATTTTAATGACATGTAAATTACATAGATATTATTGAATACCCATTTTCAATCATAAAATCTAAACTCAGGTTGTAAGTGAAGAAATCCAAAGCCCAAGCTTACAGTTTATGGTTACTTGGATTTATAAAGTAAAACAAACCTAAACTATGAAACAATCCCAAGAACCCAAGGGAACAAATGACACAAGTTTGTACTTTTTAGGTCTTTGAGTAGTGGGAAATGATGCTATACAGTTTTTCTTGCTCTGTCTATTGAATAGCATAAGCATTCTGAAGTCAGATTTAGGTGAAGGATAAAACACCTGTAAGAAGAGGAGATGGAGACATGCTTGTCAGGAAAGTGATTGACAATCAAGCACAAGGACTTGAATTTATCCTAAGAAATCACCTAAAGAAAAGCTGGGCATAGTGGGGCAAACTTACAAAGTCAGCATTGAGAAGACAGAGACTTGATGATTCCAGAGGTTTCCTGGCCAGCCAGCCTAACCAAATCAGAAAGTCCTGGTTTCAGCGAGAAACATGTCAAAAGCAAGTGGGCCCAGAAAGATGGCTCAGAAGTTAAGAGTACTTGGTGATCTTAAAGAGAGAACCCAAACAGCTTGTAAGATATGTCACCCTCTTCTGGATGCCATGGGCACTGGGACTCACACACAAACACATGTACTTATCTAAATAACAATAAAGTGAATCTTAAATTTAAAAAAAGTAGATGAGCCCTGAGTAATACCTGATGAGGTTGACCTCTGGCCTCCACAAATGCACATATACATATACATATGTGCTGTGGAATGAATACAAGTTAGAGGCAGTATCAGAGTCTGAGAGGGATCCTAAAAATGCTGAGGAAAAGTGTAGAGATGATAATGAAACTGACCAATGTCAGCAGGGACACACTGCCAGAACTGCTGGAGTCAAGTTTGAGAGTGAAATTGTAGGGTTTATCTGTGAGTTGAAAGGCCAAACTAAATCCAGAACAGAAAGTAGATCATGAGCAGTAAATGATGGTTGAGGTCTGGATCCAGAAAGGTGAACAGGTAGAAGGGGAGGCTGTCAAATAGGCCGTGTCTATAATGGGGAACTCAGCTGCAAAGGGGAGTCTTCAGCCTGTGACACATACATATCGGGTATTAGATAGCAGGTGTAGTATGTGCCATCATATTGTAATGTTTTCCTCACTTTCTGTGATCAAGGTGAGCAAGTTACATCCTTTCTTTGGTCTTTTTGGCCCAGTAACATTTTAGGCCTGGTTTCTTTGATATAATTTTAAATTCCCCACATGTTTCCCAGTCTCAATTCACCCAAGTAAACTTATAGTGTGGGTCTCTTTCTGTTGTTTAAGATGCTTTTTATTGATCTGTACTGGGCGAATGGTTCCTGATCCCCATCTGGATCCACCAAATGGCTGTAGTCATGTTTTGCCCTCAGAACAGAGTTAATGTTACTTATGAAATGGAATTGACAAGAGCAAGGCACAGCCTGAAAAACCCTGTTTAGTACCACGGGAAGTAGAGTAGCACAGCCTTATCTCAACAGTGTCAAATGCAAGGCCTGGAATGAGTTTGAGACTGGGGTCACTTAACAGAGATCAGGCCTGGCATGACATCTGGTTAGCCACTAGTGTACACATGTGTATGTGTGTGTGTGTGTGGGGGGGTTCATTATAAAATCTAGGAACCTGCTTTACAACTTAGTACTGTGCCTGTAAAATGGATAGTTTTCTTTTCGGTGAATTTCCTAAGACCTGAGGAAAGTGGCCTAAAGTTAGTGGAGCTTCCTCTAGATCACATAACCAGAAAACACCCAATGGCTCAGCAGGTGAAGGTGAGAGCCACCAAGCCTGAAGACATGAGTTTGATACCCAGAAGGTAAATGGTGGAAGGAAAAAATTGACTCCCTCACATTGTCATCTCGCCTCTTATAGCATTAAGATTTCCTGGAGAGACACAGACAAATACCTATTTTCTCGAATTGGGCAACAACATAGCAATATATGATTTCACAAAAGTCCAGCTTACTGAGACCTCTGAGTGTTTGAAGCTTGTTTCCAGAGCATTAGTGAGGGGTTACTTAACGAAGAGTGAGTAATCCTCCAATGGTTGTATCCCACCCCATAGTGATTGGTGACCTCTTGGAAACTGCATTCATGGATTTTCCATTTAGATTAACTTTAAAATTCTTATATACTCTCATATCTCCCAAGATTCCTTGCAGATGGGGAGGAAGCAATAATGTACTCCCAAAGGAAGTTCTTCTAGCACTCTGTGGTAAAGTCAGCAGCTCCATTCCTTTTACCACGCGCCTGTCTTTCTCTGAATTGTTCTCTTCTAGTTACCATAGTTACTGTAGGCAAAGTCCAAGAAGGCATCTTGCTATGTCCAGAGGGGAAAGCTTGTCATACAATGTGTACATAAATATTCTATGCTCCCCACTGAATTAAAAAAAGGAAAGAAAAGAAAAGAAAAACTTTGATAAAATTCCAATAAAAGAAACAAAGACTAGATCAAAGGTTAATAGAACCCAAGAAAAAGTAAAGATGGGGAAAAAACATGAAAGAACAAAAAGACAGTGACCTCAAATCCTTCCTCAAAGAGAATTACACTGAGGTCAATGTAAGTACTATATTATGTACAATATGATGTGAGCCTTGGGCATGAAATTATATTCAACCTTCTCTGTCCAGACAAGACAAGAATAATGAATTTCATTCTGTCACTGCTGATTTTACCTCTGTGGTCATATAAAGGCTGTTCTTTGTGGTCCCAAACTCACGATGGATACTTGAAATAGGAAATTGCTAACTGAATTTATTACTGTGGTGAATTTAAGCTTTTAGCTTTTGTGGACAGTGGGCCAAGAAATCACAGTTCATTGTATTTGCTGCCATCAGTGTGTGACTTTGTGATGAGCTCATCAATTTAAAGCCCCAAGCTGCTCCTCAGGTACAGTTTTAACTAAGCAATGATAGATAATGCTATTCTTTGTTATGTTTTGCTTTTTAATTTTTTTTTTTTGGTTTTTCGAGACAGGGTTTCTCTGTGTAGCCCTGGCTGTCCTGGACTCACTTTGTAGACCAGGCTGGCCTCGAACTCGCAAAGATCCTCCTGCCTCTGCCTCCCAAGTGCTGGGATTAAAGGCGTGCGCCACCACTGCCCGGCTGCTTTTTAATTTTTTAAACACAGATTTTTATCATATATATCATATGAAATATATACTATTGAAAATATTTTTCCATCCAGTATTTTCTTATTTTTTCTGTTTATTTATTACTTCAATTTATATCTCCATCACAGTCCCTCCCTTCCACCCCTCCTAGGCTCACTCTCTCACTCTCCCTCCCACCCTCTCCTCCTTCTCCCACCTATCCTAATCATCCAGTATGGGATGCTCTCCATATCAACCCCCTTCAGTTCAGCAGTCCTATAAGGGCTAAGAGATTCCTCTTGCACTGAGGGGCTATAGGGCAGCTCCAGTAAGGCAACATGTCCCACTAACAGGTAACAAAGTTGTTCTTGTTCCTTTTGGTCTGTTGGTTGTAGGACAGTTATCCTGTACTATATGGATAAAATCCAGTTATAAGTGAATACATGCCATGTGCATCATTCTGGGTCTGGGTTAGCTCACTCAGGATGAGCTTTTCTAGTTCCATCCATTTGTCAGCAAATTGTATGATTTCCTTGTTTCTGATGGCTGAGTAGTATTTCATTGTGTAAATGTACCACATTTCTTTTAATCATTCCTTGGTTGAAGGACATCTGGGTTGTTTCCAGTTTATAGCTGTTACAAATGAAGCTATGAACACATTTGAGGAGATGTCCTTGTGGATTGGTGAGGAATCATTTGAGTGTTTACTCAGGAGTGATATGGCTGGGTCTTGAGGTAGAGCTATTCCAACTTTTCTAAGATATGACTAGAATGATTTCCATAGTGGTTGTACAAGTTTGCACTCCCACCAGCATAGGACAAGTTTTCCCCTTTCTCCACAACCTCACCAGCATGTGCTGTCATTGAGCTTTTGATCTTAACAATTCTGATAGGTGTGAGATGGAATCTCAGAGTCATCTTAGTTCCATTTCTCTGATGTTTAGCATCCAGTATTTTCTGATTATGTTTCTCCTTACCCAGCTCCTGAAATCATCCTATGCCACCTACCCAAATCCCAGTCCCCCACTCTCATTAAAATACCTATTATTTCTAAGTTTAAAACTACCACTGAGAATATGCCTCATTCCTTGGCCCTCAAATTCCTTGTTACCAGGAGAGTTTCCTCTTCCTGGGACTTTTCCCCATTTATATGTGGTCTTTCTCAATCAATTCTCAGTTCTCTTTTCCTGGTATTGAGGATGTCTTCAACCTTCCCTGCAGGATGACATCTTGCCATTATTGGTGCTTCGGCCTCCTTCTTGGCAGTTTTTGGATCACTCACCATTGGGAGCACTCCACTTTTGCTTATTTTTATTGTTAGGTTCCCTGAGTAGCATAAGGATTGTATGAAGAAATATTTATCTGTTATCATTCTTTTATCCTCAACATTTAAGGCAGCGAAGTTCCTATGTAGCAGTCTAGTCGATGAACTACAGAAAGAAGCAGTGGAATTATACAAAATAGAGGAATTCTTTCCCCTTTCAAAGGGATGTTGAGAGAAACACATGGAATAAGTGTTCAAAAAAATGCAAGAACCAATTTGTCAGCATGAGAATACACAGCTACCATGTAGGAGGGGATTGTAACATCAAACCACTGACGTGCCCTAGCTTCTGGTCATATAGCAACTTACCCGGTTTTAGCACCAGCATTTACTGACCTTATGTTTTACTATCCATTTAAGACATTAAAGTAAAAGTTATTCAGAGAGAACTATGAACTAGTTTTTTAACTATAAGAGTAAAGTGAAAGTGGAATTAAAGTGACAGCAGGAAACTGCTGACATTCTAGATCACAGAATCTTTGGAGAGAGGCTGGACAGATGGCTCAGTGGTTAGGAACTCTTTCTGCTCTTCCTGAGGATCCAATGTCAGTTCTGAGCTCTAAGTTGTTTACATCCTTTTCCAACTCCAGCTCCAAGGGATCTGATACCATCTTTTTGCCTCTGCAACTACCTGCACTCATGTCCTCTACCTCCCAATAAATATACATATAACTAAAACTAAAATAAATCATTTTTAAAAAGGAATATTCATAGAAAATTAACGTTTCACTGAAAACCCAAGAAATTAATGTATTTGGATTTGGGGAGAGGAGAAACTAGAATGAATGCTCAGTAAGGACATCATTTTCTGGATGCGAGGGAGAATACATTATAATGCCTGCAGTTCCTCAACTAGTAGTAACCTTAAATAATCAGAAAAGTTCATGGTTATGCACAAGGTTGTGCTATTCTCAAATTTAGGGAGAGAATTTGCTTGTTGCAGTCAGTAACAGTTAATGCAGAGATTCACAACTTGTTAAGCATACATTGCTATTGAGTGTTCTAGAAAGGAAAATAGAACTTCAAGAAAGATAAGCTGGAGCTAGGAAATTGGTTGTCTGGTAATGGATAACAGGAGAAAGCACTGGAACCTAGGAAGAAACAAACAATAAATCATTGCCTCTAAAAATGTGACAATGAGGAGAGAAGCCAGTGAATGATAATTGAAGTCCAGGAGCTTCACATCTAAACTACACATGATACATGGTTCCTTTCAAAGAAAACACAGCAGAGAGACAGATACAAGAAAGCATGTGCCTGGTGATTCCCCCCCCCCTTTTTTTTTTTTTTTTTTTTTTAGCCTTGATTCATCCTCTAGTGCCTGCCATTTGCTAAACTTACTTGGAAATCTTAATGACAAAGAATCCTGGGTCAGGTGTTGGAGACCATAGTAGTATAAGATAGGATGTTGTGGAGGACACAACATCACAAATGGCTCCTACAAAGTCACTTTCAGAACTCATGGGGATTCTGTCTCAACTATCCTGCCTTGAAGAAAAATGCTACATGCTACATATCCTACTCCATCTCTACAATAGTGGTGGAAACACTGGCTGTTACCCAAGAACAATATCTGTTCTCCTGCAGAAGTATGTACACATCCCACCCAAAGTAAGAAGCACCTGTTAATAAATCACACTGAGAAACGTCTCAGTCATCTTTTGATAAGTGTTCAGGGTCTCAGAGTCTCCACATTCATTTCAAAATTACTTTACCTAGGTTGCTTCTTAAAAAATCTATTGCAAATAATACATATTTTTAAAGGCTTATAGGAGAATTTTATAGAATTAGCATATTGATATAGCATGGCTTCTTGGAGTTTAAAAATATGTAATGATAAATATTTGGAAACACTAAGGGGACACTTCTAACAGTGCTGTAGTACATAATGTGATCTTGTAAGCAACATTCAGTGGTACAGGATGTTTGAATTATCCTAGTATATGTGAGCACATTTTTCTAAAGGACATGGTGACAATTTCCCAACATGATTAATTAAACAGGGCAGTTTGCTTTTTGTCCACACAGTGTCATCAATTGACTACTTATATTTATAGACTTGGTTACTTGTGGAAAATATAGATTCATAATAGAAGATATGAGTGAATGAAAGCTGAGAGGAAACCACTGCAATGCTTTTCACAGAGATACATCTCATGACTAACCCATGACACTGTTTAAATGTTTCTTTATCAATCTGAGAACTAATCAGTAAATAATATCACCTAGCATTAAAGCATGGTCAATTCTTTTCAAATAATTTTCCAGGATATTTTTATTAATTTTACAAAATTGGTGGTATAATTCTATTTATGATATTATAGGAAGATGTTTTCCAAGTTATTGTTACTATCACCATTATTATTACTCCCTTTTAAAATGTACATTTTGGGGCCAGAAAGATGGCTCAGTGGTAAAGGTGATTGCTGCTAAGTGTGGTGACCTCAATCAGTCTCTGAAACCTGCACTGTGGAAGCAGAGAATAGACTTCTGCACATTATACACTGTCCTCCACACACACATTGTGACATGTGCCTGTAGCCACCATAACAGGAAAATAAATACAATTTGATTTTCTAAAAATATGTACAGTGTATTTAATTTCCATGAGATATATCAGAGCTGCAATGAAATGAAACTATTGAAAGTCAAATCAAGATAGTTAGGGTTACTGTAGTGCTTTTGATCCACAAAATTAGAACACTATTATATTTTAAAATGAAAATGTCCTTGTAGGTTTTTATACTATATCCATTGAAAAGTAATACTTTCTGATCAATTTTGAGAATGGGTGTTGTGACCAAAAATGTTTCCTACCTAAAAAAGAGGGAATAAAAGAAAAGCACCTGAATATTGCTGAAAGCTAAGCTTTATATTTTACTAATCCAGAGCCAACAGAGTATTTACCAAAAGCAATCAATAAAACCCTACTAGGCATAAATCAATAGATATCAAGTCAAAAGCACACTGTTATGTACAAGTCAATATATTTAACTGAACATATAGAGAATTTACATTAAAACAAGTCCTGGCATTCCCAATCCCCATCCCCTTTAGTAGCATAATGTATACTCAAGCAAATTATGTGTCTAGCAAAATAGCTCGACACAATTCCACTTAAACAACTTAGAAGAAAATATTTAATTTAATTAAAAAAATCACCTTGAGTTAAGGTAGCTTGCCAAAATACTTCCAAATACTTGTCTTTCTTTCCCTGCCTGTAATCACCAGGAAAGAAGAACATATAAGAAAACCTTTTGCTGAGCTGGGTGTAGTGGCGCACGCCTTTAATCCCAACACTCGGGAGGCAGAGGCAGGCGGATCTCTGTGAGTTCGAGCCCAGCCTGGTCTACAAAGCGAGTCCAGGACAGCCAGGGATACACAGAGAAACCCTGTCTCGAAAAACCAAAAAAAAAAAAAACAACAACAAAAAACAAAACAACAACAAAAAAAAAGAAAACCTTTTGCCATACACATGGATTAGAAAAAGTATTGGACTGACAGGTTCTGTAGTTGTGGAGAAATCACATAAAGTCTTGGACTCACCTCCCTCTTCTCTTCTTCCCCAGCGTTGACATAGCTCAACATTTAATGACTAATGGCTTCCAGATGTGGTCCATGTTATGAGGAGCAAAGCTTTTACAATCAAGACATCCTTTCCACAAACCTGAATATGCCTCTGTGCATAGCTTTAGCCAGGGCTCTTCCTAGCAGATTCATGACTTCAGTCATCTTTTCTTGCTGTTAATTTAAAGTTGAAGCTGGAGGGATAGTTTGTAGCAATGGAAAAAATGAGTTTCCTTTGAGGCCAATGGTAAATTACTAATCAAAAACATGGAACCACCAAATTGTTATCCATCAAATTCCTGCACTCCTTCACTTTACTGAATAAAATGTTCTCACATTGCTATTTGGAAATTGAAATGGAGACAAACCATATACCCCAGGGTGAGTGAAAATCTGTGATATCTCAACAACATTACCCATTTCCAACAACCAATAGTATAAAAACCTGTATTCATTGGAAAAAATAACTTTTACAATGGGACAAGAAGGGGACCGGGTTATTTGGGTCTACTTTTTCCCTGTAAACTAAGCCATGGAATTACATCTGAGTGTGAACAACCCACCAAGTTCTGCAAGAAAGAACTAAGAAGGGGCCATAGGAAGATAGACAAAGTTTTTCTGAAAGTTTTATATCAATAAACACTTCAAGGACATTATTATTGTAGATTAAAGCTGAGCTCATAAAGTCTCTAGAAGGTGAAAGAGGAAAGGAGTATTTTGGAGATCAACATCAAAGTCCAAAATGTGCTTTTGTGGTTTTGTGGCAATATCAAACAAATCTGTTATGGATTTCAAGTATCAGGATTTTCTAGAAGTGAGAAAGTACTCTTGATAGGAAAGAACACCTAAAAATCTCTGATAATACATTGAAATTTACTGTAAAATGGTACACCTGAGATAGTTTTTGTGTACTTTATTAGAAGTTAGATTTACATATGCATAACCATATGCACATACATATGGCAGAACCTATTCCTGTTCCCTTTGGTGC
Source organism: Lophiomys imhausi (assembly GCA_907164525.1). Taxonomy (NCBI): domain Eukaryota; kingdom Metazoa; phylum Chordata; class Mammalia; order Rodentia; family Muridae; genus Lophiomys; species Lophiomys imhausi. The sequence continues at coordinate 3,672,926 of CAJQZJ010032546.1, forward strand.
AATGGTTGTAGTATAGTTATCCTGTACTATGTGGCTAAAATCTGACTACAAATGAATAGATGCCATGTGCATTTTTCTGAGTCTGGGTTAGCTCACTAAGGATGAGCTTCTCTAGTTCCATCCATTTGGCTGAAAATTGCATAATTTCATTGTTTCTGATAGCTGAGTTGTATTCCATTGTGTACATATACAACATTTTTAAAATCCATTCATTGGTTGAGGGACATTTGGGTTTTTTTTCCAGTTTCTAGCTATTACAAATAAGGCTGCTATGAACATAGATGAGGAAACTTCCTTGTGATTTGGTGAGGAATCACTTGGATGTGTACCCAGAAGTGGTATGGCTGGGTCCCGAGGAAGAGCTATTCCAAGTTTTCTAAGTTATCCCCAAACTGACCTTCATAGTGGTTGCACAAGCCTGCACTCCCAACAGCAATGGAGGAGAGTTCCCCTTTCTCCACAACCTCACCAGCATGTGCTATCATTTGAGCTTTTGATCTTAGCTATTTTGACAGGTGTGAGATGAAATCTCAGAGTGGTCTTGAGTTGCATTTCTCTGATTAAGGATGCTGAGCATTTTTGAAGTGTCTCCTAGCCATTAGGGATTCTTCTTTTGTGAATTTTCTGTTTAGCTCTGTTCCCCATTTTTTTATTTGATTATTTGGTTTCTTGACATTGAATTTCTTGAGTTCTTTGTAAATTTTGGATATTAGCCCACTATCAGACATGGGGTTGGTGAAGATTTTTTCTCAATCTGTAGGCTGCTATTTTGTTTGAATGACAGTGTCGTTTGCCTTACAGAAGCTTTTCAGTTTCATGATGTCCAATTTATTGATTGATGGTCTTAGAGCCTGAGCTGTTGGTGTTCTATTCAGGAAGTTGTCACCTGTGCAAATGAGTTTGAGGGTTTTCCCCACTTTCTCTTCTAATAGATTTAGTGTGTACACCCTTACGTTAAAGTATTTGATCCACTTGGACTTAAGTTTTGTACAAGGTGATAAGTATGGTCTAATTTCATTCTTTTACAAGTGGACATCCAATTGGACCAGCATCATTTGTAGAAGATGCCGTTCTTTTTCCATTGTATGGTTTTGGTTTCTTTATCAAAAATTAAGTGACCATAGGTGTGTGGGTTCATTTCTGGGTCTTCAATTTGTTTCCATTGATCCAATGGTCTGTTTCTGTACAAGTACCATGCTGTTTTTGTTACTATTTGCACTGTAGTACAGCTTGAAATCAGGGATGGTGATACCTCCAGATGCTTTTTTATAGCACAGGATTTATTGTTATTCTGGGTTTTTTGTTATTCCATATGAAGTTGAGAATTGCTTTTTCAAGGTCTATAAAGAATTGTGGTGGTATTTTGATAGGAATTGCATTGAATCTGTATATTGCTTTTGGCAGGATGGCCATTTTTATTATGTTGATCCTACCTATCCATGAGCATGGGAGATCTTTCCATCTTCTAATGGCCTCTTCAATTTCTTTCTTCAAGGTCTTGAAGTTCTTGTTGTACAGATCTTTCACTTGCTTGGTCAGAAGTACTCCCAGGTAGTGAAGTCATTAATTATGAAGTTAGAAAAGCATTTTAAGGTATTCTCTCCTAAGATGTATCTGAAAGAATTTGAACCCTAACAGATACATTAAAAGTCACAAGGAGAGAAAATAATTTCTATAATTACATTTTTGTTTTTTAATCTAGATCTAAACAAAGTAACAGAGAGTCATCCATTGTTGAAGAAAGAAATTCTACCATGCAGTATTCCCTAGATTTGTTACACTAAAGTAGACTTCTTTTGTGTATGAGTTGGGGGGGGCACACACATTCTACATTACACATGTTGAGTTCAGAGTACAACCTTATTTTCCATCTTGTTTGAGACAGAGTCTCTATGCTGGTCTTACACTGAGTATCCCATGCTGGCCTACCACACAAGCTTTCTAGATTTCCCCTGTTCTACTCCTCATCTCTCTGTAGTAACACTGGAATCACAAATACTTACAATATGTGTTAAGCTTTACATGAGGGTTCTGGAGACTTAAAGTCAGGTCTTTAGTCTTGTGTAGCAAGAACTTTCACTCCCTGAGACATCTCAGTCTGTATACCATTCCTTTGAAGAGGCAAGATAAGCTGTGGTAGGACGCATATTCTACGGAGTTAAACAGTGGATCCTTCACTCATAGGAAGGCTGCCATGAGCCAATTTCTCCACATTCCTGAATGTAGCAAAAAGAGCCTAAGCGTATAGAAATGCAACAGAGAAAGTGGAACAAATTTGGGAGTAATTTGTCTTTTCTGTATGCTGCATACTCTTTGTAAAATGTTATTATTTATTTAATTTAGTAGTGTCCTGGCAAATTGTGTCAAATTGACACAAACTAAAGTAATTTGAGAAGAGGGAGTCTCAGTTGAGAAAGTTCTGGTGTAAGATTTGCCTGTAGGCAAGTCTATAAGTCATTTCCTAATTACTGATCAATATGGAAAAGACTAGCCTATTGTATGTAGGTGGTACCAATGCCCCCACCCCCTGGCCTCATGGAGATGTTTGTCCTAGGATGCTATAAAAAGTGTAGGATGAGCAAGTAAATAGGGAGCATGCCAGTAATAATCAACCTTCCATGTTGTTTGCATCATATCCAGCCTCCCGGTTTCTGTACCATCTGTGTTACTGTCCTAAATGCTTTTGATGATGAACATATGGAAATATTAGTGAAATAAACCCTTTATTCCCCCAAGGTGCTTATAGTCACGGTATCTTATCACAGCAAAAATAACCTCAACTAAGTCCATTTTAATTTTTATAAAATGCTTGTGATATATGAGTGTATATATCCACATGTGTGCATGTGTGCATAAATATTTCCTCTGTTGTCCTCCTCCACCTTAATATTTTAAAAAATCATTACATTTATTATTTATTTGTATAAATATATATATGTGTTTCTATATATGTATGTATATATATGAGTGTAGGCATGTATGTGCCATGGCTTGTGTGGAAAATCAGAGGAGAAACTTACTGGAATTGTTTCTCTTAGTCCACAATGTTGGGTCCTTGGGAATCAAACTCATATTGTCAGGAAAGGTTACAAATTCCTTTATCTTCTCATCATTCTCACCAACCCCTTCCTTCTTGTCTCTGAGAGATTTCTCACAGAAATTGAAATTTAACAGTTGAATAATACAGTTGGCCAACAAGTCCCATATATTCTCCTGCCTTGCTCCCCAGCACTGGGTTTACAGATATATGCTGCCACATCCAGAGGTTTACAATGGTGTTGTGGATTTGAGCTCAAGCCTTTGTGCTTGCATGATAAATACTTTTCTTACTGTACGATCTCTCCAGTCTCCATGTACTTTTCAGACTTTGTTATGTAATACTTCATATTTTGAAGATAGATTCATCGGGGAAAATTGACATTCAACATCTTAGAATAGAATAAAGTTCATAGGTCCTGCCCTGGTCAATTGTTAACTTTAATTATTTTAATTCAATAAAGAAAAAAATCTATCTTTATGTTGTATTTTCGTATTCATTGTGTATATACATATGTGTGAGTGTACAGAGATCATGGTACATATGTGGAAACATAGGACAATTTACAAAAGTTATTTCTCTTCTTTTACCGCATAGGTCCCAGAGATCCAACTCAGTTTGTCAGGTTTAGGGGCAGATTCCATTACACACTGTGCCAACTCACAGACCCAGAAAACCTTTCTTAATCAGTATAAATTTCTTGCCCAACAATGTTGAGGTAGAATTAATTAGTGCTACTAATTAATCACACTGTTCAAAGTAATTAAATTATCTGAACCAATATAGGTGTTTGGCAACAAAGAAGAAAGAAAATGTGGTTTACACACATAATAGAACTTTCTTAACCATAAAGAGAAGTGAAGTTATTGCATTTGAAGGGAAAAATGCAACCGGAGAACATCATATTAAGAGAAATAAGTCAGTCTCTGAAAGTCAAATATTGCATTTTTTCTCATTTGTGGTTCTTATATTTTCTGTGATTAAATAAAATCATACATGCACATACAATATTAAAGTAGAAATGAAACTCTCTGGGGCACAAAAAGAACAAATGGGGGTCAGGAGATGGGATGAATGAGAAAATGGAAGCTGTAGAACATGCTCAGCATACAATACACATCTATGTGAAATTGTAAACAAAATTATTAGAAAAAGATTTAGTACAATAGAAAATTAAGATAGGGGCTCGGAAGATGGCGGCGACCTACACTGACGCATTCTGAACGCGGGAAAAAAGAGCCATAAAAAACACAGAGATATTGGGCACTGTGCAAAAACCGGAGGGGCTAGACCCCCCCCGGAACACTCACAGCTCCCAAGGGACTGTTAAAAGTCCCAGGGCAAGGCTCTCCCCATCTCTCACAGACACGGAGGCCACTAAACGCGGGATTCGGGAACTCCCATTTGGAGAGGCGCCTGGTAAGATCGATCCCAACTTACAGCAGGCAGAATCAGGGTCCATTTGGCCATAGATCGCTGTCCTATTGGGCTCCCCACACACCAGGTTGAACTTATACCCACTTAGGAAAGGTTGCGAGATAGTGGAAGCCTTAGCAAGGAACAAACAGGGGGCTCAGCGGGTGGTCCGCAGCGGCTCGTGAAGCAGGAGGGCGGGAGGTTCTGAGAGAGTGCGGGAAGCTGGGAACACAAAAGCAGGCGGGAGGGGCCAAATCTCGCACACACACTATAGCTGGGGAGAGAGTACGGCAGGCAGGGACAAATCCCCGCCAGCCCACGGCAGGTCATCTGGGGAGAGAGACAGGCGTGGGTGGGGCCAGGGGTCCGTGCACCCACGGCGGAGCTGCTGGGACGAGAGGTGCACTCAGGCAGCCGGGGGATCCAGAGGATCCGCAGCTGCTCGTGAAGCAGGAGGGCGGGAGGTTCTGAGAGAGCGCAGGAAGCAGGGAACACAAAGGCAGGCGGGAGGGACCAAATCTCGCACACACACTATAGCGCAGCTGGGGAGAGAGTACGGGCGGGCAGGGACAAATCCCCGCCAGTCCACGGCAGGTCATCTGGGTAGAGAGACAGGCGTGGGTGGGGCCAGGGGTCCGTGCACCCACGGCGGAGCTGCTGGGACGAGAGGTGCACTCAGGCAGCCGGAGGATCCGGGGCTTGGGGTATCCACGGGACCCGTGGCGGCGCAGACAAGAAGGGAATTAGGCACAGGGTACAGCCCTGTGACGAGAAGACTAGAGAGAATCCAGAAATCGGGACCATAGCTGTATCCTGGAAAATCCAGACATATCAGGTGTGGAGCCAGACCCTGTCAGCCTCCGGGACGACAAACAAAGCCCACAGAATCTGTGCCTGGGCAAACAGGCCCATACCAACAGAACCATTACAGGCTGATAACTCAAAGTGCAACATAGAGAAGTCTGAATTGGGAGCAGTGAAACAATCCTGGTCCATTATTCACAACCTGGGAATAGGCTGCACCAGATCACAGTACCTCTGGCCATTAAAACCACAGTGACCTTGAAATCCCCCTGTAAGCAACGACAGATAGCCAAGTAACTCGTCCCCTGCACCAAATCATCCACTGTGGTTCCAAGCACAGAAAACAGACAGCTAAATGCATCCAATGGCGAAAGGTCAAAAAAAAAATAGAAATCAAGGAATTATGACTCCAACAAAGCAGAACCACCCTAGCTCATCCAATTTGGATGACCACACACCAACAGAAACACATGAAAACATTGACAATTCTGCAGTATGGAAAGTGATAGAGTCCCTGCAAGAAGAACTTAAATCTATGAAGGAATTCAAAGAAACCACAATTCTACAAATCAAAACAAGGAACAACACCATTAAAGAGCTCCAAGCCAAGGTGACAGAGCTTGAACAGGAAAAGGAAAAAGCCATGAAAGATTTTCATACAAAAACAAGCAAGCTGGAGAAGGAAATGTACAAAACGAACAAAACCATACAAGACATGAAAATAGAAATAGAAACAATAAAGAAAACACAGTCAGAGTTAAAAGAGGAAGTGGAGAACCAAGGGAAGAGAACAGGAACTACAGATGTGAGTATCAACAATAGGATGCAAGAGATGGAAGACAGGATCTCAGGCATGGAAGATTCAGTGGAAGAAATCAGTACAACATCCAAAGAAAATGAGAAGGCTAAAAAATCTCTCACCCACAACATCCAAGAAATCAAGGACTCAATGAAAAGACGGAACCTAAGAATTATAGGTATAGAGGAAAGAGAGGACTCCCGACTCCAAGGTCCAGGAAATATCTTCAACAAAATCATAGAGGAAAACTTCCCAAACCTGAAAAAAGAGATGCCAATAAAAATCCAAGAGGCTTACAGAACACCAAACAGATTAGACCAGAAAAGAAACTCCTCTCGCCACATAATAATTGAAACCCCAAATGTACAGAACAAAGAAAGAATATTAAAAGCTGTTAGAGAAAAAGGTCAAGTCACATACAATGGCAGACCCATCAGAATTACACCTGACTTCTCCCCAGAAACGATAAAAGCTAGAAGGGCCTGGTCAGATATACTACAAGTCCTAAGAGATCATAGATGCCCAGCCAGACTACTTTACCCAGCAAAACTCTCTATCAACATAGATGGAGAAAACAAGATATTCCATGACAAAATTAAATTTAAACAATATCTACCCACAAACCCAGCCCTACAGAAAATCCTAGAAGGAAAATCCCAACCCAGAGAAGAAAACTCCACCCAAGAAAACAAAGGGAATAGAAAACCCATCAGCAACTAAACCAAAAGAGGAACAGGACCACCACCTATACCAAACTAATGGGAAATAACAATCCCAGGTCACTAATATCCATCAACATCAATGGACTCAACTCCCCAATAAAAAGACATAGGTTTACAGAGTGGATCCGCAAGTAAGACCCTTCCTTATGCTGTATACAAGAGACACATCTAACTACAAAAGATAGACACTGCCTCAGAGTAAAGGGCTGGGAAAAGGTTTTCCAAGCAAATGGACCCAGGAAGCAAGCTGGAGTAGCCATCCTAATATCAAACAAAACAGACTTCCAATTGAAGTTAATGAAGAAAGACAAAGAAGGGCACTATATACTCATTAAAGGGAATATTCATCAAGAGGAAATTTCAATACTGAACATCTATGCCCCAAATACAAAGGCACCTACTTTCGTAAAAGAAACACTTCTAAAACTTAAAGCGCACGTCGATCACAACACATTAGTAGTGGGAGACTTCAACACCCCACTCACAACAAAGGACAGATCATCAAGACAGAAGACAAACAGAGAAATATTGAGTCTAACAGAGATCATGAAACAAATGGACCTAACAGATATCTACAGAACGTTTCACCCAAACACAAATGAATACACATTTTTCTCAGCACCCCACGGAACCTTCTCCAAAATCGACCACATAATTGGTCACAAAGATAGTCTCAGTAGATACAAGAAAATTGAAATAACACCTTGTATCTTATCAGACCACCACGGAATAAAGCTGGTCTTCAACAGTAAAAGAATCAACAGAAAGCCTACACACACATGGAAATTGAACAGCTCCTTACTGGATGACCACTGGGTCAGGGAAGAAATAAGGAAGGAAATCAAAGACTTCTTAAAATCCAACGACAATGAAGACACAACATACCCAAACCTATGGGATACATTGAAAGCTGTGCTACGAGGAAAGTTCATAGCACTAGGTGCTTTCAAAAAGAAAATTGTGTCAGCTCATATTAGTGAACTAACAGCTAAGCTGGGTGAATTGGAAAAAAAAGAAACAAACACTCCCAAGAAGAGCAGAAGACAGGAAATCATCAAACTTAGAGCTGAAATCAACAACTTAGAATCAAAAAGAACTATACAAAGAATCAATGAAACCAAGAGTTGGTTCTTCGAGAAAATCAACAAAATAGACAGACCCCTAGCCAAATTAACTAAAAGGCAAAGGGAAAGAACACAAATCAACAAAATCAGAAATGAAAAGGGAGAAATAACAACAGACATTGAGGAGATCCAGAAAATATTCGGACATTACTTTAAAAATCTATATTCCACTAAATTTGAAAACCTAAGCGAAATGGACAATTTCCTCGATAAATTCCACCTACCAAAACTAAATCAAAATCAGATTAACAGCTTAAACAGCCCAATAACACCTAAGGAAATAGAAACAGTCATTAATAATCTCCCAACCAAAAAAAGCCCAGGGCCAGATGGCTTTAGCACGGAATTCTACCGGACCTTCAAAGAGGAACTAACACCATTACTTTTCAAACTCTTCCACCACATAGAAACAGAAAGATCACTGCCAAACTCATTCTATGAGGCCACTGTCATTCTGATTCCTAAACCACACAAAGACCCAACAAAGAAAGAGAACTTCAGACCAATCTCCCTCATGAACATTGATGCAAAAATACTTAATAAAATACTAGCAAACCGAATTCAAGAACACATCAAAAGTATCATACACCATGATCAAGTAGGCTTCATCCCTGGAATGCAGGGATGGTTCAATATACGAAAGTCTATCAATGTAATTCACCACATAAACAAGATGAAAGAAAAAAACCACATGATAATCTCGCTAGATGCAGAAAAAGCATTTGACAAAATCCAACACCCCTTCATGCTAAAAGTTCTGGAGAGAACGGGCATACAAGGACCATACCTAGAAATAATAAAGGCAATATACAGCAAGCCAGTAGCCAACATCAAATTAAATGGAGAGAAGCTTGAAGCATTTCCTCTAAACTCAGGGACAAGACAAGGATGTCCACTTTCACCATATCTCTTCAATATAGTACTTGAAGTCCTTGCTAGAGCAATAAGACAGCTAAAGGAGATCAAAGGGATAAAAATTGGTAATGAAGAAGTCAAATTATCCCTATTCGCAGATGATATGTTAGTATACATAAGCGACCCAAAAATTCCACCAAAGAACTCTTACAGCTGATAAACAACTTCAGCAAGGTGGCTGGATACAAAATTAACTCAAAAAAATCAGAAGCCCTTCTTTATACAACAAACAAATATACCGAGAAAGAAATAAGGGAAACAACCCCCTTCACAATAGCCACAAACAACATAAAATACCTGGGGGTAACTCTAACCAAGCATGTAAAGGACCTATATAACAAGAACTTCAAGCCCCTGAAGAAAGAAATGGAAGAGGCCTTTAGAAGATGGAAAGATCTCCCATGCTCATGGATAGGTAAGATCAACATAATAAAAATGGCTATCCTACCAAAAGCAATATATAGATTTAATGCAATTCCTATCAAAATACCAACACAATTCTTTATAGACCTGGAAAAAGCTAGTCTCAACTTCATATGGAACAACAAAAAGCCCAGAATAGCTAAATCAATCCTGTCCAATGAAAAAACATCTGGAGGTATCACCATCCCAGACTTCAAGCTGTACTACAGAGCAACAGTAATAAAAACAGCATGGTACTGGTATAGAAACAGACCAGTGGATCAATGGAATCGAATTGAAGACCCAAACATGGATCCACACACCTATGGCCAACTAATCTTTGACAAAGAAGCCAAAAACGCGCAATGGAAGAAGGACAGCATCTTCAACAAATGGTGCTGGTCCAACTGGATGTCCACTTGCAAAAGAATGAAATTAGACCCATACCTATCACCTTGTACAAAACTTAATTCCAAGTGGATCAAAGACCTTAACATAAGGCCGGCCACACTAAAGATACTAGAAGAAAAAGTAGGAGAAACCCTCGAACTCATTGGCACAGGTGACAACTTCCTGAACAGAACACCAACAGCTCAGGACCTGAGATCAACAATCAATAAATGGGACCTCATGAAACTGAAAAGTTTCTGTAAAGCAAAGGATACTGTCATTCGAACAAAACGGCAACCAACAGACTGGGAGAAAATCTTCACCAACCCCACATCTGATAGAGGGCTATTATCTAAAATCTACAAAGAACTCAAGAAACTAAATGCCAAGAAACCAAAGAATCCAATCAAAAAATGGGAGATGGAGCTAAATAGAGAATTCACAAAGGAGGAATCCCTAAGGGCTGAGAGACACTTGAAGAAATGTTCAACATCCTTAATCATCAGAGAAATGCAACTCAAGACTACCCTGAGATTCCACCTAACACCTGTTAGAATGGCTAAAATAAAGAGCTCAAATGATAGCGCATGCTGGCGAGGGTGTGGAGAAAGGGGTACCCTACTCCATTGCTGGTGGGAGTGCAGGCTTGTGCAACCACTATGGAGGTCTGTCTGGCGATATCTTAGAAATCTAGGAATAACCTTGCCTCAAGACCCAGCCATACCACTTCTGGGTATACACCCAAAGGACCTCTCACGGAGACATAGGGAAGTCTCCTCATCTATGTTCATAGCAGCCTTATTTGTAATAGCTAGAAATTGGAAACAACCCAGATGTCCCTCAACTGAAGAATGGATTAAAAAATTGTGGTACATCTATACAATGGAATATTACTCAGCTATCAGAAACAATGAAATCATGCAATTTGCAACCAAATGGATGGATCTAGAGGAGCTCATCCTGAGTGAGCTAACCCAGTCTCAGAAGGATGCACATGGCATCTATTCACTTATAGTAGGATTTTAACTATTTCGTACAGGATATCTGTACTACAACCAACACATCAAAAGGAACAAGGACATAATTTTTTTTTTTATCTTTTTCTTTTTCCTTCTTTTTTTCTTTTTTTCTCTTTCCTTTTCCCTTCTCTTTTTCCTCTCTTTTTTTTTTGTTGATATTCTTTGTTTTTGTGGGTTTGTGTGTTTGTTGGTCTTTTTTTTTAGTATTCCCCCAGCAGCAATGAGACACCAGTCACTGGCAGTACTGCCTCTTAGGCCCCCGGTGAATGAAGAGGCGCTTAGCCCTCATATGACTCCTGATCTGTGGTGAGAGACTGTTAGGCAGGGACACTCCACCCCAGAGGAACAAGACGGAAGGGTCAGGGGGTAGAGCATGGGAGGGTGGGGCTGGGAAGCGGGAAAAGAGGACAATATGATAAGGATGTAACCTGAAGCAACAAACAAATAAATTTATTAACTAGAAGAAAAAAAAAAAAAAAAGGCAGGGGGCAGGGCCGAAACACTGTGAATGGAACAGAGGATACAGCCATTCGGCCTGGATTTGCAGACCTCCAGGTGTAGAGAAGACGTGGAGCTAAGGTAAAATACAAGGGAATTGTGGTATTGGCCCATGCCTTTGACTTCAGCGGAGACCGGGGGGGGCACCTTAGAGTTGGTGGTCTTATGTACTCTGGAGTCATATGGAGCGGGGTGGTGAGGGTGCATACTCTTGGTCCCACCATTCAAGAAGAGTACACCCTTGGTCCCAGCTCCCAGCACACTGGAGACAGAAAGAGGCAGATCCCGGAGTTCAGGGTCAGCCTGATGCAGGGTAAACTCTAAATAGAGAAAGACTTCGATCCAGGAGTGGTGGAACACATCTTTGATCCCTTCTGATGAGAAACACAGGTCCCTGTTCCCAATAATTAGAGTTCAGAGACACACACATGGGATTTGGAGGGACCTAGGTTTGGAGGCTACTTACAAAAGGCCTTCTTGATGCAGGCAGATTGTCCTTTGGGATCTCAAAATATATACACTAGAGCTGGTTTAGCTCCAAGGTGACAGAATGATTTCTACTTTAACCCGGATTGAAAGATAACGCTTTGTATGTTGTCAGAAGGCCAAATTTGCTTCAGGAGAAGTACTACCTAGCCGCCCCATCCCCCCCCAGAAAAAAAAAAAGAGGGCAATTGTCCTAGGGTTGGGATTGGGGCAGGGCTCTGCTCTTATCGTTCCAGAAGAATCGAAGTGTCCATTAGGGGAGCCCGGGGACAGCGGACAGCGGAATCCTCAGCAGAGAACAGAATCAGGCACCAAGGAGGATGAGTGACACAGTTGATTCTGCCTGGCAGACTTTCTCAATAGCTGTCTCCATCGGGGGCCTGCAACCACCACTGCAATCCAGTGTCGCTGGGAACGTTCAGCTCTACACAGTGCCCCGGCCGGAACCTCAGTGAAGCCTGCAAGACCAGCTTCTGCCTACAAACCCCTTAGGTCATCTAAACAGCTGAGAACAGAAGGACTGAACATAAAAGGATTGTACTAACATTTTTAATCATTTTTCCCATTTGGGTTGGGGCCCCAAACAGGTCTACTACGACCCAAATCAGCAGGAAGTCACTATAAGAGAGCGACGTCCCATGCCCAGAGGGTGGGGAGGGTGTTTCTCCGCCCATCTTTTTGGTTATTTGAAGGATAACTGAAAACTCTGTTATGTAGGGGAAGAGTCTACAAGCTGATAAATGGTCCTGTCTTAATGGGTTTTGGAGGGTAGCCCCAGGGAATTCCTACTTTTCCTTTTCTGTATCCTTCTTCCTCTCCTATGTAGGAGTGCATGGGCTTGAGATAAATGAGATATAGACATAGCACAGGAAGGTCCAGGAAGAAGGGGCAGATTATTGAATATGCCCTTATACCTTTGTATATTGATACAAATTTAGTAGTTTATTTGGCTAAAGTGGTATTGACCATTGTTTATTGTGCAAAAATAAGATTGTATTGGATTACACCGGTATTGATCTTTGTATATTGATACAAAATTAAGATTATAGTTGGACACAATGGTATTGACCCTTCCATATGGACGTAATATTAAGATTATATTGGGCTACATAGGCATTGATCTTGGTATATCGATACATAATTAGAGTATATTTAACCACAATTGAATAGATCTTTGTATATTGATACAAATTTAAAGGTAATGCTTCCCAATGGTATCATACCTAGAGATACTTAAAAATAAAATGTGAAGCTCTGACCTCTTGATACCAACCGTCTAAAACGGTCTAGGATAGTTAAAACAAACTCCTAGTCATGCAAACATGTCTCTTTGTTGGCTACTATGACAGTCTATCACAGATACTCTCTAAACTACCCAGTAATCAAGTTGCTAAGAGACAAGCAACATTTGCTTATCTAAATACAAGAGATGGATAGGGCATCTTCAAAAACCCCTTGAGATCTGCAGAATATGGCATTCAAAGATGTTATCTTAAATCAAGATTTTTTTTTTATATCAAGACATATCAGCGCCTGACGGCAACCCTATTCTACTCCAAGTAGAGGATAAGCATCGAAGAACCTCCACTGTAAGATGGTTGAATTGGTGGCAAGCCTTTCTCTTGGCAAAAAAAAAACCCCTTGCACCAACTGCAGACAGACTGCTGTCCAAAAAGGACAAAACTTGGTAGCGGGGATATCGACAGCCTAACTCTGCCAAGACAGGGTAGGAAAAACCCCTTGCTTCAACTGTAGACAGACTGCTGTCCAAAAAGGACAAAACTTGGAAGCAGGTAAGTCGACAGCCTAGCTCTGCCAAGACAGGGTAGGAGAGTCCTTCATAACCCCTGCTCTACAATCAATGTCTGTCAGAGAAATGGGGCCAAATGACTGAAGATTGATGCTGTAATGTACGGAGAGAAAATGGGAGCTGTCCAGGCAGCCACTGGTATGTCATTTCTTAGATTGGGAAGCTGCAGCCTTGCACTTCCTATATAATCAGATATATTTGTCCCTCTCAGGTCTCTGAGGTGGTTGAAGAATAGATAGCTAGAGTCTCATAGTTAAATTTTGAGTTGTTTGGGAATCAAGAGGGTGTTCTAAGAAGATGCTTTTTAAATTGCGATGAAAGTTGAGTTGGATATAGAACTTTAAACTCATGGAGATAGATCGACAGTAGAATGTTGAAGTCAGGTGCCAAATACATATAGACTGGACATTGGGATTGTATGCCAAGCCATATAACTCTCATAATTTTGGCCTAATTACCTCTGTTGTTTTGTATTGTATTTATTATTATAAGAGTAAGAGCCATTTGTTGGACTGAAAGGGGGAGCTGTTGGGGGGAAAAGATATATCTTAAACTTAAAAAAAAAGGAAGGGGA
>CAJQZJ010032546.1:3721078-3731317 GCA_907164525.1 Lophiomys imhausi
CTGATTCAAGCTAGACAGAGTTCCAGCAAGCCCCAGGGATGCTGCTATCAATTTCATTGATCTGGTGACTCTAACCACTGTCCTCTATCAGGAGTGGTCTTCCTGAGGACATGGCTGCATATGTAAGTACTGTGCTCTGCATTATAGATAGTCCCTGGGTTTCTTTCTAGTTTCATATTTTCCACTAGACTTATCAATGTGCTAACATTTTTCAGTGTTCAGACTTTGTCAGATCTACATAATACTATTTGGTCTGGAAATATCTACATGAAGAAGAAGCTTTATCACAAAGTTAATTTTCCTTAGAGTTTAGGCAGAAATAACATTTTTTTATTTTAATGTAAATTTTTATCTATGTTTATACCTATTTGTGTATATGCACATGTGCAGGAAGGCATGGACACAGTTGGTGTTATGGGTCTTTGTTGATTGCGTCTCAATTTTACTTTTTGTTGATGTTGTAGCTCTTTCTTGATTGGGTCTCAATTTTATTTTTTGAGACAAGGTTTCTCACTGAACTTGAAACTTACTGATTCAAGCTAGACAGAGTTCCAGCAAGCCCCAGGGATGCTGCTACCATTGTGTTTTCTTGCTAGGAATACAGACACATAGATACTTCTGTAGTGGACTTTTATACAGGTGCTAGGGATAGAAGTCAAGAATCAAGCTCTTTATGGGCAACACATTTCTCCAATGGCCTCAATCTAATGTATACCTAAGATATATCTTTAATTATATGACTAGTATTTTCATGCGACCAATTATTATTTAGCTCATCTTCCACTTCTAGATAAGTATTCTATTAAGTAAAAGAAATACTTTACTTTTGTGGAGTGTGTGTGTGTGTGTGTGTGTGTATGTATGTATGTGTCTGTGTGTATGTGGTTATGGGGTAAGTGTGGAGATCAGAGAATAATTTTTGAGAGTTGGTTCTGTCCTTCCATTATGAGAATTCTGCAGATGGATCTGAGCTCCTCAATACTGGTGGTAAGTTTTTTAATCCCCTGAATCATCTTGTAAGACCCTTCAATAAAATTATGTTTTTTGCCATATACATGATCAGTGGTTTGCAAAAAGTGGCTAAACATTATAAACACTTGGAGACTATATCATAAATATCACTGATCAGTGTTATTTAAAGGTTAATATGCATAGTTGTCTCCAAAGATTCTTGGAATCTCATTAACTAGGTCTGAAGTACGGCCTGACATTTTATATTTTTAATAAACTCCCAGGAGATTTGTTTGCGGCTGGGCAAAGATCACAATGAGCATCAAGCCTTGACCTTCTGAATCCAAATTCCTGGGGATCTGACCTAATAATACACAAATCTTCCAAAGTATTCCCAAAGTAGGATAATAATCAATGGTTGTCATCTACACAAAAAGTCATTGTACCTGTTCTTCATTCATACACTGTCATGGTTTATCTTTGCCAGAAGTTAAGCCACATGGAATACTAGAAATTATGCTGTGTCTATATACATAAACATAGGAATATTCTTGAGCTACCAGGTAACCAAATGTGTGAAATAAATTATTTCATTGAAATAAATGGCAGAAAAAATAGTGAAGGCAGTGATTTTCATGATAGAAAGGAAAAAAATGTTAAACTAAGATAAGGATGATAAAATTGTACCCACTTCAAGATAATAGGTAAAGTGGAGACAGTTTATGCCAATTTAGCAACATATGCAAATTGAGGAATTTTCAGGAAATGCTTAGAATTTTAGAGTTAAGCAAGAATTTCAGTATCAGTGATATAGATTAAATATATGTGGAATATATAGCTGGAAGGTGATTTAACCACACAACCGTGTAGTGAATATGTAGGGCTTCTGAAATATAGACTCTTAAAAGGGCATATAAATTCAACTTAAAGACTTGTTCCTGTGGGAAACATATGGTAGTGCATGTGGTCCTGGTCAACAGGTGTACTTTGGGAGGAGTGCATGACACTGACCAGTGAAAAGAAAGCCTGATGCATAATTAAGAGACAATATATATATATAAGCCCGTGAGAGAAACTGGGAAACAGCATTTTGATTGACATGGCTTCTCAATGCTGCCTAACTTCCTAACTTTGAAAGACTCTAGCTATCAAGACATGCTAAAGATTGTTGTCTAGGAGGGCAGAGCCCATATTGGGCTGAGGGCAGGTCAAGCCTCGATTTGGAAAATGTCTTGTCTCTGAGAGACACATGAAGCAGTGCCTGTCAGGTCTGTGAGTTTATGCTCCTTGCCCCAATGTAAATTTGGCAGTCTGGGTCCCAGACCTGCCAAGAGGAAGTTTGTAAGAACTGGACGGACTACAGAATCCAGCAGAGGTGCACCAAACGCCTGGCATGTGACTAGGCTAGTGGATGTGTGAGCCTGTAGCCTCAAGTGAGAGACAGCAACTTCTAACTCATAGAACACAAGAATTCAGCACTGTGCCAAGATGGCAAACTCAGACAGCCAGTGCTAGGGTGGTCAGCAGAGCACAGAAGCCTCAGCACCCAGACCTAAGTCTCATGGCATAGGACCAGCACAGAAAACATTTATAAGAACTGGGTGGGACTTTGGAAATCAATCTGGATATCTTAGAAAATTGGGAATAATTCTACCTCAAGACCCAGCCATACCCTCTTGGGCATATATCCAAAAGATTTGAAATGAAACCACAAGGACATTACCTCAACAATGTTCATAGCAGCTTTATTTGTAATAGCCAGAAACTAGAAACAACCCAGATGTCCTTCAACTGAAGAATGGATAAAAAAAACCGTGGTACATTTACACAATGGAATACTACACAGCTATCAGAAATGAGGAAATCATGCAATTCGAAACCAAATGGATGGAGCTAGAAAAGCTCATCCTAAGTGAGCTGGCACAGTCCCAGAAAGATAAACATGGTATGTATTCCCTTATAAATGGATATTAACCATACATCACAGGATAACTATCCTACAAACCACACACCCAAATAGATAGAAACCTAGAATATCTATCCTAGGAAAAATTTTACCTACCAGTGAGTCATGGAATCTGCTGAAGGTTAGTAGAACACCATACCCTAGATGGTGTGCCAAATCAAGCCCCAGTACAAGTAGAAGCTCTTGGCCCTCACATGTTGCAAGATCTGAGGGAGTATGATATGTGAGGGCCCACCTCATCTGAGGAGAAGGAGAATACCAAGTAGAGGAACAAGGACGGAGGGAGGGAGGCATGGAGGGAGGGAGGGGAGGAGAGAGGAAGGGAGGGGAGGAGGGAGGAAACTATGTTCTAGAATAAATAATACTTTTTTAAAGAAAAGAGTTAATAAGCTTAAAAAATATACTAAAAATACAATATAAAAATTTCAAACTAAGTAGCCCAACATAATCTTAATATTACGTCCATATGCAAGGGTCAATACCATTGTGGCCAACTATAATCTTAATTTTGTATCAATATACAAAGATCAATACCGATGTAATCCAATACAATCTTATTTTTGTACAATAAACAATGGTCAATACCACTTTAGCCAAATAAACTACTAATTTTGTATCAATATACAAAGGTATAAGGGCATATTCAATAATCTGCCCCTTCTTCTTGGACCTTCCTGTGCTATGTCTATATCTCATTTTTCTCAAGCCCATGCTCTCCTACATAGGAGAGGAAGAAGGATACAGAAAAGGAAAAGTAGGAATTCCCTGGGGCTAACCTCCAAAACCCATTAAGACAGGACCATTTATCAGCTTGTAGTCTCTTCCCCTACATAACAGATTTTTCAGTTATCCTTCAAATAACCAAAAAGAAGGGCGGAGAAACACCCTCCCCACCCTCTGGGCATGGGACGTCGCTCTCTTAAAGTGACTTCCTGCTGATTTGGGTCATAGTAGACCTGTTTGGGGCCCCAACCCAAATGGGAAAAATGATTAAAAATGTTAGTACGCTCCTTTTATGTTCAGTCCTTCTGTTCTCAGCTGTTTAGATGACCTAAGGGGTTTGTAGGCAGAAGCTGATCTTGCAGGTTTCACTGAGGTTCCTGCCGGGGCATTGTGTAGAGCTGAGCGGTCCCAGTGACACTGGATTGCTGTGGTGGTTGCAGGCCCCCAATGGAGACAGCTATTGAGGAAGTCTGCCAGGCAGAATCAACTGGGTCACTCGTCCTCCTTGGTGCCTGATTCTGCTCTCTGCTGAGGATTCCGCTGTCCAGCCGTCCCCGGGCTCCCCTAATGGACGCTTCGATTCTCCTGGAACGATAAGAACAGAGCCCTGCCCCAATCCCAACCCTAGGACAATTGCCCTCTTTTTTTTTCTGGGGGGGGATAGGGGGGCTAGGTAGTACTTCTCCTGAAGCAAATTTGGCCTTCTGACAACATACAAAGCGTTATCTTTCAATCGAAAGATAATACTTTATATATTGTAAAAAAAAAAAAAAAACAAATTTGCTCCAGGAAAAATATTACCTGACACCCCCCTCCCCCCAAAAAAAAGGTAGTGTCCCAGAGTTAGGATTAGGGCAGGGCTCTGTTCTTATCTTTCCAGGAGATTTAAAGCATCCATCCAAGGAATCCAGGAACACCTGGACAACGGAAACCTCAGAAGAAAACAGATCAGACACCGAAGAAGACAAGTAGCCATACGACCCAGCCTTGCAGACTTCCTCCAGAGCTGTTTCCTCAAAAGTACACAACCACAACAACTCAAAATTGCTAAGATTGCTCAGCTTCATAGACTGCTTCAGCCAGAACTTCAGTAAAGCCCTTAAGTTCAGCTTCTGTCTATGAACTTCTTAGAACATTTAAATAGCTGAGCACAAAAGGACTGAACGTCAAATGATTCTGTTAATATTTTTAACCATTTTTCCATTCTTATTTGGGCTCTAAACAGGTTTACTACATCCCAAATCAGCAGGAAGTCATTTTAAGAGAGCGATGTCCCATCCCCAGAAGTTGGGGAGGGTGTTTTTGCCCCCTTTGGTCATTTGATAGATTAGAGAAAATCTTGTTATTTAGGGGAAGAGATTACAAGCTGTTAAATCGTCTTGTTAAATAGGTTTTGGAGGTTAGACCCAAGGATTTCTCTCTTTTTCTTTTCTGTATCCTTCTTTCTCTCCTATGTAGGAGTGAACAGACTTGAGAAAAAATGGGACATAGATATAATATGGGAAAGATCAAAAGAAAAAAGACAGATTACTGAATATACCCTTATACCTTTGTTTATTGATACAAAATTAATATTATATTTGGCTAAATTGGTATTGATCTTTGTATATTAATTCAAAATCAAGATTGTATTGGGCTACATCGGTATTGATCTTTGTATATTGATACAAAATTAAGATTATATTTGGCCACAATGGTATTACCCTTGTATATTGATGCAAAATTAAGATTGTATTGGGCTACATAGGTATTAATCTTTGTATATTGACACAAAATTAAGATTAGACATATCAGCTCCTGACAGCACCCCCTATGCTACTCCAAGTAGAATATGAGCATTGAAGAATATCCAGTGGGAGATGGTTGAATTAGTGGCAAGCCTATCTCTTGGCAAGAAAAACCCCTTGCTTCAACTGTAGACAGAATGCTGTCCAAAAAGGACAAAACTTGGAAGCAGGTAAGTCGACAGCCTAGCTCGGCCAAGACAATGTAGGCAAGTCCATCATAATTCCTGCTCTACAATCAATGTCTGTCAGAGAAACAGGGCCAAACGTCTGAAGATTGATGCTGTAATGTATGGAGAGAAAATGGGAACTCTCCAGGCAGCCACTGGTGTGTCATTTCTTAGTTTTGGAAGCTGCAGGCCATGTACTTCCTATATAATCAGTTATATTTATCCCTCTCAGGTCTCTGAGGTGTTGATGCATAGATAGCTGGAGTCTCATAGTTAAATTTTGAGTTGTTAGGAATCAAGAGGGTGTTCTGGACCTAAGAAGATGTTTTTAAAATTGTGATGCAAGTTAGTACGAAAGCTGAGTTAGAAATAGAACTTTAAACTCATGGAGATGGTTAGATAGTAGAATGTTAAAGTCAGGTGCCAAATACATATGGACTGGACATTGGGAATATACGCTAAGCCATATAACTCTCATAATTGTGGCCTGTTTATTTCTGTTGTTTTGTATTGTATTTATTGTTATAAGAGAAACAACCATTTGTTGGACTGAAAGGGGGAGCTGTTGGGAGGAAAGAGATATACCTTAAACTTAAAAAAAGAGGAAAGAGAATGGGGGAGTTGAGTGGGAAGAGGATGGGAGGGTGGGCCTGGAACGGGGAGTAGGGAAGAGATTGTGATTGAGATGTAACTTAAAGAAATAAAAAAAATGAATTATAAAAAAAAAATGAAAGAACTGGGTGGGCTGAGGAGATCCCCAGTGATGGGAGCAGAGCAGAGCAGCTGAGGGAAACTTGCCACCCAGGCCAGTGGACAGTTAGTGGTGCTAACAGAGAAGGTCTTCATCAAGTGGAAGTAAGGCTGCCTTAGCAACAACAGAGCCAGATGACCACCAAGTTACTGTGGATTGCCGACCCCTGCAGACAGACTGCTGAGCAGTTTCCCTCAAAGGACCTGCCTCTGAGGATGTCTTGATCTGGGTATCCTTTCTGAAATGTTAGGGTTGGTTGGTGGTTGTTTAGAATTATTAATAAATATAATTTAAAATTATGCTTACACTACAGTGTTACAACAAATATTACAGGACTATCTAGTATCTTTTAGCTAACATTTAACTATCCTAGTTCTCATGTCCATATCATATATCTTGCAAAATCATTTGCCCCCTCCATAAAACTGATGCTTTTTCACATCTTGAAAATCTTCTAAGAAAATGGAATCTACATCAGTACGTTTGAAACACTCTGACATTTCTGGCCTCTGGGAGGCCACAGTTTTGAACATCTCACAGGATATCCCACACAGGCTGATCCCACTGATTTTCCATATGTTTGCCCAGATATTTCATAAAGCTTATAAAAATCCCTATGCTAGCAGCTTGATAGCAACCTGTTTTTGAGAACCACCCTACTATAAAAGAAATCTGCCAATTTAATTTCTCTTCAACTCTGTGGTGGTTTGAAAGAAAATGGCCCCCATATGTCCATAGGAAGTGGCATTATTAGGAGGTGGGACTGGTTGAAAGAAGTGAGTCATTGGGGGGTGGCCATTGAGCTTTCAGTATCTAAACTCATGTCTAGAGATTCTCTATCTTTTCCTGATGCCTGTGGATCCATATGTAGAATCCCCAGCTACTCCTCCAGTACTGTCTGCCTGGATGTCATCATGCTTCCAACCATGAGAATAATGTGCCAATTCTCTGAAGTGCAAGCAAGCCTCAATTAATTTTTTTTTCTTTTATAAGAATTGTCATGGTCATGGTATCTTTTCACAACAGTAGAAACTGAAACTAACAAAATCTCTCACTAGTGAAGTGGTAGTAAACTCCTTTCTCAAAACTTAACCACAATTTTTTTTCATAATATTTTCTTTGAATTCATGAGACAAAGGGCCTGGAAGCCAATCACCGCCAACTTTGATTAGTGGTTTTCTGGGATCCTACCTCCCAGCTATTGTTTATCTGAGTTAAGAAAGTGTCCATCCGTCTCAAGTTCAAGGTGCTTGAAAATTCAGTGTATAGTGAGTTCATAGTCATGTTCACTAATTCCTGAGTGATCTTTTCTGTGTTTTCATATGGGAGAAAATTTAAGGGGACTGAAACTTTTGGGTTTATTCTTTACAATAGGAAGACTCTTACTCACAATGCATTCTGCACCTTCAAATCACTACTCTTAATTCCCACATCTTTATATCATTACTTCAAATGTAAATATTTAATTTTATATATCTGGAGTAAGGAACTTGATAATTTATAGTGGTGTGCTATGGTAGCCTTTAGTCCCCAGAATAGCTAAAAAGAAAACTCTACATGATTTATAAACTAAAACATTACAAGATTTTGGGGAATCTTTTGGAAACATGATTTTGTCGTTTTTAAGTGTGAACTTCATAGATGAGCATGTATGTCATAAATCAAAAAGTTGGAAATACCTGATAGACCATAGTCATATGGTAATAAATAAAAAAACCTTTCATTGTTATAAAAAATACCATCTATTTCCTGCCCAGTGAATAGATTACTTCTGTGAAATCAAAATGGTTGTTCCTTCATAAGACTACATTCCATATTTCACAACAGCTACAAGGGATATTTTAAAATTTTATCAGAAAGAGAAGAAAAATACTTAAAGTGAAAGATATGCTAATTTGCTTCTTGAATCTTTCATAATGAATGTATATATCAAAACATAATATTTATTCATATATCCATACAATTATTTGTCAAATTAAAAAATAATAAAAATAAAATAACAACATGAAAAAGAAAGTTATTTACTGCAGTAGAGATGGATGAGACATAAAGAGACAAGAAAGCACAGAGAGAAGAAAGGCTAAGAGAGGGAGAGAAGGAGAAAACAAAAGAAAATTAAATTGAAAGTAAAATTTCTAGTTACACCATTGAGACTAGATTCATTTAAGGGTATCCATCAATACTGACAAATTTTTACTCTCTTTTAAATAACTGGATGAGAAAGAAAGATAAAGCTTATGGACCCTCATCAAGATAATGTTTTCAATAGAAGACTGTATAAAACTGAAACTCTGGAATGATGTACCAGTAATACAAAATGAAAAAAGGGACCATATTCTAGCCAACATCTCCAGCAGAAGCCATATTCTCCACCAGAGGCCAACACTGCAACCATAATCCCAAGTAAGACCCCTGCCCACAGACTCTCAACACTCCCATAGCACCTGCTCAGCCTACTCCCAACCATTGCTCCTCCCTTTGACACCATATCACAGTCAATAGCTCTGGGATAAGGCCCCCGAACCAACAAAGGTACCATCATCCACATAAACACAGGAAGGCTGACTGCATGTAGATCATTCTTACTTTCACAAATGCTTGCCCAGCCTATCCTTACTTGTCCTCCACTCCTCATTAACCACATACTGGCCCCCAACACCAGTGGAGGCACCCTGGTGTACCAGAGTGCACACTGACCACAAGAACAACAGGCAGCCCCTTCTACCAACACTGTCTCCACTCAGAGCCCACCCAATCTATCACCAATTGTCCATCCTTCCCCATCACCATATTCTAGCCCTCCACTTAGGCAGAGGATCCCAGCTGAGTCAGACACTCTGCAGGCAGCCATAAAATCCAGCCCCCTACTGATGGGGTGATGTCAATACATTCTGAATGTTAAACTGCTCCCAGAAACCTGCTTGTTGTATACTAAATGAAGCTATGTTACCTTTGTTAACCATTGTCTCTGATTGTTTGAATAAATGCGGAGTCCTGAGATTGGGCAAAGACAGAGGGAGGCAGGACTAAGGTGCAGGCTTCAGAGAGCTCGAGAAGGAAGAAGAAGTCTCAGGAAGAAGAAGGAGTAGAAGCCAAGAGTAGTGAGAAGGAAACAAATGATGTGGTAGATTAAAGAAGATCATTCCACATGGCCTGGAACATTGGCATAATGTGGGGAATAACAGCCAGGAGATGTATGTATACATCGGGTCATATTTGAAGAGCTAGCTTAGAAGGGCTAAGTTTGCACAAGCCAGGCAAATCTTGGTAAAATCTGTCGGGTCTCTGTGTGCTCATTGATAATGGGGGGTTAAGCATTAACACCACTGAACAATTAAATATAATATAAATACAAGTAAATAACTTAATTAGCTATTTTTCTGCAAATGTCACCCAATATAATTTAATAATTTCTATACACCAATAAGGTAGTGACCTGAACTACTCAACCAAGGCCACTCAGGCTAGAAAAATTGAGAGAAAACAAAAACTAAAGAAAAATGCACACATCCAATAGAGACAAACTTAGAAATGGGCCCCTAGACCTATAATTATCCCAACCCCAGATGCCTGGACTCTTGAATAAGAATAAAATCAATAGTAACAAAGACAATATGTACCTACAGATTCCAGCTAGAGCAAGCCCTGAATATTCCAAAACAGCTGAAGTAAAAGAAAAAAAAAAAAGACCTTAAAACAAATTTTATGGTGATAATAGAGGTTCTTAAAAAGGAAATGAATAAATCCCTTAAAGGTTTTGGCAAATGACAAACAAAAAGTTGGAGGAAGTGAATAAATCCCCTAAGGAAAGCCAAGACAAACAATAGTTTAAGAAAATGAATAAAACTGTTAATAGAATCATTTGATGTTCAGTCCCTTTGTGCTCAGCTATTT
>CAJQZJ010032546.1:3736317-3758402 GCA_907164525.1 Lophiomys imhausi
GGGTCAGGTAATATTTTTCCTGGAGCAAATTTGGTTTTTTTGATAATATATAAAGTATTAACTTTCAATCGGATTAAAGAAGAAATTATTTTGATATTTTGGAGCTAAACAAACCTTTAGTGTATATATTTTGAGATCTCAAAGGACAATTTGTTTGAATTGCAGCCTGCCTTTTGTAAGTAGCTTTTAAACTTAAATCTTTCCAAATCCTATGTGCCTGTCTCTGCATTCTAAGTTTTGGGATCAAAGACATGTGGTTTCCAACTGATGGGATTAAAGATGTGCTCCTCCACCCCTGGATCAAAGTTTTTCTCTGTTTAGAGCTTGTTTTGTATCAGGTGGCCTTGAGCTAACATTTTTAACCATTTTTCCATTCTTATTTGGGCCCCAAACAGGTTTACTATGTCCCAAATCAGCAGGAAGTCATTTTAAGAGAACAACGTCCCATCCCCAGAAGGTGGGGAGGGTGTTCTCCCCCTTTGGTTACTTGATAGATAATAGAAAATTTTGTTATCTAGGGGAAAAGACTACAAGCTGTTAAATGGTCTTGTTAAAAGGGGTTTTGGAGGTTAGACCCAGGGACTTCTCTCTTTTGCTTTTCTGTATCCTCCTTTCTCTCCTATATAGGAGTGAACAGACTTGAGAAAAATGGGACATAGACATAGTATAGGAAAGAACAAGAAAAAAGGACAGACTATTGAATATAGCCTTATACCTTTGTATACTGATACAAAATTAATATTATATTTGGCTAAATTGGTATTGATCATTGTATATTAATGCAAAATTAAGATTGTATAGGGCTACATTGGTATTGATATTTGTATATTGATACAAAATTAAGATTATATTTGGCCACAATGGTATTGACCCTTGTATATTAATGTAAACTTAAGATTGTATTGGGCTACATCGGTATTGATCTTTGTATACTGATACAAAATTAAGATTATATTTGGCCACATTGGTATTGATCTTTGTATATTGATACAAAATTAAGGATAACGCTTCTTAAAGGTATTGTTCGTAGTAATACTTAAAAATGAAATGTCAAGTTTTGACCTCTCGCTACCAACCGACATAAACTGTTTAGGATAATTAAGAAACAGAAACTAATAGTCATGAAAACGTGTCATTTTGTTAGTTACTATGACAGTCTATCACAGTTATTTTCTAAGCTACTCAGAAATCAAGTTGCTAAGAGACAAGCAATATTTGCTTACCTAAATATAAGAGATAGATAGGGCATCTTCAAAAACCTCAAGAGATCTGCAGAATATGGCATTCAAAGATGTTTTCTTAACTTAAGAATTTTTGGTATCGAGACATGTCAGCTCCTGACAGCACCCCCTATATTACTCCAAGTAGAAGATGAGCATCGAAGAATCTCCAGTGGGAGATGATTGAATTGGTGGTAAGCCATTCTCTTGGCAAGAAAAACCACTTGCTTCAACTGTAGACAGACTTCTGTCCAAAAAGGACAAAACCTGGAAACAGATAAGTCGACAGCCTAGCTCTGCCAAGACAGGGTAGGTAAGTCCTTCATAATTCCTGCTCTACAACCAATGTCTGTCAGAGAAATGGGGCCAAATGGCTGAAGATTGATGCTGTAATGTATGGAGAGAAAATGGGAACTGTCCAGGCAGCCACTGGTATGTCATTTTTTAGTTTTGGAAGCTGCAGGCCCTGCACTTCCTATATAATCAGATATATTTATCCCTCTCAGGTCTCTGAGGTGGTTGAAGAATAGATAGCTTGAGTCTCATAGTTAAATTTTGAGTTGTTTAGGAATCAAGAGCGTGTTCTGGATCTAAGAAGATATTTTTAAAATTATGAGGCAAGTTAGTATGAAAGCTGAGTTAGATATAGAACTTTAAACTCATGGAGATGGTTAGATAGTAGAATGTTAAAGTCAGGTGCCAAATACATATGAACTGGACATTGGGAATGTATGCTAAGCCATATAACTCTTATAATTGTGGCCTATTTATTTCTGTTGTTTTGTATTGTATTTATAGTTATAAGAAAAAGAACCATTATTTGGACTGAAAGGGAGAGCTGTTGGGGGGGAAAATAAATACCTTAAACTAAAAAAAAAAAAAAAAAAAAGGAAGAGGATGGGGGGGTGAGGGGGAGGAGGGTGGAAGGGTGGGACTGGAGGGGGGAGTAGGGAGGGGATTGTGATTGAGATGTAACTTGAAGAAATAAAAAATAAATTATTTAAAAAATATAAAAAAAAAGAAAATGAATAAAACTATTCAAGAATTGAAAATGAAAATATAATCAATGAAGGGAAAACAAAATGAGGGAATCCTAGAAAAATCCAAGTTGGAGCTGACCATAGAGCATTGTATCTGAGTAGCAGGTGAATGAAATTAGTCACTGTGGAGTGAATGTGAGGTCCTGCAGCAGACTGTGAAACACAGACAATGTCTGAATTTCCACATCAAACACTGAGACTGGTCACCATGCAAAACATCTCATGCAGTTCCCTGGAACACCTCCCTGATATAATCCAACTCTATTACCCATATGGAGAGGAGCACCAGCTACAGCAGATCTAGTCCATGAGCAGATCTAGCCCCCAGGTCCAGCCACAGATCAGCCATCATGCCTGTCTGCCTGATATCGAGCCTGCACAAGGACCTGTATACCCAACAGGGAAAAACAGCCAGACCACAAGAGCAAAGGTTAGTAAGATTTTCTTTCGAGTTCCCAACATGGAGGCACAGTATACACTGTAGCTGAGTGCCAGAGACCTAACCCAGTCACAGAAAAGGAATTAGGAGCCAAGACTGACTACAAACAGAGCCCGTGACTCTGTGTTCTCAACAAATATTAGGGCATGTCATTCACCCTAGCACCCAACCTTTTGAGGCAGTCAGCAACAGGCACACTGAGGCTGGCATCTGTCATGGCGGGAGCTCCTTGCCTTCACAGTCAGCCTAGCTACTGAACCAGAATGACTGTGTCAGTGAGGGAGAACACAGGCCCAACCAAAACTCTACCTGCCTTTCTGAGGAGAGCTGCCAACTCTCAGGTCCTCAGAGGATAGATTCCCCACTCCAATCCCCTGTATATTGGTCCAATTTGGTCACACCAGTTGAGGAGGGCATCAGTCACTCTCTGAGAGCCAGTCTATTACAGGAACCTGCCCACCATCTGGAGGTGGACACCAGGATCTCAGGATCACCCAAACCCCAGAAGAGTGAGGTTTCCTGAGCACAAGGTCAACTGACAAAAGAAACAAACA
Source organism: Lophiomys imhausi (assembly GCA_907164525.1). Classification (NCBI taxonomy): domain Eukaryota; kingdom Metazoa; phylum Chordata; class Mammalia; order Rodentia; family Muridae; genus Lophiomys; species Lophiomys imhausi. Next base: position 3,739,571 of record CAJQZJ010032546.1, read on the forward strand.
GAAAACACCAGGATCAATCAGAGGACAAAAGGTCAGTGCAAGAACATTGTAAAAAACAAAAACAAACAAAAAAACCAAACAACAACAATAAAGAAGGCCTAAGGGAGGAAATCAACTATCTCAGAGAGCAACAACAAAATAGTGCAAAAGAGGTTATGGAAATGAATAAAGCACTTAAAGGAATGGAAGACCTGGAAAGGGAAGTTGAAGCAATAAAGAAAATACAATCTGAGACATTCATAGAGGTGGAAAACCTTAAGAAAAGAAAAGGAAATACAGACATTAGCATCACCAACAGAATATAAGAGATGGAAGAAGGAATCTCAAGCAAGGGGATTAAATTGAAGAAATTGATACATCTGTCAAATAAAATGTAAAATCTAAAAATGTCCTGACACAAAACCTTCAGGAAATCAAGGACACTATGAAAAGACAAAATCTCAGAATAATAGGAATAGAATAGAAGAGAAGATTTCCAGCTCCATCAACCACAAAATCTTCAAGAAAATTATTGAAGGGAATTTCCCAAATCTAAAAAAAGAGATGTCTATAAGTGTACAAGAAGCTTACAGAACTCCAAAGAGATCAGATCAGAAAAGAAAATTCTCCTGCTACATAATAATCAAAACACTAAATGTACAGAACAAAATAAGAATATTAGAAGCTGCCAGGGAAAAGGGCAACATGACATATAATGGCAAATCTATCAAAATCACACCTGATTTTTCATCAGAGATGCTAAAAGCCATAAGGGCCTGGACAAATGTCTTGCAGACTCCCCCACAAAAAAACCCACAAATGTCAGGCTAGACTACTATTCCCAGAAAAATTGTCAACCAACATAGATGGAGAAAATAAGATACTCCATGACACAGCTAAATTCAATTAATATCTATGAACAAATCCAGCTCTACAGAAGATATTAGAAGGAAAACTCCAACCCAAAGAGATTAACTACACATAAGAAAATACAGGAAGCAAATAACTACATGGCAGCCAAACCAAAAGAAGAGAAGCTCACTCCCATACTATCTCCACCAACATCAAGATGGCAGGAAGTGGAGGAGGCCAAGATGACAGCGACCTACACTGACGCATTTTGAACGCAGGGAAAAAAGAGCCATAAAAAACACAGAGTTATTGGGCACTGTGCAAAAACCGGAGGGGCTAGACCCCCCCCCAGGAACACTCACAGCTCCCAAGGGTCTGTTAAAAGTCCCAGGGCAAGGCTCTCACCCATCTCTCACAGACACAGAGGCCACTAAACCCGGGATTCGGGAACTCCCATTTGGAGAGGCGCCTGAAAAAAAAAAAAAGAGGGCAATTGTCCTAGGGTTGGGATTGGGGCAGGGCTCTGTTCTTATCCTTCCAGGAGAATCGAAGCGTCCATTAGGGGAGCCCGGGGACGGCTGGACAGCGGAATCCTCAGCAGAGAGCAGAATCAGGCACCAAGGAGGACGAGTGACCCAGTTGATTCTGCCTGGCAGACTTCCTCAATAGCTGTCTCCATCGGGGGCCTGCAACCACCACAGCAATCCAGTGTCACTGGGACCGCTCAGCTCTACACAATGCCCCGGCAGGAACCTCAGTGAAACCTGCAAGATCAGCTTCTGCCTACAAACCCCTTAGGTCATCTAAATAGCTGAGAACAGAAGGACTGAACATAAAAGGAGTGTACTAACATTTTTAATCATTTTTCCCATTTGGGTTGGGGCCCCAAACAGGTCTACTATGACCCAAATCAGCAGGAAGTCACTTTAAGAGAGCCACGTCCCATGCCCAGAGGGTAGGGAGGGTGTTTCTCCGCCCTTCTTTTTGGTTATTTGAAAGATAACTGAAAACTCTGTTATGTAGGGGAAGAGACTGCAATCTGATAAATGGTCCTGTCTTAATGGGTTTTGGAGGTTAGCCCCAGGGAATTCCTACTTTTCCATTTCTGTATCCTTCTTCCTCTCCTATGTAGGAGTGCATGGGCTTGAGAAAAATGAGATATAGACATAGCACAGGAAGGTCCAAGAAGAATGGGCAGATCATTGAATATGCCCTTATACCTTTGTATATTGATACAAAATTAGTAGTTTATTTGGCTAAAGTGGTATTGACCATTGTTTATTGTGCAAAAATAAGATTGTATTGGATTACATCAGTATTGATCTTTGTATATTGATACAAAATTAAGATTATAGTTGGCCACAATGGTATTGACCCTTGCATATGGACGTAATATTAAGATTATATTGGGCTACATAGGCATTGATCTTGGTATATTGATACATAATTAAGAGTATATTTAACCACAATTGAATAGATCTTTAAATATTGATACAAATTTAAAGGTAACGCTTCCCAATGGTATCATACCTAGAGATACTTAAAAATAAAATGTGAAGCTCTGACCTCTTGATACCAACCATTTAAAACGGTCTAAGATAGTTAAAACAAACTACTAGTCATGCAAACATGTCACTTTGTTAGCTACTATGACAGTCTATCACAGATATTCTCTAAACTACCCAGTAATCAAGTTGCTAAGAGACAAGCAACATTTGCTTATCTAAATACAAGAGATGGATAGGGCATCTTCAAAAATCCCTAGAGATCTGCAGAATATGGCATTCAAAGATGTTATCTTAAATCAAGATTTTTTTTGATATCGAGACATATCAGCGCCTGACAGCACCCCCTATTCTATTCCAAGTAGAAGATAAGCATCGAAGAACCTCCACTGTAAGATGGTTGAATTAGTGGCAAGCCTTTCTCTTGGCATGAAAAAACCCCTTGCACCAACTGCAGACAGACTGCTGTCCAAAAAGGACAAAACTTGGTAGCAGGGAAGTCGACAGCCTAACTCTGCCAAGACAGGGTAGGTAAGTCCTTCATAATCCCTGCTCTACAACAAATGTCTGTCAGAGAAACAGGACCCAAAGGGTGAAGATTGATGCTGGAATGTATGGAGAGAAAATGGGAACTGTCCAGGCAGTTATTGGTATGTTCTTTCTTAGTTTTGGAAGCTGCAGGCCCTGCACTTCCTATATAAGCAAATATATTTATCCCTCTCAGGTCTCTGAGGTGGTTGAAGAATAGACAGCTAGAGTCTCATAGTTAAATTTTGAACTGTTTAGGAATCAAGAGGGTTTTATAGATCTAAGAAGATACTCTTAAAAGTGTGTTGCAAGATAGTATGAATGTTGAGTCACATATAGACCTTTAAACTCATGGAGTTGGTTAGATAGTAGAATGTTAAAGTCAGGGGCCAAATATGTATAAACTGGACATTGGGAAGGTATGCTGGGCCATTTAACTCTCATAAATGTGGCATATTTATATCTATTCTTTTGTATAATATTTACTGCTATAAGAGAAGGAACCATCTGTTGGACTGAAAGGGGAAACTTCTGGGGGGAAGAGGGGGGAAGGGCGGGATAGGAAGGGGGAATAGGGAGGGGTTTGTTACTGAGATGTAACTTGAAGAAAAAAAATAAAGTATTTAAAAAAAAAGATGGCAGGAAGTAATAGTCACTAGGCATTAATATCTCTCAACATCAATGGACTCAATTCCCCAATAAAAAGACACAGGCTAGCAGAATGGATGTGAAAAAAGAATCCCACATACTGCTGCTTACATGAAATGCACCTCAGTAAAAAAGATATGCATTATCTGGAAATAAAGCTCTGGAAAAAGATATACCAAGCAAATGGACCCAAAAAAGAAGATGGAGTGGCCATTCTAGTATGTATTAAATTGGACTTTGAACCAACTTTAATCAAAAGAGATAGGGAAGGGCAATCTATACTCACTCATCAAAGGAAAAGTCCACCAAGATGAAATCTCAGTTGTGAACATCTATGCCCCAAATGTAAGACCACCCACATTTGTCAAAGGAAAACTACTGAAGCTCAAATCCCACATTGAAACTCACACATTAATAGTATGAGACTTCAACTTCCCACCACTGGACAGATCAATGATGCAGAAACTAAACAGAGAAATAATGAACCTCAAAGATGCTATTAATCAAATGGACCTAATGGATATCTACAGAACATTTCACCTCAAAACAAAAGAATATACTTTCTTCTGAGCACCTCATTTAACCTTCTCCAAAATCGACCATATAGTCATTCACAAAGCAAGCCTAATAGATACAGGAAAACTGAAATTACCCTTTGTAACTTATCAGACCATCATAGAATAAAGCGAGACTTCAATTATAACAAAAACAACAGAAAGCCTACAGAAACATGGAAACTGAACAATTCTCTACTCAGTGACCTCTGGGTCAGGGAAGAAATTAAAGTCTTCTTAGAACTCAATGAAAATGAAGACACAACATACCTAAACTTATGGGACACATTGAAAGCAGTGCTAAGAGGAAAGTTTATAGCACTAAGTGCCTTCGAAAAGAAACTGGAGAGTTACCATATTAGCGACCTAAAAGCACACCTGAAAGAACTAGAACAAAAAGAAGCAAACACTCCCAAGAGGAGCAGATGAGAGGAAAATATCAAACTCAGGGCTGAAATCAACAACTTAGAAACAAAAAGAACAATACAATGAATCAACAAAACGACCAGTTGATTCTTTGAGAAAATCAACAAAATAGACAAGCCCTTAGCTAAACTAACTAAAAGGCAGAGGGAAAACATCCAAATCAACAAAATCAGAAATGAAAAGGGGAAAATAACAATAGAATTTGAGGAAATCCAAAGAATCATTAGATCCTACTTCAAAAACTTGTACTCCACAAAACTGGAAAACCTAAATGAAATGGAAATTTTTCTTGATAGAATCCAACTACCAAGGTTAAATAAAGAACAGGTAAACAAATTAAACAGTCCTATAACCACTAAGGAAATAGAAGATGTCATTAGAAGTCTTCATACCATAAAAAGCCCAGGGCCAGATGGTTTCAGCATAGAATTCTACCAGATATTCAAATAGGAGCTAACACCAATATTCCTCAAACTCTTCTACAATATAAAAACAGAAGGGACACTGCCAAACAGACTCTATGAGGCCACAGTCACCCTGATACCTAAACCTCATAAAGACCCAATGGAGAAAGGAAATTTCAAACCATTTTCCCTTATGTACATGGATGCAAAAATATTTAATAAAATACTTGCAAACCGGATCAAAGATCACCTCAAAAGTATCATACACCATGATCAAGTAGGCTTCATCCCAGGGCTGCAGGGGAGGTTCAAGATTAGAAAATCCATCAATGTAATCCACCACATAAATAAGCTGAAAGAAAATACCTACATGATCATCTCATTGGACGCTGAAAAAGCTTGTGACAAAATCCACCACCCCTTCTTATTAAAAGTCTTGGAGAGATCAGGCATACAAGGACCATGCTTAGTTAGATATAATAAAGACAGTTTACAACAAGCCTACAGCCAACAGCAAACAAAATGGAGAGAAACTTAAAGGATTTCCTCTTAAGTCTGGGACAAGGCAAGGCTGCCCAATATCTCTCTTCAACATAGTACCTAAAGTTTAGCTAGAGCAATACGACAACTAAAGGAGATCAACGGGATTCAAATTGGAAAGGAAGAAGTCAACGTATTTCTATTTTCAGATGATATGATAGTATACATAAGTGACCCCGAAAATTACACCAGAGAACTCCTACAGTTCATAAACTCCTTCAGCAAGGTGGTTGGACACAAAATCAATTAAAAAAATCAGTACCCCTTTTTTACACAAAAGATAAATGGGCTGAGAAAGAAATAAGGGAATCAAAACCCTTCACAATAGCCATAAATAATATAAAATACCTGGAGGGTAACTCTTACCAAGCAAGCGAAAGACCTGTATGATAAGAAAACTTCAAGTCCCTGAAGAAAGAAATTGAAGAAGATATCAGAAGATGGAAAGATCTCTCTTGATCATGGATAGGTAGGATCAACATAATAAAAATGGCCATCTTACCAAAAGCAATATACAAATTGAATGTAATTCCTATCCAAATACCAACTGAATTCTTACAGACCTGAAAAACACAATTCTCAACTTCATATTGAAAAACAACAACAACAACAAAAAAATAAAAACAGAATGGCTGAATCAATCATGTACAATAACAAAACATCTGCAGGTATCACCATTCTGGAGTTCAAGCTATACTACAGTGCAGTCATAATAAAAACAGAATGGTATTAGTATAGAAGCAGACCAGTTGACCAATGGAATCCTATCAAAGACCCAGAAATAAACCCACACACCTATGGCCACTTAATTTTCGACAAAGAAACCAAAAGCATACAATGGAGAAAGGAAAGCATCTTCAATAAATGGTGCTGGTCTAACTGGATATGAGCATGTAAAAAATGCAAATAGATCCATACTTATCACCCTGTGAAAAACGTAAGTCTAAGTGGATCAAAATCCTCAACATAAATCTGGACACACTAATATTAATAGAAGAGAAAGTGGGGAAAAGCCTGAAACTCATTGGTACGGGTAACAATTTCCTGAAGAGCACACCAATAGCTCAGGCACTAAAAGAAACAATCAAAAACTAGGACCTAATGAAACTGAAAAGCTTGTGTAAGGCAAAACACACTGTTCTTAGAACAAAACAGCAGCCTACAGACTGGGAAAGGATCTTCACCAACTCAATATCGAACAGAGGGATAATATCCAAAATATATAAAGAACTGAAGAAATTAAACACCAATAAATCAAATAACCCCATCAAAAAATGGGGTATAGAGCTAAACCAAGAATTCACAAAAGAGGAATCTCTAAAGATCGAGAGATACTTGAAGAAATGTTCAACATCTTTGGTCATCAAGGAAATGCAACTTAAAACAACTCTGAGTTTCCATCTCACATCCATCAAAATAGGTAAGATCAAAACTGAAATAATAGCACATGCTGGCAAGGATGTTGTGAGAGAGGAACACTGCCCCATTGCTGGTGGGAGCGCAAACTTGTACAACCACTTTGTAAATCAATCTGGAGATATCTTAGAAAATTGAGAAAAGTTCTACCTCAAGAACCAGCCATACCCCTCTTGGGCATATATCCAAAAGATTCTAAAGGAAACCACAAGGACATTGCCTCAACAATGTTCATAGCAGTTGTATTTGTAGTGGTCAGAAACTGGTACAACCCAGATGTCCTTCAACTGAAGAATGGACAAAAATATCTGTGGTACATTTATACAATGGGAATACTACACAGCTATCAGAAACAAGGAAATCATGCATTTCGAAACCAAATGGATGGATGTAGAAAAGCTCATCCTAAGTGAGCTGACTCAGTTCCAGAAAGATAAACATGGTGCGTACACTCTTATAAGTGGCTATTAACCATACATCACAGGATAACCACCCTACAACCCACAGACACAGAGAGATAGGAACCTAGCATATCTGTGCTAGGAAACATTTCACACAGCAGTGAGCCATGGAATCTGTTGCAGGTTAGTGGAACACTTTACCCTAGATGGTGTGCCATATCAAGCCCCAGTACAAGAGGAAGCCCTTGGCCCTCACATGACTGAAGAACTGAGGGTGTCTGATATGTGAGGGCCCAACTCATCTGAGGAGAAGGAGACTACCAAGTAGAGGAATAATGGGGGAAGGAGGAATGAAAGGAGGAAGGGAGAGAGGAAGGGAGGGAAGGAAGAGCCAGGAGGAGAGGAGGGATGAGTCAGGAGGGGAGGAGGGAGGAAACTATGTTCTAGAAGTAACATGAGAAAACAAAATAATGCTTTTAAAAAGGGGTTAATAAGCTTTAAAATATAATAAAAATAAAATGTAACATTTTCATATTTATTTTACCAAGGTATACTGCCTTTCTTGCATGAAAGGAAAAATGGCCTTAATTTCAGATTAGAATGTTAGAATGTAGGTTGACACATAGCTCATACAGACTTGATATTAGCTTAAAAGTTTTTTTTTGTAGGAATAAAGGACATTTTCATGGTTTGGCATTAAAAAGCAGGTAAGATGTTTAAAATGCTGTAAATAAATTAAAGATTACTACATTTCAACCTGGTTCTCTAAACCTCCAAGAGTTGAAAACATTTGGAGCTAAGGTAAAATATATGAGAAGGGTGGTGTTAGCCCATGCCTTTAACTCCAGCAGAAACAGGAGGATCACTATTGAGTTAGTTGTCTTGTAAATTCTAAAGTTACAAGGAACAAGGTGGTGATAGTACACACCCTTAATCCCATCATTTGAGAGGGATACACCCTTGATTTCTACACACTAGAGACAGAAACCTGCAGATCACTGAGTTCAAGGCCAGCCTGACACAAAGCAAGCTCTACATAGAGAAAAACTTACATCCATGGGTGGTGGTGGACATCTTTAATCCAATCAGTTGGGAAGCACATGCCTTTGTTCCCAATACTTAGAATGCAGAGGCAGGCATATAGGATTTGGAATGATTTAAATCTAAAAGCTACTCACAAAAGGCATGCAGAAATTCAAAGTGAATTGTTCTTAGATAGCTCAAAATATACACACTTAAAGGTTTGTTTAGTTGCAAAACATCAAAATAATTTCTTTTTTAATCTCAGTTAAAAGATAATACTTTTATATTGTCAAAAAAACAAATTTGCTCCAGAAAAAAAAATTAATTGTTCTCTCAAAAAAGAAGTGTCCCAGAGTTAGGATTAGGACAGGGCTCTGTTCTTGTCTTTCTAGGAGATTAAAAGCATCCATCTAAGGAATCCAGGGACAATTGGACAATGAAAACCTCAGAAGAAAACAGACCAGACACCAAAGAAGACAAGTAGCCCAGATGATCCAGTCTTGCAGACTTCCTCAAAAGCTATTTCCTCAAAATTCTGAAACCACAACAACTCAAAATCACCAAGATTGTTAAGCTCCACAGACTGTTCCAGCCAGAACTTCAGTAAAGCCCTGAAGTTCAGCTTCTGTGTCCAAACTTTTTAGGACATTTAAAAAGCTGAGCACAAAAGGATTGAACATCAAATGTTTCTATTAACATGTTTAACGATTTTTCCATTCTTATTTGGGCCACATACAGGTTGACTATGACCCAAATCAGCAGGAAGTCATTTTAAAAGAGTGATGTCCTATCTTCAGAAGGTGGGGTGGGTGATTTTTCCCCCTTTTGTCATTTGATGGGTTATAGATACTTGTTGATACTTAGGGGAGAGAATATAAGCTGATAAATGGACTTGTTAAATAGGTTTTGGAGGTTAGACCCAGGGACTTCTCTCTTTTTCTTTTCTGTATCCTTCTTTCTCTCCTATGTAGGGATGAAAAGACTTGAGAAAAAATGGGACATAGACATAATATAGGAATGATCAAGAAAAAAGGACAGATTATTGAATATGCCCTTCTACCTTTGTATATTGATACAAAATTAAGATTATATTTGGCTAAATTGGTATTGATCTTTGTATATTGATACAAAATTAAGATTATATTTGTCCACATTGGTATTAATATTTGTATATTGATACAAAATTAAGGTTAACTCTTTTTAAGTTATTGTAACTAGGTAGTGCTTAAAAATGAAATGTGAAGTCTTGGCCTTTTGTTAGCAACTGTCAAAACCTGTTTAGGATAATTAAGAAATGCAAACTAATAGTCATTCAAGCATGTCATTTCAGCCTATCACACTTATTTTCTAAGTTAATCTGAAATCAAGCTGATAAGAGACAAGCAACATTTGCTTATCCAAATATAAGTGATAGATAGGTGGTCTTCAAAAACCTCAAGAGATCTGTAGAGTATGGCATTCAAAGATGTTTTCTTAAGATTTTTTTGATATTGAGTCATGTCAGCTCCTGACAGCACCCCCTATTCTACTCCAAGTAGAAGATGAGCATCGAACAATCTGCAATTGGAAATGGTGGAATTAGTGGCAAGCCTGTCACTTGGCAAGAAAAATCCCTTGCTTCAACTGTAGACAGAATGCTGTGCAAAAGGACAAAACTTGGAAGCAGATAAGTTTGACACCTTACCTCTGTCAAGAGAGGATAGGTAAGTCCTTCATAATTCCTGATCTACAATCAATGTCTGTCAGAGACATTTGGGCCAAAAGGCTGAAGACTGATGCTTTACTGCATTCAGAGAAATTAGGGACTGTCCAGACAGCCACTGGTATGTCATTTCTTAGTTGTGGGTGCTGCTGGCCCTGCACTTCCTATATAATAAGATATATTTATCCCTCTCAATCTCTGATGTTGTTGAAGACTAGATAGCTAGAGTCTCATAGTTAAATTTGGAGTTGTATAGGATTAAAAAGGGTGTTCTGGAACCTATAAGATGTTTTTAATTGTGAGGCAAGTTAGGATGGAAGCTGAGTTGGATATAGAACTTTAAACTCATGAAGATGGTTGGATAGTAGAAAGTTAAAGTCAGCTGCCAAATATGTATGGACTGGACAATGGTAATGAATGTATGTTAAGCCTTATAATTCTCATAATTGTGGCCTAATTATTTCTGTTGTTTTGTATTCTATTTGTTATTATATGAGAAAGAGCCATTTGTTGGATTGAAAAGGGAAGCTGTTGGGGGAAAAAGATATGCCTTAAACTTAAAAAAAGGAAGTGGATGGGGGTTTAGGGGGAAGAGGGGGGAGGTTGGGGCCAGTAGGGAGGGGATTGCAATTCAGATGTAACTTGAAGAAATAAAGAATAAATTTAAAAAAAATAGGAAAAAGAAAAAAAATTAGGGTATCCTAGAGATGGAAAGCTATGTAAGTGAACAGAAACTATGGACTCAAACATCACCAACACAATAGAATATATGGAAGAGAAAATATCATACATTGAAGATATGATAGGAGATATGGAAATATTGGTCAAAGAAAATGTTAAATCTAAAAATTTACTGGCATAAACATCCTAGAAGTTATGAAAATGCCAAAGCTGGGAATAGTAGGAGTAGAAGAAGGAAAAGAATTTCAGCTCAAAGGCCTAGAAAAAATATTCAGAAGGTCATGGATGAAAAACTTCCTAAAGAAGGGCATTCCTCTAAAGAAACAAGAAGCTTACAGAACAACAAATAGATTAGAACATAAATGAAAGTCTCCTTGCTGCATAATAATCAAAACACTAAACACACAGAATAAAAATATTAAAAACCTCAAGGGTAAAAAGCCAAGTAACATATCAGGCAAACCTAATGGGGTACATCTTTTTCTCAAGAGATATTAAAAGTCATAAGAACCTGGATAAAGATCCTGAAGACTTTAAGAAATCACAGATACAGTCCCAGAATAATATACCTAGAAAAACTTTCAAGCACCATAGATGGAGGAAACAAGATATTCTATGATTAAGTCAAATTTACATAGTATCTGTCCATAAATCAAGCATTACAGAAGGCACTAAAAGAAACATTTCAATGCAAGGAGGGAAACTATACCCATGGAAACACAGGAAATAAGTAATCTCACACAAGCAGAAACAAAAGAAGGGAAGAGCACACACACTACCTTCACCACCCCCAAAATAACAACAACTAAATAACAGGAATTAGCAATCTTTGATCATTGGTATCCTTCTATAGCATTGGACTCAATTCCTGAATGAAAAGATACAGATTAACAGAATGAATGGGAAAAGAGGATCCAACCTTCTGTTGTACACAAGTAATACACCTCAACATCAAAGGCAGACATTACCTCAAATGGTTGGAGAAAGATTTTCCAAACAAACAGACCTAAGGATCAAGATGGTATAACCATTTTAATATTTTTTGAAAATCGACTTTAAATCAAAATTAATCAAACATGATAGGGGAAGGACACTTAATATTTATTCATCAAAGAAAGATGCATTCAGATGATCTTCCAATTCTTAACATCTGTGCCCCAAATATAAGAATACCCACTTTTGTAACCCAAACCCTACATTATAGCTTATATTACACATTGATAGTTGGAGACTTCAATACTCTACTCTAAAACAATGGACAGGTCATCCAGAGCAAACTAAACAGAGAAATACTGGAGATAACAGACCTTATGAACCAAATGGACCTAACAGATATATACAGTATATTTTACCCAAACTCAAAAGAATACAACTTTTACTCTGGACCTAACAGAACATACTCCAAAAGTTGACCATATGCTTGTTCACAAAGCAAGTCTCAACAGATACAAGAAAATTGAAATGACCTGCTGAATCCTGTCAAACCACCATGGATTATAGATGGTTATCAACAACAACAGAAATAAGAGAAATCCTACAAACTCATGGAAATTGAATAACTATACTGAATAACTGCTGATCAAGAAAGAAATTAAAAACTTCCTATAGATCAATGAAAATGGGTACATAACATACACAAACTTATGGGACACAATGAAAGTAGTTCTAAGAGGAAATTTGATAGTACTAAGTGCCTACATATAAAAACTTGAGAGTTTTCATGCTAGCATCTTAATAGCATACCTAAAGCTCCAGGATAAAAAGAAGCAAGATCACCCAAAAGAAATAGAAGGCACTAAGTAATCAAACTGAGGGCTGAAATCAATAAAATAGAAACAAAGAGAACAATATAAAGAATCAGTGAAACAAAGGGTTCTTTCAGAAAATCAGGAAGATAGACAGCTATCCAAGCTAACTAATAGACAAGGAGAGTACATCCAATTTAAGAGAATCAAAACAGAATAAAAAAGAGACATTGTCGCTTCCTATCTCTTTTTGTTTGTTATTTTGTGGGTTCCTGGTGGGTTATTGTCCTATCTATCGCGTAACATTATCTTCTCTTGCTTAGCTCAATTTCTCCTGATTCAACTGTCACCAACTGTCAACTCTTCTCACTCTACTAGGCCAATTCAATTTCAACTATCTCCTATTTTCACTTTTCAATATATTTTCTTCTCCTCTCTAGCCCTATTCAATCTTTTTTTCATTCTTCACCAACTGTCTTCTCTAACCCTCCTCTCTAATCCTACTCTTCTCTGATTCTACTCCAATCTTATTATAATAATACCCAATCTCTGTCATCCTCTGCTGGATTTTTTTTATATCCTCTCCTAATTCCAATAGACCAAGAGCCAACTGACACTGAAGCTCATGGTTTGACTGAGAATCTTTTAAAGGGACAGGTACACAAAATAAAACACACTACAGATATAATAATTGACAAAAAGGAAATTTAAAGATTCATTAGGTCATTTTTTTTAAACCTGTACTCAAAATATTGAAACAAATTAAAAGAGATAATATTCTTGATAGATATCACTTACCAAAATTAATCAAAATCAGATTAAGACTTTCAATAGGCCCATAACCCTTAAGGAAATGGAAGAACTCATTAAAATTCTCCCAACCAAAAATTCTATGGGGTTAGATGGTTTGAGTTCAGAATTTTACCAGATTTACAAAAAGGAACTATTGTAACTCTTCCTCAAAGTATTCCACAAAATAGAAACAGGAGGGACATTCCCAGATTCATTTTATGAGGCCACAGTCACCCTGATACCTAAAACACACAAATATTCAACAAAGAAGAGAATTACAGACCAATTTTGCTCATGAACATTGATGCAAAAATGCTCAATAAAATGCTCTAAACCAAATTCAAGAATATATCAAGAAGAAGTCTTGAAGAGATCAGGGATATAAGGTATACAAGGATATACAAAGCATAATAAGAGCTATTTACAGTAAGCCACTAGCTAACATCAAATTAAAGGGAGAAAAAAAAAAGGAATTTCACTAAAATCAGGAACAATGAAAGGCTGTCTACTCTCTTTATATCTATTTAATAGAGTACTTATATCTGAAGCAATAAGACAACTAAAGGAGATAAAGGGGACACAAATTGGAAATGAAGAAGTCAAAGTATCACTATTCACAAAAGATATGATAGCACACATAAGTGACTCCAAAAATTTAACCACAGAGCTCCTACTGCTGAAAAATACTATCAGTGAAGTGGCTGGATACAAGATTAGCTTCAAAAAGTCGGTAGCCCTCCTATTTACAAATGACAAATGGGCTGAGACAGAAATCAGATAAACAACACCCTTCACAATAACCACAAATAATGTAAAAAATATCTTGTGGTAACTCTAACCAAGCAAGTGAAAGACCTATATAACAAGATCTTAAAGTCTTTGAAGAAAAAAATTGAAAAAAATATCAGAAGATGGAAAGATCTCCCATGGTCATGGATTAATAGTAAAAATGCCCATCATACAAAAAGCAACATACAGATTCAATGCAGTCTCCATCAAAATTCCAACACAATTCTTTACAGATCTTGAAAGAACACTACTCAATTTTATATGGAAAAACAAGCAAACAAACAAAAACTGCAGGATAGCTAAAACAATCCCGAATAAAAAACAAACAAACAAAAACAAAAAATCCAAATATATCACCATTTCTGATTTCAAGTTGTACTACAGAGCTATAGTAGTGAAAACATCATGATTCTGGCACTAAAAACAGATTGATCAATGGAATCAAATCAAAGACCAAGATGGAAATCCATGCACCTATGGACACCTGATTTTTGATAAAGAAGGGATAAATACACAATGGAGAAGAGAAAGCATCTTTAACAAATGGTGCTGAATTAACTGAATGACAGTGTGTAGAGTAATGCAAATTGAGCCATATCTATCACACTACACAAAACTCATGTCCAAATGGATCAAAAACTTCAACATAAAACCAGATACACTGAATCTAATAGAAGAGAAAATGTGCAATAGTCTTGAACACATTGTTACAGATAACAACTTCCTGAATGGAACACACATAGCATAGGCACGAAGAACAACAATAAAAGGGACCTTATGAAACTGAAAAGCTTCTGTAAGGCAAAGGATACCATTGATAGAACAAAAGGCTAGCCTAAAAATTGGGAAAAGATCTTCATCAACCCAATATCTGACAGAGGACTAATATCCAATATGTATGTATATATATATATGTATATATTGATATGTATATCATATATATATATGATACTATGTGTATATCTGAACTCAAGTAACTAGACATCAATAAACAAAACAGTCCAATTAAAATATAGGGTACATACATAAACAGAATTCTTACTAGGAGGGGTCACAAATGCCTGAGAAATACATAAAGAAAAGTCCAGCTTCCTTAGCCATAATGAAAATGCAAATCAAAATTAATTTGAGATTCTATCTTGCACTTGTCAGAATGGTAATGTCAAAAACACAAGTAACAGCTCAGGCTGGTAAGTATGTAGAGCAAAAGGAATACCCCTTTGTTCCTGGCAGGAGTGTAAATTTATATAGCCACTATGGAAATCATTATTGCAGTTTCTGGGAAAATGGGAATCATTTTACCTTAAAACCCAGCTATATCACTCTTGGGTTTATACCCAAAGGATGTTTTATATTACCATAAGGACACTTATTCAACCATGTTAATTGCGGGTTCTTTCATAATAACCAGAAGTTAAAAACAACCTAGATGTCCCTCAACTGAGAAATGGATAAAGAAAATGTGGTACATTTACATAATGAAATATTACTCAACTGTTAAAATAATGACATCATGAAATTTACAGGCAAATTGATGGAACTAGAAAAGATCATCTTGAGTGAGGTAACCCAGACCCAGAAAAACAAACATGGTGTGTTCTTGCATATATGTGGAAATAGCTATCAATTAAAGGATAATCATGCAATAATACAAAGATTCAGAGAAACCAAGTAATAAGGAGGAGTCAAGGAGACCTCCATATTTCTCCCTGTGAAAGAAATAGAATGATTTTCTAGGTGGACTGGGGGAAGGTAGGGATGAGAACAGGAGGTATCAAGTAGGGGTGTGGAAGGGATGTAGAAAGTACTGAGAGAGACAGCTAGATTTAGGGGGTTATGGGGGAGTAGATAGAAACCTAGTGCACTAAAACCTCCATGGGTCTATGATAGTGACCTCAGTGAAGTTTCCTTATAATGGGGAATATGGAGCCCAAACTGTCCGTCTTCTATAAACAGGCAAGGCTCCTAGCAATGGCACTGTAATGCCAACCCACCCACAGAGTTTTGACCTACCATCTGTCCAGTCTGTAAGGTAGGCTGAGGTAATGATGGCACAGAACTTGTGGTGCATCTGACCAATCACTGGTTCTAAATGAGGCCCATCCTAAGAGAGGGAGCCCATGACATTACCTGAATGCCTAGGAAGCAGAGAACAGATCAGAGACCTACGATAGAATCAAATCTTACTGACAAAAATAATTCAATGAAATGGTTTCTCATGATATTCTGCTATACTCATATGGTTCCTAGCCTAATTGTCATCAGAGAAGCAAATTCAGCAACTGTTGTAAATATATGCAGAGACATACAGCCAAACATTAGGACAAGCCAGGGGAAACTTGCAGAAAGGGTGTTGAGGAAGGATTAGGAGCCAGAGGAGTCAAGTACCAAGGATACCATGAGAACACAGCCTGCAGAATCAACTAAGCAGGGCTCATAGGTGGTCACAATAACTGAAGCTACAAACAAGGACCCTCTGTGGGTCTGTATATACTTTGTGGTTGGGTAGACTGGTGTTCCTGTGGGACTCCTAACAGTGGGGTTGACTGTTGTCCCTGACTCTTTTGCCTGTGCTTGGGACACTTTTGCTCCTACTGGGTTGCTTTCTCCAGCCTTGATATGACAATTTGTGCCTATTCTTATTGTAATATGTTAGGCCATGTTTGATGTATATCCCTGAGAGGCCTGTCCTTTTTTTCCTTAAGGGAAATCAAGGAAGATCTAGAGGAGAAGGGAGTTGGAAGGAGGGACTAAATGGAGTGTAGAGAGGGGAAACTGAGGTATAATGCATGACAAAAAATAAAATAAAAAATAATGTCAGACAAAGATTTAATTCTTAGGACGCAATATCTCTCACAGATATTACAGGCACCTTACTGAGTGAGACATTGAAACTCTAGCTTAGAGACTTTCAGGTGCCAGGATTTCTCATACGGGAAAGTGGGTTTGTGTCAAAGGCAGTATTGGTGTCCACACAGCCTTCCCCCTAGTCACTTGCCTGCCTTCTATATGGAAATCAGTGAGCTTGCCTACAGGCTTCTGTGAAACCAACTCCATTCACAGAAATGTATTGGAAGAAACTCTATTTCTGTAATGTGTTCCCTGATTTCTCTCATCAGAACCCCTGGCATGCTGTTGTGTGTTAATCTTCCTGTGACATTATGAACTCTTCTAATAAACTCCATCCTTCCAGAAACAACAACAACAACAAAAAAGTGAAAAACAGGACACCTTAGACAGATAGGATTAGCTGAAAACAATGGTTGTGTGTTTCCTCTGGGTTCAGGACCAGCCATCTCTAAGAAAAACACTTGTTTCTACATTTTTTATTTGAATTCAAACTCTGATTTGAATTCAAAGCCTGTGAACTGGGCAGGCAATTGGAGATAAGAAACATATTTAAGTAGAAATGTAGAAATATAACTTGTAGTGTAGAGCATGTTGCATGTAAGTTTGAAGTTACTCTCAGAGACCGTAAATTAAATACCAGGCTGGTGTCCTATTATAGATGAGAGATACAATATACTGAAGTGTATTTGAAAGCATGTGTGGTTCCATTAAATCTTTCTGCAGAGACATGAATATGCATTTACTCCAGATAGGTGGTGATGACCAAACAAAATGATTCTACCAAACTACACCTTGTTGAACCAGTTTATTTATTGGTCTACCAAACTACACCTTGTTGAACCAGTTTATTTATTGGTATTAGTTCTTTCCCAAAGTGTTTTCCCCATATTAGTATGTATAGGTCTCCCTAAAAAATCCCTTATCCTTCCTTTATTCAGGGAGAATATCCTTCTGGAAATAATTCTAGAGGTCCTTGCCTCCTGTTGCGGGGAGGGGAATCCTCTCCTCTTCCATGTCTTGGCTATGTTTATTTTGGCCTTACATACTCAAGATGCAGATACATCACTTTTAATTACAAATGCAGAAATAAAGAACAGAGGTGTTCATTTTCAAATCCTTTTCCTTCTATAATCAAGAACAAGGGCCTTTCATATTCATAAACCCTCTCAAATTTACATGCCCCTTGTGATTGGTTGATGTGATTGTGATTTCCTGCTCTCTTTTTGTTGTTATTGTTTTGTTTTGCCTTAATCACAACACAAATGAGTTCTGTTTTCCTTGTGTGGAATTTAACATCAATGACTCCATACTGGTTTGTTGTGGTCCTCTGAGGCCTACTGAAAAAGTTAGTTTAAAACAACTGACAACAACCTCGGCTTATATGTAACATAAATTATGAGTTAAAATACAAAATACAAAACAAGATAAAACTTTAATTGTAGTAAGTGAAATCCAATCACAGCAGCACCTTTTAATGAAGTTATTTAAGTAATGGATAGAACAAATCAAAAATAATAAAAGAAGTTTATCATAGAAGGAAGAATGTGTTTGAGACAGTGTCTTGCAGAGCTTAGGTTGGCATTCAATTTTCTGTATGGAGAAATGAGGGATATTTCAGAAAACCAAAACGTTTAGTATAATTGATGTATAAAAAATAACATATACTCAAATAGTAAAACATATAATTATCAAGAAAACATAAAACACTAATTTAATCACATATTGAGTTGTAAATATTACTGGCAGCTCCCTCTTTAGATTCCTTGATTTTGTTAAACAATTTCAGAAATAGCCTGGGAAGAAAAGTTGTAGATAATATTACCAGAATGTGTGGGAAAAAATTAAAAAAAAAAAAACAGAACAAACAAACTGTATCCTTGGTACTGGAAGAAATCAGTGAAATAACAAAGAAGAAAGTGTGACATGGTATTAGAGATAGGCATGCAAATTCACACACACACACACACACACACACACACACACACACACACACACAC
>CAJQZJ010032546.1:3758412-3864982 GCA_907164525.1 Lophiomys imhausi
CACACACACACACACACACACACACACACACACACACACACACACACTGCATGACAAAAGTTGAGGGGGCCTCCAGAAAGAGACTGAAAAGAAAACACAGCACCAGTAAGGTCATGCCCAGACTTTAGCCAATTTGGAAAGGCAAAGGATAGGAGAACAGAAAAAGGCTACATACAGTACAATATGACAGAAGCTCTGCAAGGAAAGAATAAATACATGATTTCATCTAGGGAATAATTATTCTTCCCACCTCCTTAGTACTTGGTAAATCAGCTTTCTAAAGTGGGAGACACCTGGGCAGATAATTGATAGGCTTAGCTCAATTAACTCTTAATTATGGAGATAACAGTATGTATTGTGCTAACTTTTGGAGGAGATCAGAGTATAGTATCTTCACACAGGTCCAGAAATAGTTTTTATCCTTTAGATGCAGAGGAAGTAGCTTTTTCTTAATATGCCCCAATAGAGCCCTGATACCCATACCCATTGGCATCTATAGTTGCTAATATTTCTCTCTCAAGATTACAGACCATAAAAGCACTTAGGAGATGAGCTAAAGTTGGGGAATAGATACAACCTATTTTCCTCATTCACATCTAGAGCTAAAATTCAATTCTAAGGCTGTTAATTAGACATATTGGTGGCTGGATTGGAGTTTTGGTCACACAATCATGTATAGTCTCCCAACAAGAATGCTTATTTAGGAGACCATAGGAAATTACACCTCCCTTCTGGCATTACTGTTTTCTAGCTGGGACAGAACCAAGGATATTTCATCCTCTGGTCAAGGACAAGAATAGAATGGTTTGTTCTTGTGGTATTTGTCCTTAAATCTGCCTAATCTGTTTTCATTCCTGTCTTCATCAAGAGATGAAACACTTCAAAAGGTTTTAAGTACAGAGTATGCTTACTTATCAAAGTTTAAATAGACACTGTAGATATAAGACTGCCAATAAATATTTGAATATAAATATCAGAGATTCAGTTAAATCCCCACCACCAATGGTGTGGTGGTCCATGGTTGAAACCTATTGCTTGGGATGCAGAACAGGAAGATGCTTTGAGTTTGCTGGCCAGCCTTATCAGTTCTAGAAAATATTGAAGGAGAAAAAAAGAATCACCTTAAACACATTTTCACAGGAAAGAGAAAATATTTCTAATTTATTTTCACATTAGAGAAAATTTTTAGAAAAATATTTCAAGACCATTTTAAATGAGATAAAATATTAGTGATTCCCATGCATGAGGACAGATAAAAATCTGACTGTAAGAGTTTTTAGGCATTTGACTAACAACAGTTCAAATGATAAAGTAATGACCACATTGTATTTATTGAAGGATTTTGATGTTAGTCTAATAACTGAAAACCAATTGTTGGTAGTTCTGCATAGTAACAGAAGGAATGAGAACAATCACTTCAGTGCATACCACAAACCATGAAATAAAACAAAGGAAATCCATTCCTGATAAAATCTCCTGAAATGACAGAAAAAAAATTGTTTAAAACATAAACTATGTCAAGTAGAAGGAGGCACAATCCCTAATTATGAAATATAAGAGTTTCTCCACAGATCAGAAAGTATATTAAATTCTCTCTATAAACTGTCAAAGGAGAAAGGCATAAAAAAGTAAGAGTATGGGATTGTATTACAGATGACCTTAGTTGAATTAACAGTATATCCATATACATTCTGAATCATAATTTGTACACCATTTTTACTACAAAGTAGTAAGTATACATGTCTATGTGCACACAAATTCAGTGTGATGGTACTGAAAAGGTCAACTAAGCAAGCCAACAAGGGCACTGGAACATAGCAAGTAAATCTCAGACAATCAAACACAGAACAGTGCTTGTGGTTCATTTTTGGAGCAGAGAGGGCTTGTCCCTTTAACAGTGAATAATTTATTTTAAAGAGAAATAATATTGAGAAACAATGATCTGTGGTCTAAGGGCCCTAACTGGTAATGAGATATCTTCATTTCTAACCAGAAAGATTGAAATATGAAAACAACATATTATAATATGTCATATAAACTGTTAAACAAAAACTTTAACTCCTCAAATCACAGGCCAAAAAGATTTTTGTGTGAACCACAACACTTCCTGTTACTTGGTAGGGACAGACATGCTGACATGTTGAAGTAAACATGCTTCTGAATGGAGCATGCTGGTACAGGTAATGTGAGCATTGGTGGTGATAACAGCCAAGAACACACTTTTTTTGAGTCATAGAGACTGTAAGTTATGTACCCACCTTTCAGATTCTGGATCTAAGCTTCAGTGGCTTTTCTTTTTTTTAAATTTATTTTTTATTTCTTCAAGTTACATCTCAATTGCATTCCCCTCCCTACTCCCCTCTCTAGTCCCACCCTCCCACCCTCTTCCACCTCAACCCATCCATTCCCTTCCTTTTTTTTTTAAGTTTAAGGTATATCTTTTTTCCCCAACATCACCCCCTTTCAGTCCAACAAATGGATCTTTCTCTTATAACAATAAATACAATACAAAATAACATAAATAATTAAGCCACAATTATGAGAGTTATATGGCTTAGCATACAATCCCAATGTCCAGTCTATACGTATTGGGCACCTGACTTTAACATTCTACTATCTACCTATCTCCATGAGTTTAAAATTCTATATCCAAATCAGTGGCTTTTCTTAATTGTTAAGTTAATTGAGATTAATAATTAATTTTTAATAGTTAGCCTGTTCTCCAAATGGAGTTAAAAATGAGGCAAAGCCAAACTGATGAAAACATTGAAGGACTGATAAATTCGTATTCACACACAGACACTTGAGTGTGTGTGTGTGTGTGTGTGTGTGTGTGTGTGTGTGTTTGTGCAAATCTCAGTTTGAGCAGGGATCAACAGATTTAAATTTTTGGTGAGTTCTCAAAAGAGAAAGTACAAATGGCCAATAAACATAGGACAAATGATCAGCCTTACTAGCCACCAAAATAATATCAAAACTACATTAAAGATCTCTCCCAAGTCAAACTGGAAGCCACTAGGAACGCAAACTTTATCAAGTGCTGGTGAGTATACGGACAATAAAATGAAGCTTTGCATACTGCTGGTGATATTATCAATTGGTGAAACCACTAAAGAAAATATATGTGCATATTCCTAAAAAAAATAAATGTATTACTCTTGAGACAGTCAGCATGTCACAGAGACACATGCACTTTAACTATTACTGAATGAACTATATTCACAATAGCCAGATCATGGAACCAATCTCCATGTGCAATCCCAGTGGAATGTATATATGTGGCATATATATACAATGGTATATTTTGCATCTATAAAGAATGAAGTCACATCATTTGCAAAAAAAAATAGTACCTTTGGAAATAATCATATTGAACAAAAACTCTCAGAATCCCATGTTCTCTCATTTGCTATCCACAGAGTCTATATCTACATATAAAATCATATATGTGACATGAAAGTAACAATGAAGTTCTGAAGAATAAAAAAGAGAGGGATATCAGGTCATCAACAAATCAGTTTTGGCATAACCCACTGCTCATCTGAAGTTAAAATAATACTACTCAGCTGGAGGATGATCCATTTAGCAAGACATGCAATTTGAATGTCTTAAATGCATTTTTAGAAAGCTAATAAAGTCAAAATAGGAAAACTACACATTGCAAAATCCCACAAATATCACTTTGAGAGAATACTAGACAGACAGAAAATTAGTCAGTAGCTATCTAAGTAAGAGTTTGAAGAAAGATTTGACTCTAATGAGATCAGATATGGGTCTTTGTGGGGATGGGACTGCCTTACATAGTAGTAACAGAAATATTAGAATAAGTACAGTACCAAACACTGTATTGTGAGTTTTATTGTATATGACATTTAACCTTCTATTATACAAGGGGCTGGACTGCAGAGTGTAACAGATAAATCTTACTTTATCAAAAAGCAGTCATAGGATGAAGAAGAAGAAGCAGCAAATTTATCAAAATGATTTTGGGAAGTAGGATTATGATTAGATACTCTATGATGGTTTTTCCACCATGCTATAAAGCTAAAGACAAAGAAACCTGTGTACTAACACCAAATTAAAAAAAACCCAAAAACAACAACAACAAAGAAAACAAACAAAAAACCCAAACCAATACAAAAGAAAAAGAACTTTCACTGAGCCTCAACCTTCTACTTTTCTACTCTTGTGGACTTTTCCCATCTAATAATGTCTAATTCTCACAAGTTAAATAGAGGAAGAGGTGGATATTTTATATAGATTTTCTTGCCACATAGTTTTTATCAGAATAAAGGGTAAAATAGTGTTGATAAAAAGTTTGAAGACATGAATTTTTATTGGTTTTCTTTTTTCCGGTATATATGTAATGTTTTATACAGTTTATGTAATATTGTATTCAGATTATGAATCTGTCCCTTAATGTCTGCATACTACTTTAACATATATTACTTCTATGGATAAATCTGTACCTTAATATATGTCAACAACAAATATACTTAAATAATATAAAAAATAAGTACCTTGAAGGAAAAATCAGTCCTGAAATAAATAAACTAGAAGAATTAAGTCTATCATGTAAGTTGACAATGAAACATCATTTAATTGCCATCATGAAAAATGCATTTTCCAGAAATTATATATATGTGTGTGTGTGTGTGAATATAAATATATAATATAAATATACAATATTTGAATTATATGATATATTTATATAAATATGTAATTTATATTTATATAAATATAAAAATAAATAGAGAAAATTTTGTAAAATGAGTTATCAGAACATTTCCAATGTGGAAATGAATCTGCAGAAGAGAAAAACTAACTGAATTAACTGATTCCAGGCTTCTGCCTTTTCTATTGCACCTTTATGTCTGGGTCTAGACAAGGTTACCAGAGGAAATACCCAAGATTCTTAGCAACTCCAGGAGGAACTACTTTCTGTGTGGTGTTACATGAGTATTAGAAAACTTTTCTTTCATTTATTTTTTTTTCAACTTTCCTTTGTGTGAGCATGATTCTGCCCAAGGCTGATGTCAGGAAAGATCCTCAATTGCTCTTCCACCATATTCATTTAGTAAATATCTTAGTAAACCTAGAACTTGAAGTATGGCTAATGTCACTAGCCAGCTTGTTCCAGGGATTCCCTATATCTGCCTCCAAGGCTGGAGTTACAGTTGAGCATTAGCCCTCTCCTCCCACCCCCCGAATTTATGTGAGTTATAAACTCTGACCTTCAAGCTTGAGTTGCAGTGGCTTAAACTACTGAGCCATATCCACAGCCCCCAAGCATAGTGTGTGTGTGTTTGTATATGTTGTTGTTGTTGTGTAAGTATGTGATGAACAGGCATAGATAGCCTAGAATCCCATGAGTTGGGTCCTTTCTGCTTTCTGTAGAGCTGGAAAAAGTGATACCACAATGTGATGTCTTTTTTAAAGTGCCAAGTAATTCCACTCCCTCCTCTGCTGAGACAATGGAAATAAATCTCAAATAAAAAATTTCTGATATTTTTAAACTATAAAATCATATGGGTGATTTTGTATGTAGGTGCATATAAAGATATAGACCCCAATTTCCTTCTATGCCTCTCTCTATTCATATAGATCAAATTGGATATATATCTAGGTGTCCCCACTTCTGAGTCTCTGAGATTGAGAAAGTATGTACCTCTACAGCTGTGGTTTGATCTGGAACATTACTAAAATGCCATCCTATTAAAAAATTAGATTCAAACCTCAAGTGCTGTTGGAGAAGGTAGAACTATCAGGCCGTGAAGATTGGTTGAAAATAATTGAGTTACTGCAGTCAAGTCCTTGAAGGGCTCATTTGGAAAAGAGTCCCTTTCTTTTTCTCTGATTCTTCATTTCCATGAGGAATCAAACCTCTCATTTTCTTATGGTCCCACATGACTTGTGCCTCCATGGCTAAAACAGTAAAGCCAACATTACAGGCCACAGTCTATAAAACCCAAGAACCAAAATCAACCTTCTGATTTCTTCTCTTGACTACTTGAAATGATAGATAAATAGCTCACTAACCCACAGCACAGCCCACTAAACCTACACTGTGTTAAATAAAAGAAAACATGCTTCATTAACTTTGAGATAAAGAGAAAAGAAGAAAATAACAGAAAGAAAGAGAGAAGAGAAAAGGGGACAGAGAAAGAGATCATGAGAACCTTCAGACAAATTTTCCAAACAAAAACCATCTGGATTTTATTTCAGGAGTAAGGTGAATTTCCACACATGTGATATAGGAAAGAGACAGGGGCCACACAGAGGCAGTATCACCCAGCCTGGCCTGACATTAAGTCTCTGTCAAGGTAGTCGCAATGAGAATGAGATAGAGAAAGAGTAGTGAAATTATTTGTAGTCAAATCACTATATAGAATAAATTTCAACTACACCACCAGCAGTGTATTGATGTGCATACTTCATGTTCTGTGGGAGTCTGAAGAAATAAACTGGGTTTAAGCCTCTAAAGAGATAAGATTTAATTTGTGGATGTTCAGAAACATGTAGAAAAGACTACACACAGAGAGTCATTTCAAGAGAATCCATCTAATAGAATAAGAGATAACACACTTTGTTGATTTTTTACCCTTTGTGTACATACTAATCAGTGCCTAGGTGCCTTGGAAGCAATAGTAAATGTAATTGGTGTAACAACACCTGCAGTTACTCTTCCATATATCTTTGCATATTTAGTGGCTGTCTCAGGTCAATTAACTTGCCATTGATTGAAGAGTTTACCTGATGCTAAGCTTCACACTGATATCTGTCATTAAGGCTGCTGCATCATGGGTGGTAGTGTTTCTCTAGACATGTCACCCTCGTGCTGGCAATCTTGGAGTAGAGAAAATCTTGGTCTAGTAGCAGTGGCAACTAATTGCATTGATAGCTAAGTCCATTTTGATGGGAATGGAGCTATTGGATCATTGTCATAAGCAGGTAACAGGAAATTTAGAGGATACTTATTTTGTGCATACAGCTACTACACTTCCTCCCATTCACCAGCTTCAAGTGATCTTAGGAGACACTAGAGTATGTAAGAAATAAAAAATTAACAAAAGGACTCCATGATGCATCTACCAAGAACTCAGAATTTATTATATGGTGGAACCTTAAAGTGATGCCATTGTTTAGGCTTCCCCATACTCCTGTAAGTAATCCTTACCTATGCTCAGTAAATATATTCAATATACTTACTAATTGCAACAAGTTGGATATTGGTGGTATTGTACATTGGCTTGTTTGTGGTGCCTAATTTGCAATGAGATATTTGTTCTCATCCTGTCCACAGAAAAATGTAAATGATACCTCAATTACATTAGAAAAATGAATGCTACCTCAAATCTCACTGTGTAAACAGCCAGTCTTTGAATGATCAGATCCAGCTAAATCTCCCTTCCCTCTGGGCTTCATTTTGTGTTTGATTAAAATGTATAATAACAAATACTGTTTATTCATATTCATTATTCACACAGTTACCGGAGTCACATACAAATGACAGTAAAATATTGAGGATTTGTATAAAACCATCACTCACCGTTTGCTCTTCTGTATGTACTGTTGCTTAATAAACAACAGATTGCCATATGCCAGATAGCCAGCATATGCAAAAATAGTAAAGACTTTAGCAACATTTAATTAATGGTAAAATCTGATGCTTATTTATGTGAGCTCATTAAAAGCTGCTATTTTTTTCTTTTACAATCAATCCATAATTTTGAAATAATAGTAAGTGGTGTTATTGTCATCAAATTATAACTTTGGGGAAAAAAAGAACACTCATATATGGAAGTATACAGAATGATCAACTGTTAACAAGTGAGTCACTGAACATTGTCAAAACAGCCACTTTTGCTGAATTAAATCACTTTTAAATACTAGCTTCAAATCCTTGCTGACTTATAAATGAAGGAAATCACTATTAAATATAATTACTTTTTGTATAAAAGAAGCAACAACTAAATGAACTCAAAAGTAACTTCCAGGCAGTTTCTCAAATGAGAAATAGTCAGCAATTAATAGTTGTATAAAACTACTATCAAAAGCATTACTGAGGGCTGGGAGATGACTCTAGGTAAGAGCTTTGTATAAAATGACAAAGATTGAAGTGCATCTTCTAGATGCCACATAAAAAAACCTGTGTGGCAAAGCAATTATATTACCCCAGTCCTGGTTGCTGGAGAATGGTGGATTCACAGACTTCATTGGCTAGACAAAGGGGCTACAGCTGGACCTATTCTGAGCATGCCAAAATCCTGGGATCTGTCTAGACCATGTTGTGCCAGTATAGACTTTAACACTTAGTCTAAGATCAAATACAACTACATCACCTTGCTTGCTAGTGACACCTTTCTATGTGCAGTTTTCTACTTTAGATATGAGTGTCTGGAACAACATTATAGGTTCCACAACATCATTAACATGATACTCTTTGATCTTCCCTTGCAGGAGAAAATGGTTTCTTAAATAGATTGTATGTGTCTTTCATTGTGCGATTTTACATTACCAGACTCACTTCAGTTTTATGCTAGTATTAGATCAAGAAAAATGAGCATGATCCATGACCACTGGGCCTAGTGCATGACATAATACAGGAGCAGAGGATTCTGAGTAAAACAATGTTAACAGCAGCCAGTAGGAGGTCACATTACCCAGGACTCTGAACAGCACAGGCATGGAAAGTAGCAGGTGGCTACTGAGAGTGCTGTGAAATTTCAGCTGATTGGGGTGGAAAATGGATTTCTCCACACAGGGTTTCTATTTAATCAGCAGTGTGCCTCCCTGGAGACACATGGGCAACACATACACACACATAAACTCACCTGCACACACACACAGAGCTGTTATGATATGTATCTACAAACACACATACATTTATATAGATACAGTGCTACTCACACAGAAGCATGTAACACAAGTTGACTGGTGTACATGCAGCCATCGTCATGCTAATTTTATATCTGCTCTCAACATTTGCTCTCTAGGTCACCTTGTGCTATGCTCCCTATCCTGGATGAAGCCCTCAGAGTAAACAGACAAGGCAATGCTGCTTTAGGTGCCTGAGCATTGACAATAGATCGTAGGCCTGAATGCAAGTCAGGAAGCAGAAAGGAAGACTCTAAAACCTGGAGCAAGAGCTAATCTGACTGAGGCCCCAGAAATGGGCTCCTCTTAGGTGAATCTGGAAAGGGAATTTCACCCTTGGAGATTAGATTTGGTCACTAAGGCTGAAAACTCCATAGGTGTGTGTGTGTACATGTGCACAAACACACACACACACACACACACACACACACACACACACCCTCTCACACACCTATGCATGTACATGCATGAGGCATGTACATATGGAAGCCAGAGTTCAGCCTCAGATGTTCTTTCTCTGGCACTGTCCACTTTTTTTTTTGAGTTAAAAATAAATTTTATTATAATGTTTCTTTATTACATTAAGCTACATCTCCATCACAGTGCCCTCTTTCCACCCTTCCAGTTCCACCCTCTCACCCTCTCCTCCCTCTCCTACCCATCCCACTGCTCCACTGTGGAGTGTCCCTACATATCATATTTTTTTTTTTTTTTGGATGTAGAGTCTTGTTGGCCTAAAGTTCACTAAGAAGGCCAAGCTGGCTGATCAGTGAAGCCCCAGGGACAGGTTTGTGTCTATCTCTGGGATGGGAAATTTAGGGTTAGAAGCATGTGCAACTATACCCATCACTTTACATGAGTTCCGGGTTTCAGACTCTAGGTTTCCTTATTGGGCAGGCACCCCAGCTATAGACTCTTGCTTTAGCCCTTCTAACTGTAACATGTAAGAGGAGGAAAAAAATAAGTTAGCTTTGCAGAGAGTAATGGGAGTCATGGAGTAGATTTCTTTGTCCCTCTGTAGAGACTATTGTTGGGTAGGCTAAAAAAAATTATTTGTAATATAAAGTGTGAGAATTCCTGGCATGTAAAAATGCAAATTCAGGATAAAAAGTGACTGTTCTATTGTCGAAGATGTGGTAGAAATGAAGGTGATGGGAAACTAAAGAGCATCAAAACAGAGGAGTTGCATCTTAGGGTAGGAGTCCCCTCCTGGAGGTACATAAACTCAGCGTTCCTGGGCTATTTTAAAATTAAACTTTATTTTGTGTGCAGATGCTCATGGAAGCCAGAAGAGGTCATGGGTTCCTTGGAACGAGAATTACAGGTGTTTAGGATGCCCATAGGATCCACATTCTGGTTCAGTGATAGGGCATCCTTAATCTCTGAGCCATCACTCCAGAGCACTTCATTCCTGGAATCTATGTTGGTATTATTTACCGATTCAGAACAACCTAAGAATCTTTGAGAAAGATTATCTCAAAGCAATGAATGCAACTGGCTCTGGTGGAGGTAGGCATCAAGCATTGGAATTTATATGAAGTTACCCAGAAAATTTCATTTGCCTACATATTTAAGAATTGGTGGCTCAGTTACAAAACTCTACTTTTATCTATGCTTAAAATGTCCACGAAAAATAAGACTTTTGTTCTAAACCCCAAATGAACTGATCTAAGTCATCTGGAGTCCAGGGAAGAAGAATGTGATTTTACTTTCCAAGCACCACAACTGATGGACTGGCACATGGAAATATGTGCCACTGCTATGGTGTATGGGAAGACTATGAATAAGATCTCTACTGCTCATCTCAGGACCCGTCAGGGTAAGGCTCTGTCTTGTAGCATCTTCAGTGAGTGATCTACAGCTCTGATCAAACTGCCTGACACAGTCTATGTTTAGCTTGTTTAGTAATATTGTGTATATTTAATGTATTTTAAATTCAGGGCAACGAAATGTATATACAACATTCTAAGTCTATATACATTTTTGTTTGTTTGATTTTTTGTTTTTCTTTTTTGCCTAAACACAAAAGATGTATGGTTAATTTTGGTGGTTTGTTTTTATTTAATCTTCCTTCAAAGGAAACAGAGGAGAGAAATAGGCAAATATTATTGATCAAATACTTATTTCTCTGGCTGGTAAAGCTCTGAACTCCACTGAAGCAATTCAATTGTCAATCTACAGTCATAGCATTATTATAGAACTGAGATACACAACTTTAGGTTTTACACGGAAAACCCAAGAACTAGTAGGGATCTCTGGGTGGGACTACCAGACACTCAGTGAAACAGATGAAGCAGCTGAGGAGCAGAGGCCTGGGGCCCTGTGGTCATTAATATCCATCAACATCAATGGACTCAACTACCCAATAAAAAGTCACAAGCTTACAGAATGGATCCATAAACAACACCCATCATTTTGCTACATAAAAGAAATGCATCTTACTAACAAAGATAGATGCTACCTCAGAGTGAAAGGCTGGGAAAAGGTTTTTGAAGCAAATGGTCCCAAGAAACAAACTGGAGTAGCCATCCTAATATCAAATAAAATAGACTTTCAATTGAAGTTAATCAAAAAAGATAAGGAAGGGCACTACATACTCGTTAAAGGAAAAATTCATCAAGATGACATCTCAATACTGAATATCTAAGCCCCAAATACAAGGGCACCCACTTTGAAAAAGAAACTCTTCTAAAGCTTAAACCACACAATTATCCCCACACATTAATAGTGGGAGATTTCAGCACCCCACTCACGACAATGGGCAGGTCATCTAGATAGAAGCCAAACAGAGAAATAATGAGTCTAACAGAGGTCATGAACCAAATGGACCTAACAGATATCTACAGAGTGTTTTACCCAAACACAAAAGAATACACCTTCTTCTCAGCACTGAACAGAACCTTCTACAAAATCGACCATATATATAGTTGGACAGAAAGCAAGCCTCAACAGATACAAAAAAAATTGAAATAACCCCTTGTATCTTATCAGACAACCATGGAATAAAGCTTGACTACAACATTAACAGAAATAACAGAAATCCTATACATTCATGGAAACTGAAAAACTATCTACTGAATGACTACTGGGTCAGAGAAGAAATAAAGAAGGAAATCAAAGACTTCTTATAATCCAGCAAAGATGAAGGGACAACATACCCAAACCTATGGGACACAATGAAAGCTGTGTTACAAGGAAAGTTCATATCACTAATGCCTTCAAAAAGAAAATTTTGGCGGTGGGGAGCGAAGATGGCGGCGACCTACACTGACGCATTCTGAACGCGGGGAAAAAAGAGCCATAAAAATCACAGAGTTACTGGGCACTGTGCAAAAACCGGAGGGGCTAGACCCCCCCCCCGAATACTCACAGCTCCCAAGGGACTGTTAAAAGTCCCAGGGCAAGGCTCTCCCCATCTCTCACAGACACGGAGGCCACTAAACGCGGGATTCAGGAACTCCCATTTGGTGAGGCGCCTGGTAAGATCGATCCCAACTTACAGCAGGCAGAATCAGGGTCCATTTGGCCATAGATCGCTGTCCTATTGGGCACCCCACACATCAGGTTGAACTTATACCCACTTAGAAAAGGTTGCAAGATAGTGGAAGGCTTAGCAAGGAACAAACAGGGGGCTCAGCGGGTGGTCCGGGGCCGCTTGTGAAGCGGAGGGCAGGAGGTTCCGAGAGAGCACGGGAAGCTGGGAACACAAAAGCAGGCGGGAGGGGCCAAATCTCGCACATTCACTATAGCGCAGCTGGGGAGAGAGCACAGCTGGCAGGGACAAATCCCCGCCAGTCCACGGCAGGTCATCTGGGGAGAGAGACAGGCGTGGGTGGGGCCAGGGGTCCGTGCACCCAAGGCGGAGCTGCTGGGACGAGAGGTGCACTCAGGCAGCCGGAGGATCCGGGGCTTGGGGTACCCACGGGACCCGTGGCGGCGCAGACAAGAAGGGAATTAGGCACAGGGTCCAGCCCTGTGGCGAGAAGACTAGAGAGAAACCAGAAATCGGGACCATAGCTGTATCCTGGAAAATCCAGACATATCAGGTGTGGAGCCAGACCCTGTCAGCCTCCGGGACGACAAACAAAGTCCACAGAATCTGTGCCTGGGCAAACAGGCCCATATCATCAGAACCATTACAGGCTGATAACTCAGAGTGCAACATAGAGAAGTCTGAATTGGGAGCAGTGAAACAATCCTGGTCCATTACTCACAACCTGGGAATAGGCTGCACCAGATCACAGTGCCTCTGGCCATTAAAACCACAGTAACCTTGAAATCCCCCTGTAAGCAACGACAGATAGCCAAGTAACTCGTCCCCTGCACCAAATCATCCACTGTGGTTCCAAGCACAGAAAACAGACAGCTAAATGCATCCAATGGCGAAAGGTCAAAAAAAAAATAGAAATCAAGGAATTATGACTCCAACAAAGCAGAACCACCCTAGCTCATCCAATTCGGATGACCACACACCAACAGAAACACATGAAAACATTGACAATTCTGCAGTATGGAAAGTGATAGAGTCCCTGCAAGAAGAACTTAAATCTATGAAGGAATTCAAAGAAACCACAATTCTACAAATCAAAACAAGGAACAACACCATTAAAGAGCTCCAAGCCAAGGTGACAGAGCTTGAACAGGAAAAGGAAAAAGCCATGAAAGATTTTCATACAAAAACAAGCAAGCTGGAGAAGGAAATGTACAAAACGAACAAAACCATACAAGACATGAAAATAGAAATAGAAACAATAAAGAAAACACAGTCAGAGTTAAAAGAGGAAGTGGAGAACCAAGGGAAGAGAACAGGAACTACGGATGTGAGTATCAACAATAGGATGCAAGAGATGGAAGACAGGATCTCAGGCATGGAAGATTCAGTGGAAGAAATCAGTACAACATCCAAAGAAAATGAGAAGGCTAAAAAATCTCTCACCCACAACATCCAAGAAATCAAGGACTCAATGAAAAGACGGAACCTAAGAATTATAGGTATAGAGGAAAGAGAGGACTCCCGACTCCAAGGTCCAGGAAATATCTTCAACAAAATCATAGAGGAAAACTTCCCAAACCTGAAAAAAGAGATGCCAATAAAAATCCAAGAGGCTTACAGAACACCAAACAGATTAGACCAGAAAAGAAACTCCTCTCGCCACATAATAATTGAAACCCCAAATGTACAGAACAAAGAAAGAATATTAAAAGCTGTTAGAGAAAAAGGTCAAGTCACATACAATGGCAGACCCATCAGAATTACACCTGACTTCTCCCCAGAAACGATAAAAGCTAGAAGGGCCTGGTCAGATATACTACAAGTCCTAAGAGATCATAGATGCCCAGCCAGACTACTTTATCCAGCAAAACTCTCTATCAACATAGATGGAGAAAACAAGATATTCCATGACAAAATTAAATTTAAACAATATCTACCCACAAACCCAGCCCTACAGAAAATCCTAGAAGGAAAATCCCAACCCAGAGAAGAAAACTCCACCCAAGAAAACAAAGGGAATAGAAAACCCATCAGCAACTAAACCAAAAGAGGAACAGGACCACCACCTATACCAAACTAATGGGAAATAACAATCCCAGGTCACTAATATCCATCAACATCAATGGACTCAACTCCCCAATAAAAAGACATAGGTTTACAGAGTGGATCCGCAAGTAAGACCCTTCCTTATGCTGTATACAAGAGACACATCTAACTACAAAAGATAGACACTGCCTCAGAGTAAAGGGCTGGGAAAAGGTTTTCCAAGCAAATGGACCCAGGAAGCAAGCTGGAGTAGCCATCCTAATATCAAACAAAACAGACTTCCAACTGAAGTTAATGAAGAAAGACAAAGAAGGGCACTATATACTCATTAAAGGGAATATTCATCAAGAGGAAATTTCAATACTGAACATCTATGCCCCAAATACAAAGGCACCTACTTTCGTAAAAGAAACACTTCTAAAACTTAAAGCGCACTTCGATCACAACACATTAGTAGTGGGAGACTTCAACACCCCACTCACAACAAAGGACAGATCATCAAGACAGAAGACAAACAGAGAAATATTGAGTCTAACAGAGATCATGAAACAAATGGACCTAACAGATATCTACAGAACGTTTCACCCAAACACAAATGAATACACATTTTTCTCAGCACCCCACGGAACCTTCTCCAAAATCGACCACATAATTGGTCACAAAGATAGTCTCAGTAGATACAAGAAAATTGAAATAACACCTTGTATCTTATCAGACCACCACGGAATAAAGCTGGTCTTCAACAGTAAAAGAATCAACAGAAAGCCTACACACACATGGAAATTGAACAGCTCCTTACTGGATGACCACTGGGTCAGGGAAGAAATAAGGAAGGAAATCAAAGACTTCTTAAAATCCAACGACAATGAAGACACAACATACCCAAACCTATGGGATACATTGAAAGCTGTGCTACGAGGAAAGTTCATAGCACTAGGTGCTTTCAAAAAGAAAATTGTGTCAGCTCATATTAGTGAACTAACAGCTAAGCTGGGTGAATTGGAAAAAAAAGAAACAAACACTCCCAAGAAGAGCAGAAGACAGGAAATCATCAAACTTAGAGCTGAAATCAACAACTTAGAATCAAAAAGAACTATACAAAGAATCAATGAAACCAAGAGTTGGTTCTATGAGAAAATCAACAAAATAGACAGACCCCTAGCCAAATTAACTAAAAGGCAAAGGGAAAGAACACAAATCAACAAAATCAGAAATGAAAATGGAGAAATAACAACAGACATTGAGGAGATCCAGAAAATATTCGGACATTACTTTAAAAATCTATATTCCACTAAAT
Organism: Lophiomys imhausi; assembly: GCA_907164525.1. NCBI lineage: Eukaryota > Metazoa > Chordata > Mammalia > Rodentia > Muridae > Lophiomys > Lophiomys imhausi. The sequence goes on from CAJQZJ010032546.1 coordinate 3,774,126, forward strand.
TTGAAAACCTAAGCGAAATGGACAATTTCCTCGATAAATTCCACCTACCAAAACTAAATCAAAATCAGATTAACAGCTTAAACAGCCCAATAAAACCTAAGGAAATAGAAACAGTCATTAATAATCTCCCAACCAAAAAAAGCCCAGGGCCAGATGGCTTTAGCACGGAATTCTACCGGACCTTCAAAGAGGAACTAACACCATTACTTTTCAAACTCTTCCACCACATAGAAACAGAAAGATCACTGCCAAACTCATTCTATGAGGCCACTGTCATTCTGATTCCTAAACCACACAATGACCCAACAAAGAAAGAGAACTTCAGACCAATCTCCCTCATGAACATAGATGCAAAAATACTTAATAAAATACTAGCAAACCGAATTCAAGAACACATCAAAAGTATCATACACCATGATCAAGTAGGCTTCATCCCTGGAATGCAGGGATGGTTCAATATATGAAAGTCTATCAATGTAATTCACCACATAAACAAGATGACAGAAAAAAACCACATGATAATCTCGCTAGATGCAGAAAAAGCATTTGACAAAATCCAACACCCCTTCATGCTAAAAGTTCTGGAGAGAACGGGCATACAAGGACCATACCTAGAAATAATAAAGGCAATATACAGCAAGCCAGTAGCCAACATCAAATTAAATGGAGAGAAGCTTGAAGCATTTCCTCTAAACTCAGGGACAAGACAAGGATGTCCACTTTCACCATATCTCTTCAATATAGTACTTGAAGTCCTTGCTAGAGCAATAAGACAGCTAAAGGAGATCAAAGGGATAAAAATTGGTAATGAAGAAGTCAAATTATCCCTATTCGCAGATGATATGTTAGTATACATAAGCGACCCAAAAATTCCACCAAAGAACTCTTACAGCTGATAAACAACTTCAGCAAGGTGGCTGGATACAAAATTAACTCAAAAAAATCAGAAGCCCTTCTTTATACAACAAACAAATATACCGAGAAAGAAATAAGGGAAACAACCCCCTTCACAATAGCCACAAACAACATAAAATACCTGGGGGTAACTCTAACCAAGCATGTAAAGGACCTATATAACAAGAACTTCAAGCCCCTGAAGAAAGAAATGGAAGAGGCCTTTAGAAGATGGAAAGATCTCCCATGCTCATGGATAGGTAAGATCAACATAATAAAAATGGCTATCCTACCAAAAGCAATATATAGATTTATTGCAATTCCTATCAAAATACCAACACAATTCTTTATAGACCTGGAAAAAGCTAGTCTCAACTTCATTTGGAACAACAAAAAGCCCAGAATAGCTAAATCAATCCTGTCCAATGAAAAAACATCTGGAGGTATCACCATCCCAGACTTCAAGCTGTACTACAGAGCAACAGTAATAAAAACAGCATGGTACTGGTATAGAAACAGACCAGTGGATCAATGGAATCGAATTGAAGACCCAAACATGGATCCACACACCTATGGCCAACTAATCTTTGACAAAGAAGCCAAAAACGCACAATGGAAGAAGGACAGCATCTTCAACAAATGGTGCTGGTCCAACTGGATGTCCACTTGCAAAAGAATGAAATTAGACCCATACCTATCACCTTGTACAAAACTTAATTCCAAGTGGATCAAAGACTTTAACATAAGGCCAGCCACACTAAAGATACTAGAAGAAAAAGTAGGAGAAACCCTCGAACTCATTGGCACAGGTGACAACTTCCTGAACAGAACACCAACAGCTCAGGACCTGAGATCAACAATCAATAAATGGGACCTCATGAAACTGAAAAGTTTCTGTAAAGCAAAGGATACTGTCATTCGAACAAAACGGCAACCAACAGACTGGGAGAAAATCTTCACCAACCCCACATCTGATCGAGGGCTATTATCTAAAGTCTACAAAGAACTCAAGAAACTAAATGCCAAGAAACCAAATAATCCAATCAAAAAATGGGAGATGGAGCTAAATAGAGAATTCACAAAGGAGGAATCCCTAAGGGCTGAGAGACACTTGAAGAAATGTTCCACATCCTTAATCATCAGAGAAATGCAACTCAAGACTACCCTGAGATTCCACCTAACACCTGTTAGAATGGCTAAATATAAGAGCTCAAATGATAGCGCATGCTGGCGAGGGTGTGGAGAAAGGGGTACCCTACTCCATTGCTGGTGGGAGTGAAGGCTTGTGCAACTACTATGGAGGTCAGTCTGGCGATATCTTAGAAAACTTGGAATAGCTCTGCCTCGGGACCCAGCCATACCACTTCTGGGTGGGTATACATCCAAATGACTCCTCACTCAATCATAAGGAAGTGTACTCATCTATGTTCGTAGCAGCCTTATTTGTAATAGCTAGAAATTGGAAACAACCCAGATGTTCCTCAACTGAAGAATGGATTAAAAAACTGTGGCACATCTACACAATGGAATCAGCTATCAGAAACAATGAAATTACGCAATTTGCAGCCAAATGGATGGAACTAGAGAAGCTCATCCTGAGTGAGCTAACCCAGACTCAGAAGGATGCACATGGCATCTATTCACTTATAGTCGGAGTTTAGCTATGTAGTACATGATATCTATACTACAACCAATGCAACAAAGGGTACATGGACTTAGACTTTTTCTTTTTCTCCCTGTCAATGAGACAATTTTCCCTAGCAGTGCTGCCTTGTAGGTCCCCAGTATATGAGGAGGCTCTTGGCCCTCATATGACTGCTGAACTGGGTTGGGGGACCATTAGATAGGGACACTCCACTCCAGAGGAGTGGGATGGAAGGATTTGGGGATAGAGGGTAGGAGGGCGGGACTGGGAGGGGTGGAAATAGGACACTATGATGGAGATGCAACCTGAAGCAATAAATAAATATTTTTTTAAAAAAAGTATCCAAACCAAAGAAATCCCAGGGCCAGATGGTTTCAGCATAGAATTCTATCAGACCTTCAAAGAAGAGCTAATACCAATATTCTCCAAACTCTTCCACAAAATAGAATCGGAAGGAACACTGCCAAACTCATTCTATACTCATTCTATGAGGCCACAGTCATTCTAATTCTTTTTTTTTTTTTTTTTTTTTTTTTGGTTTTTCGAGACAGGGTTTCTCTGTGTATGCTTGGCTGTCCTGGACTCACTTTGTAGACCAGGCTGGCCTCGAACTCACAAAGACAAAGACCCAAAAAAGAAAGAGAACTTCAGACTAAGTTCCCTCATGAACATAGACACAAAAATACTGACAAACTGAATCCAAGAACACATCAAAAGTATCATGCACCATGATCAATTTGGCTTCATCCGAAGAAAGCAGGGATGGTTTAACATATGAAAATCCATCAAAGTAGTTCACCATATAAACAAACTGAAAGAAAAAAAAAAACCACATGATCATCTTTATAGATGCTGAAAAAGCATTTGACAAAGTCCAACACCCCTACATGCTAAAATTCCTGGAGAGAGCTGGCATACAAGGACCATACCTAGAAATAGTAATGGTAATATACAGCCAGTCAGTAGCCAACATCAAATTAAATGGAGAGAAACTTAAACCATTTCCTCTAAACACAGGGACAAGGCAAGGATGCCCAATTTCACCATATCTCACCATATAGTACTTGAAGTTCTTGCTAGAGCAATAAGACTACTAAAGGAGATCAAGAGGATACAAATTAGAAATGAAGAAGTCAAATTATCCCTATTTGCCAATGATATGTAGTATACATAACTGACCCCAAAAATTACACCAGAGAATGCCTACAACTGATAAGTACCTTCAGCAAGGTGTCTGGACACAAAATTAATTCCAAAAAATTGAACTCCCTTCTTTATACAAAATATAAATGGGCCGAGAAAGAAATTAGTGAAACAACACACTTCACAATAGCCACAAACAATATATATTATCTGGGGGTAACTCTAACAAAGCAAGTGAAAGACCTGTATGACAAGAACTTCAAGTTCTTGAAGAAAGAAATTGAAGAGGACATCAGAAGATGGAAAGACCTCCCATGGTCATGGATAGGTAAGACCAACATAATTATAATGGCCAACCTGCCAAAAGCAATATACTGATTCAATGAAATTTTTGTCAAAATACCAACACAATTCTTAATGACCTGGAAAAAACAATTCTCAACTTCATATGTAATAACCAAAAACCAAGAATAGCTAAGTCAATCCTGTACAATAAAAAAACATCTGGAGGTATCACCACCCCAAGTTTCAAGCTATATGACAGAACAGTAGTAATAAAAACAGCATGGTACTGGTATAGAAACAGACCAGTGGATCAATCCAATTGAATTGAAGACCCAGAAATGAACCCACAAACCTATGGTCACTTAATTTTTGACAAAGAAGCCAAAACCATACAATGGAAAAAAGACAGCATCTTCAATAAATGGTACTGGTCTAAATGGATGTCGACATGAAAAAGAATTAAATTAAAACCTTACTTATCAGCCGGGCAGTGGTGGCGCACGCCTTTAATCCCAGCACTTGGGAGGCAGAGGCAGGCAGATCTTTGCGAGTTCGAGGCCAGCCTGGTCTACAAAGTGAGTCCAGGACAGCCAGGGCTACACAGAGAAACCCTGTCTCGAAAAACTAAAAAAAAAAAAAAAAAAAAAAAAAAAACCTTACTTATCACCTTGCACAAAACTGAAGTCCAAGTGGATCAAAGACCTCAACATAAAGACCGTCACACTAAATCTGATAGAAGAGAAAGTGGGGAAACCCTCAGACGCATTAGTACAGGTGACAACTTCCTGAACTGAACACCAATAGCTCAGGCTCTAAGAGCAACATTCAATAAATGGGACCTCATGAAACTGAAAAGCTTCTATAAGTCAAAGGACACTGTCATTCAAACAAAATGGCAACCTACAGAATGGGAAAAAATCTTTACCAATCCCCACTTCCAACAGAGGGCTAATATCCATAATTTATAAAGAACCCAAGCAATTAAACACCAAGAAATCAAATAATCCAATCAAAAAATGGGAAACAGAGCTAAAAAAAAGAATTCACAAAGAAGGAATCTCTAATGGCAGTGAGACATTTGAAAAAATGCTCAACATCCTTAATCATCAGAGAAATGCAACTCAAGATGACTCTGAGAATCCAACTCACACCTGTCAGAATGGCTAAGATAAAAAAAAAAAAACCTCAAATGACAGCACACACTAGCTAGGTTGTGAAGAAAGGGGAACACTTCTCCATTGCTGGTGGGAGTGCAAACTTGTACAACCACTATGGAAATCAGTCTGGCAATCTCTCAGAAAACTTGGAATGGCCCTATCTCAAGACCCAACCATACCACTTCTGGATATCAACTCGAAAGATTCCTCACCAAACCACAAGAAAGTTTCCTCATCTATGTTCATAGCAGTCTTATTTGTAATAACTAGAAACTGGAAACAACCCAGATGTCCCTCAATTGACAAAAAAAAAAATTGTGGTACATTTACACAATGGAATACTTCTCAGCTATCAGAAATAAAGAAATCATGCCATTCACAGCCAAATGGATGGAACTAGAAAAGCACATCCTGAGTGAGCTAACCAGACTCAGAAAGAAGCACATGACATCTACTCACTTATAATTGGATTTTAGCCATATAGTATAGGATAACTATCCTACAACCAACATAACAAAAGGATCACAAACATGGAATTTGTTAGCTATTAATGGAACAATTTGCCCTAGGTGCTCTACCATGTAGGCCCCCTGTGCAAGAGGAATCTCTTAGCCCTCATATGACTGTTGAACTGAGAGGGGCTGATATTTAGACACACTCCACATGGGAGGAGTGGTTTGGGTGGGAGAGGGAGGAGAGGGTGGGATGGTGGAACCGGGAGGGGTGGAAAGAGGGTACTATGATAGACTTGTAACTTGAAGTAACAAATAAACATTAAAAAAAGAAATCATGTTACTGACCTCAAAAAACAAAACAAAGCAGCAGTTATTAACCAAGCAGGTGGAAGGTACTGGTTTGAATCTGGACTGCTAGCCCTGATGAATTCAAGATGTATTGTTTTGGAACTGGGAAGATATATCTATATCAATATATATTGCTCAGTACTAAATCTGATAAACCTTGCCTTTTATGTCTTTCTTAATGATGCTTTTGAAAGTTGATGATTTATTCTGTAGTATTTTGCATAGAAAATAGGGAAATATAAAAAAATTAGGTTGGGCTATAAAACAAATGTTTTTAAACAGCATGATCTATTTCTCTTAGAAATTTAACTACTTTAGAGTTTATGAACTGATTTTTTTAAAAAACTCATTCCTTTCAGTCTATTTAATGCCCATGAAGGATAAATATTTTTAAAATTTTGATTCTAAGATTTATGCATCCACATTACAAAACCCTATTTATACCCATAGTGGATGCAGAAATGAGAGCGAGGACTCAGATAATATGATTTCATGCAACAGTGTTTCCCTGAGTCTCTGAGGACACCTGGACCTGGTTCAGTACTGTCTAAGCAGTTGAGCAGAGATGGAGCAACAGGACGTGGTAGTAAACCAGGAGGCATTATCCTTCTGTGGGGGACAATCACCTTCCCTGTCAGAGGAGATATAGGACCAGTTACTCATCTGGGAGGTGGGAGATCTAGGCCCTCCTTCTGCCTACTACCACCAGAGGCAACCTACTGGCCTCTCTAGCTCTTAGATTCTAAATTATTTGGTCATTGGGATCCCACAGAATTTTATCCTTCACCTATTACTGGGCAGCAATTTTCTTCTTATTGAAACATTGGTAGGGACCATCATTTCTTCACAAGAAAATAAATAAACAAACAGAGCCAACAAGTCTTAAAAAGATCCTGAGATATAAGGGGTTCATAACACCTTCACTCAATGAGCAGTAACAGGTACCAAGGAGAAGACCTCTGACCTGCTAAGAGCCTTCTGTTGTGAGTCATCACACATGCTACAGCACACTTTTCTATTACGCAGCTGCGTTCAAGTCATCCATCCTCCAAACTCTATCCAATTTGCTTCTAAATTTAACCAATACACAGATTGGGTCCCCAAATTGGACTTTGATGTGATTGTTTCCTTGGTCTTTCATTGGTGCTGTATGTGGGGTGAGTAAGATGTTTACTTTACACAGATAAGCATCATTCCAACTGCCCTATAATCCCATGCCATGTACCCACCACTTCCTACATATACTTTGCTTCCTGTGCTTTATTGCCTTTCCATGCCCCTTCTCCTCTGTGCTGCCTTACAGCCCAACCCCATAGTGCAAACTACAAAGTGAATGCAATGGCAGGCAAATAAGACAATGTAGGTCCTGTCAATCACTGGGGCACTTCTGATGAATATGTGTGACCCAGGACTGTAATGTTCTTTGTTCTGAGTTGGACAGTATGTTGTGCCTTCAGGCAGCACAACTTGAGAAAAATGTCTAGGCCTGGGGCTGGTACTATGTGTCCAAAAAAGATTACAGAAAGGAAGATGACAGATCCTGAGATTATCTTCATGGTGTACTTAATCATATCCTGCTCCCACCTCCCTTCCAGGTTGTCTGCCACAGCCTAATTGGCGCTATAATCAGACCTATGTAGTTTCACTCAGGAGTCTTTACATAAAAGAAAATCACCCTTCCTCCTATAGTTTGCATCCTGTGCAAAAAACCTATCATTTTTGCTTGGTTCCCACTGTATTCTCCCACTTCCTTCCTCATCCATGTCTTTTTAGGAGGATTATACTGTCTACTACAGAGGCTTCCCATGAGAGATATACTATGAGTTTTTCCATAAGCAGCTAGTTGGCCTGAAAACAGCTCAAAATAATATTGATTGCTTCTGAAATCTTCACTGCTGAATAGATATCGCATTCTCCTGCCTCTTACACATATGTTTCAACTAATGAAAGTCAGATGAGTCCCAAATAAGCAGTTTCTTAAAAGGTGTTTATATATCTTATCTTTGTATGAAATGTCTACTAATATAAATCTCTTGGATCTGAGCCCAAAAGAAGTCATTCTACCATTCATTTAACTTTTCATTTCTCCTATTCTCTTAACCCTGTCACACAGAGGCCCACCTTTACTAGACAAGCCTCTTCTCTGTTCCCTATTTTGTCAACTAAGATTTTCAAAGCACTCCATGTTGAATCCCACATATCCCTCAATTTATCAGTGTCTATTGAATTCTTCCCAGTGCAATATAGCAAGGTACATATTTACATCTCAATATTTTGGTCCCAATATGTGCACAAACATATGAACATATAAGGTCTGCTAGACTAGCAGACTAGCAGTATTCACATGCAGTGAAAGGAGTCACTGAACAAATGTATAAAATTTAAATAGAAGAAAATGCAAGAGAATGTCTTAGCATCATTTCTGCTGCCTTGACAAATATCTTAACAAAAATACTGCAGGGTAAGAAATGATTTTTGACAAATATCCTAACAAAAAGTACCACAGGGTAAGAAAGACAATTTTGGTTTACTATTCCACGCTATTGTCCATTAGTTCACCAAAGTCAAGGTAGGAATGTAAAGCACCACATACACATTCAACAAGAGAGAAAACAAACAAATGCATGAACCCTTGCTCTCTTTCTTGTCCTCTCTATTCTCATATAGTTTAGAGATTATCCATGAGATGACATCACTTCCATGGGCTGGGTCTTCCGACATTAATTAATAATTAAGACAATTCATCACAGGTGAATCCAATCTAGGTAATTCCTTCTTTGAGATTTCATTCTTATATGAACAGAAAATTGGTTGTGGAAATTTGGACTTGAAATAAACCACCACAGGAGTATTATCCCCAGAGAAATGACCAAGCAAGAACACTGAATGTAAGAAGGATCTAGATTTCCCATATTTAACATTTAAGGTGATAGGCAGAGCAATAACAGTCTTCATAGTTTTGAATAGAATCCTGTACTCTGGGGAGAAATGAAAATGCTGACAAAACTATTTTCAAATCCTATTCAAAACGATATGTAGTCCACAGGATAGGGCAGCATGAAGAAAGACACCCAAGTACCTGCCTTGTGCACCACTACAATAGGTGAATGTGTGATGGAGAAATTCAGTATGTGGAGGAGAGATGGAATCAAAAGCAAAGTCAAGGGATTCATACACAGTGAAGAAAGGTAGAATTGGAAACTCAACACAGTGAGGAAAAGTATATATGAGGAGACAATAGTGAAGTCCTGGCCCAGGCTTCTGCCAAGGGTGATATCTGGGTCTATGGTCCTGTTGTAGCTGGGTTCTGTGTCGATGTCTCTGGGATGATTTACCAATAAAGGCCAAGTGGATGTCCTTGGTTTGTGGCCCCACCAGAGATCATGTGAATTTCCGAGGACCATTACAGGGGACTTGGGTGAGAAGTGTGTGGGGATACGTGATGATCTGAGTGGCCTGCATTACCACTGGAAGCCACGGGGACAGTAAGGCCTATGCTGTTGCTGAGGCCATGTCAGTGTTCATGGTCCTGTGGCAGCCAAGTCTATGCTTATATACTAGGTCCATGTTAAGACCAAAGGCCATGAAGATGATCCTGGTCTGGAGTGCTACTTGAGGCACTGTGCTGACCTGGCACCACTTCTCACTGGGCACCACACTTGGAGAAGTGGGGGTCTCATGGACTGTGCCTTCAGGTGATTTGGCAAGGAGTTGGTGAGATGGAGCATGTTCAAACCCCAGAAATCTCAAACTTGAGGTGCCACACCTTGTCCAAAGAATGGAAGGTGTGGGACAAAGCTCTTCCTGTTTTTGCACCTGCCTCCGGAGTATGTGACACAACCCCAAGGTGGCTATAAGTGGTCAATCACATAAGTTGTCATTTGTTATCTTCCCTATGTAAATAGAGCATTACCAGCATCCAAGTCCCAGCTGCTCAAATGCCTTCACTCTGAAAATCCCTTCGCACTTCTCACAGTTCATAAATCCCATTCATCCTGAAACAAATAAGATACCTAAGCTAATTCACTATATGCTTCCTGAACTGTTTTAATATTTTTTTAAAGAACAGTAACACAAAAATGATTAGAAATAACTTTCTCCAGTCTCAGCACCTCCCCACTGGACCAGAATTCTGGAGAACCATCACCTGTTCCTGATTCTACCCAGTCCTCTCCATGGTGTAACTGTGTCACCCACAACACCCTGGAGCCTACCTTGAAAATATTGCTCTGTGTCTCCCAGCCTAGTATCCAGAGGCATCTGGGTATCCCGAGGGTCAGAGTAGAATCCGAGAAAACTAACCCTGTTCCTTACCTGGGCAGCACAGTAGAGCTGACCGTGATGGCCATCCCAGAGAGCATGAGCTCTGAAGACCTGGCCCCAACACTGTTGTGCTGTAGGGTGGTATGCGTGAGACCTTGAGGTCATGAGAGCTGGAAAGCTGGTCCTGCCCCTCACCAATTGCAGTACTCTGGTGAGCAGGCCCTGCACATTGCCTGGACAGCACAGTAGAGCCGAACCTGTTAGCTGGGGTGGAGAGTTGGAGGGGGGATATGACCCCTCCCCTTGTCTGCCATTGTGTGCTGTGTGCAATGGAAAGATGCCTTCACTCCCTTTCTTCTCACTGCCTGCAACAGGTGGGTGAACTGACCCCGATGTCATTAAGATCAAGAGAGCTGTCCCTGCCCTTCAAAGGCTGCAGCAGTGGGTGATGGACCCTGGGCAGTGTGCAGATCTCACCTTAATGCTGTAGATATGAGATAACTGGTGGGCTGACCAACACAGGTACTTCCCAGAACTGCATCCAGGGCTTTGAATTGGCCCACACCAAGATGTCTAGCCTATCTATGAGCTGTCAGAGCACATGAAGGGCCAATCCTCTGGATCCAAAGCTGTAGGATCTCCATGACACAGGGCAACAACAGGATATCCAAGTGGAATTCCTGTGAGGATTCCTTATTGGTAGTGTAGCAGAAGCAAGAGGACTCAAACCATACCAATGTAATAATAATTTGTAATTAGTAATAATAATAATTTAATAATAATAATTTGTAATAATTTTTTAATAATAATAATAATTTGCCAGTAAAAATATTTGGACAAAGTGTATAATGTGCAGCATACTGTAACATACTACAGCTTCCATGACAAGATTTTTTTCCTATTTTATTTGGGTAGGAGATTGCAAGGGCAGAGGGAGGGTATGAATGGATGAGAAGATGAGTGAGATTCGGGTGAATAATTTGAAATTCACAAAGAATCAAGGAAAAGTTTTAAAAAATCTAGTGGCTTTTACACACACACACACATTTTCAAAGAGCTGCACATCATATGTGATATATTTCTCCTTAAAATTATTACCACAGGACTATCTGGAGTGAAGTTTATAACCCAACTCAGAGTTTGCATCTTGGTAAATACAAAATGAAAATAAAAGAGACCAAGAACCAAAAAAGTACAACCCTGTTTCCAAAGTGATGCTGTCCCTGAACAAAAGAATTGTCTGGATTAAATGAAGGGTTTTACATATTCATTTAGGGGTGGACCATATATAAACATACTCAGTTTAGGAACACATTCATGGACATTCTCAGTTTGCACCATGACAGTTTAGTTGAAAATTTCATGAGTTTTCCAAGTCTTGTAAGTTTTATTTGTTACTTTTTTTTGGATTATGGTTCTTCTTCCTTCTAAGAAAGAATGCTTCAATTCAGAGGAAATAACTACACAAAAAGGCTTCCCTATTTGTATATTCCTTGTAGAGAATTCTATACTTTATAGTTTCATTAATTTTTTACTGAAATTTAAAACACATATATGAAAGTGTATGTATCATAATTGTAGACTTTGCATAAAGTTCTTTTCTATAATCAGTATGCAGATCAGTAAATTGAATTATCAGCAGCCCAGTCTCTCATCTACCTTCACATACTATTCATTAAAAAAAGATCATATCCTCAAAAAAAAAAGATAAAAAGGAAAGAAAAGAAATTACATCATGAAGGTGCATTAAAATGGGATTCTTTCCCTGTAGGTGCCTTAGTTACTAATAAACTCAAACTGTATGATGAGATCAATGGGTCACATTTGAGAACCTACTCCCCATTATAGCTAGTTCACTATTAAAGAGTGATACTTTCTGAGAACTTTATGGAAGAAGAAATTAAAATTTTCATCTTCAAGAAGTTTACTAGAGGGTCTAGTGCTGTAGTAATACTCAGCTGGTAGAGGGATTGATTGCCTTGACAAGCACAAAGCCTTGGGCAACATTTCCAGTACTTCACAAAATTGGGTACTGGAGAGGTGAAAGTAGGAGAATCAGAAGTCTACTGCCATCCTTGCGTATGTGTCAAGTTTCAGGCCATGTCTTAAAAAAATATGTTCATTTGGTGTAATCATGTATTGCTTAGTGCATGAATTATAGCATGAGAACAGCAGTGTAAGACAAGTGCCTGACCCTGTTTGTCTACACATAGGCCGGTGACACACATTAGTCACTGCATATAACCTCTTGATGTAACCAAGAGATATTTTAAGCAGGAGCCCTATGTGGTTGCAGTTGTGGCACATGCGTATAATGAAATGTTAAATTAAATAATATATAACATCCAAAAACATTGACAACAGGTATAGACTAGAAAAAGTATAAGTCAGCATTTAATGATAAGGATTATGGGAGATGTGGTACTTCATGGAAGTGTGTTATACAACTATGTGTCAGGTAGTGTTACATATGTATTTACAAAAATATCAGTACCCCACCAAATCCCTTGTCCTGGATTAAAGCAACTACATCGTCACTGGGGAAAATGGGAGATTTGACAGCTCCATTATAATCTTCTAGGCCAAACAAGTTTATTTTCTGTGTGTGTGTTGCTTTTTTGGGACAGGATGCCATGTAGTTCAGTCTGGCTATAAATTCTCTATGCATTCAGGGATGAATTTGACCTTCTGATCCCAGTGCTTCTGCCTTTGAAATCATGGGATTATGGGTGTGGATTACTTGTTTTATGCAGTGCTAGAGACCCAACCTAGCAGTTTTGCATATTAGACAAGCATGCTGCTAACTGAGCTATATACATAGTCATATAAACATAGTTTATATGGCTCATCACTGACAAATATGTTTTGTAATGTGGTAGCCAACAAGTTACCAGATGTATATATTAAATACATTAACTACAAACATGAAACAAGGCTCAACAAGAAGATACTTATAGAAAAGTGGCATGTCACTACAGAAGAAACTGACATACAGCATCCTGCTTGACCTGAGTGACTCATAATATATTTCCCTCAGTGGTTTTGATTGGAAGTGAGATAAAACTATGCTTTTGAGAAAATTTATTCAGTGAAATATCAGCAAAAAGAAATAGCAATATCACAGGATAATGGAGAGAGAAGCAAGTGTGAAACTCTTTTGACTCTCTGAGAAAACATGCTGCTAATGAGTCTCTACAACACCATTTGCCAGGAATTCATTGGCAAAAAAAAAAAAAAAAAAAAAAAAAGAGCAATTTCAGGTGTTTTGTTTGCTCTTGCTTCTTGACTTCGGGGTTTCTTGACTGTGGCTGAATGAAGACAGGGTAAGAATGGTACCACGAGTAATTGATCGAGGCTGCCAACTTTGGAAGACTTAGTTTTGTCTGAGCATGTGACACCATGTGGCACTGTGTATGCATCCAGAGACAACCACTGTGCTGTGTACTCAGAGAAGAGCTATGCAAATGCAGGTTGAATCACAGGAAGTGATCCTATGGGTGTGCTGAATGCTTTTGGACTGACTGGAAGACTAGAAGATACTTTAAGCAGTGGGGAAGGGTGATGGGATGTGATGCTTTCTAAATGTTAATTAATTGGTCCCAAAGGCTTGCTTGCTGTCTGTTACTTTGTTTTCTAATCATTTTCTCTGATTGTTTGAATAAAAGCTGAGGCCTTAGATTGAGCAAAGATAGAATTAGGAGGGCCTAAGGTGTCAGCTTCAGAAGCAGAGAGGTTGATGGGTAGAAGAAGCCTCCAAGATAAATAACAAGACCAGGAAGGAGGACACAGGCCATGGGTCAGAGAAAAGAACCTCATTACACGTGGCCAGGAACATCAGCAGAGCATGGAGAATAATGGTCCAAGGGGATTTATGTATATTCTATGGCGTCATATTTGGGGAATAGAATTATGAGCTAGTTTAGATGGGCCAAGATTGCTCAATCCAGGCCAAGGCTTGTTAAAAATCCATCAGGTGTTTGTGTGTTTATTTATAATGGCAGGTTAAGGATTAAAAACCACCAGACCATCAATGATAATATAAATACTGTAACTAATTTCATTAGCCATTTTCTACAAATAGTGCCTAACTATGGCAATTAGAATCCATGCTTACACCCTGAGAAGACCTGGGTGAAAAGCAGTTTCCTAGCCAAAGAGCAGAGAACCAAACCCAAATGCATTTAAAAGGTGTGGCTTGCTGAACAAAAGCTGCTGCCTTGCAACAAAGGTAGAGAGCTAAGGCCTTGGCTCTCCTTATGTACTAAAAAAACAGCAGTCTTCTAGATGAGCTAGGGAGTGAAATTAACCACGTGGTTTAAAAATGGAGGAATTCATAATGTCTCAATACATTTGGAATCCAATTGAGTTTGTTTCTCTTAGCATGCAAATGGTTTTTGCACTGACAATTGTGGTTCTGTGTCTTTTTTGAGGAAGTTCAGACTAGGATAGACTTAAAGGAAAGAAGTTACAGATGGAATGCTAAATTGCCAACAATGATACTGGAGGAAGGAGCGAGGCCTTTCCCAATATATAAAACAAAATTGATGGCAGCTGGAGCTCAGAACTCCCTGGCTACTAGGGGCTTTTCAGTGATATCTGGAATAGGCTCCCCAATACAATGCAGACACAACTAGATTCCAGGAAATTATGAACAAAACTTTAATTATCATGGGATGGCACAGTAAGACAAAGGCTTTTGGTATGTTATTGTTTCTTTGTTTGATTTTTGTTTAGATGTCTTTGATTTTCCCTATATTGAGAGGTAGAAAGAGTATTTTTGTAGTTTGGCATTGCTGAAATATGAAAGACTGAGAATTTTGGATAGATTTGGAATTGTCACTGCAGTTCAGAGTTGTTCTCTGGATTACAGAGTTACTGTTATATGTAATCTAAGTGAAATATTTGAGCAGGGTGATAATGGCATATGCCCTTAATCCTATCACACTGGAGGAAGAAGTAGGAAGATCTCTGAATTCTAGACCAGCATAGTATAAACAATGAAGTCAGGGTGGAGCCCCTGCTATGAGAAGGCTGTTTGGCAGACAGTTTGGAATTCAAAATGACACTTTTTTTCCTTGAAGGTACTACGTAAGTTTTTGCTTAGTCATAAATAATAATGTCCTTTCTCATCTAATAGATAAATACACATAATATTAAATTTATGTAAAGAGAAGGTAGTCACAAGCCAGTCTCCTTAGGTGTGGGGCTCCCACGGGAGAAATGGTTTCAAGATCCGTTTTGCCATATGTTAGTTGCTAGGCATGGTGGTGCATTCCTTTAATCCCAGCACTAGGGAGATGCAGGCAGGCAGATCTCTGTGAGTTCAAGGCCAGCTTTGTCTACAAAGTGAGTCCAGGACAAGGATACACAGAGAAATCCTGTCTTAGGAAACCTTAAAGAGAAAAAAGCAAGATATGTTAGTCAATGTAAAGACTCAAAACTAGGCTTGGGAAGGAACATGCAAACTGCATGCCTCCCATTGCAACATTAAGAAAAACTAACATAAAGTAGCATATCATGCTACTCTGAACCATTCTCTTCAAGAATGGGACTGCCATGGGAATTTGGAACTCAGAGTAATACAAAATGGTTTAATTAATTCAATGAATTAAATTCATACCTTGATCCCAAAATTAGGAGACAGGGAAAACACAGGTTCCATGTGAGTTCATGACAAATGTAATCTACAGAGCTCTACAGAGCAGATCAAGACTCCACAAGCTACAAAGAGAAACCCTGTCTCAATAAGGCTAGATATATCCACACAGAAACTAAGTCTCCCTGGAAAAGAGAAAAAGAAAAAAAATATGTAAATGCATAATTTTGATCCAAAAATATGGGAGACAAAGGCAGAGATAGATAGGTTCCTTATGAATTTGAGGCCAGACTAACCTACAAACAGCCCAAGCTACACAGAAAAAAACACCTGTCTCAATCAATTAATAAATTTATATCAACCATACAGGAGAATCCTTAAACACCATATATCTTATGCTGAATATTCAACTTAAAACTGATAATATATAGTCACATATATGTAATAATAATTACAGAAAAAAATCTTCCATTCAAATTGATAGAAATCAATTTTGACTGGAAAGGCCTCCTACAGATCATGGCTACAAACAGAAGAACAAACAGGTTTCTTATGTTTGCTGATTCCACTATATGAGAACAGCTCAGACAGGCTAAGACATAAATATACATCGCCAATAAAAATCTTGTTGGCCACATATAAACCACATGACTTATTATTACATGCTGTCCTTTTATATGGCATGACTGGAGACTTACACATGACTTTCTTCTGTTAAGCAAAGAACAGAAAACCTTCCTTAATTGATTTGTGTATCCTGTATATATAAGGCATTTTTGTAATTACAGAATTATCTGTTACTTGTGAGAAATTATATATTTTCCGAACAAAGTGACCAGACACAAAAGAAAACAAGACAAATAGTCCAGTTCATACTGCCTCATAGACTGTCTCAATATCTGTTTCTTCCAAAATCTGCATCTACAACAACTGCAAAAAATGACTTGCTAAGATGATCAAGCCTTACAGACTGCTCTAGCCAGGACTTCAATAAGGCCCTGAATTTTCCCACCCAAAGTTCAGCTTTGAACTACAAACCACTCAGGACATTCAAATTGCTGGGCACATAAAGAATGTATAACAAATGTTACAACTAACTTGCTTAACCATTTTTCCATTTTATTTAGGACACCAACAGGCTTTCTACATCCCAATTCACCAGGAAGCAATTTTAAGAGAGCGATGACGTCCCATTCCCAAAATGTGGGGTGGGTCATTTTTGATCATTTGGTGTGTTATAGAATTTGTTTAGGGGGGTTGATTACAAGTTGTTAAGTTGTCTTGTTAAACAAAGCATAGGAGGTTAGACTCAAGGATTTCTCTTTCTTTTCCTTTCCTATATCCTTTCTCTCTTATATAGGGTGAGAAGACTTGAAAATAAAAAAAGAGGGAGATTATGGATATATTATAAAGAAATGATAAGATATAAGGATAGATTACTGAATCTGCTCTGAAACTTAAAGCTATTGTCATTCTCAAACTAAGGTTAACTTTTGATACATTGGTATTGAATTTTGTATATTGATACAAAAATAAGGTTAACTTTTGTTTCATTGGTATGGAATTTTATATATTTTGACACAGATATATGTATATTTCAACTCTTATATAAGGTATTGTGCCTATACAACTCATTTAAAAGTACAGGTTTACTTCCAATCCTTTAATAGGTTACTATTGCAATCTACTTAGGAGTCTAGATAATACAGTTTAATGGTTGGCCAGTCAAGCTCCTGGTCAAGTCAAATACTAGTCTTAACTTACCACAAATAGGCTTGGTAGGTTAAACAACTAGTATATGGTTAAAAATATACACTTTGCTTGTTCAAACATAAATAGATAGATGAAGATAGATAGATAGATAGATAGATAGATAGATAGATAGATAAATAGATACATACATAAATCAATAGATGTTTTGAAAACACTCAGAGGCATATAAAAATGCATTTAAAGATGTTTTTATTATTTTAAGAATTGTTTGACTTAAGACAGTCAGCTCCTGAGAGCTCCCATTGGACTTGGAAAGAGAAAATGAACATCAAAAATCTTCATCAGGAGATAACTCTTACTGGGCAGAATTGCTCCTGCTCTCTCAAAAGACAATATACAGCCCAAAGTTTGACTAGAACTTAAATGCAAGTAAGTCAATGGCCTGATTCTGTAGAGATGGACTGGAGAAATCCTTCTTATTTCTCGCTGCACAACTTAGTCTGTGAGATATGCTTGGCCAGAAGGCTGAAGATGATGCTCCAATGGTATCAAGAGATATTTGGGACTATCTAGGCAGCAAACTCTCGTTTTTCTTTTTGGAAGCAGCTCTCTTGTACTTCTTACTCACTTAAATAATAGCTTTATCCATTTTTATGTTTTTAATGGGCTTGAAGACATAATAGATATAAAATTTCAATTGAACCTGAGTTGTTTAGAATTTAAAAATAGTTTTTTTAAATCTAAGTTAAATCTTTAGGTTTATAAATATAGGATATAATAGAAAATATTTAGATTCAGAACTTTAGTTACACCAATATAGATAGATGGGCTTTTATTTCAAGATTGCATGATACAGATAGGCTAAACATTATGTGTGTAGATTTTATATATAGTTTTCTTGATTGTTTAATATTTGTTCTTACTGTTTTTTACTATGTGAGTTAAAAAATTTAGCCTTCCTGTTACACAAAATGAGGGAACTGATGGGGTGATGTTATGCATTCTAAATGTTAATTAATTGCTCCTAGAGGCCTGCTTGCTGTCTGTTACTTTGTTTTCTAATCATTGTTTCTGATTGGTTGAATAAATGCTGAGGCCTGAGATGGGAGAAAGACAGAAGTAGGCCTAAAGTGTGGGCTTCAGAAGCAGAGAGATTGATGGGTAGAAGAAGCCTCCAAGACAAACAGCAGCAAGAGCGGGAAAGAGGACAGATTCCATAGGTTAGAAAACAAAACAAAACAAAACAAAAAACAAAAAATGTCATTACACATGACCTGGAACATTGGCATAGTGTGAACAATAACAACCTAGGGGATATATGTATATATGGTGTCATGTTTGGGGAATAGAATTAAGAGCTATCTTAAATGGGCTAAAACTGCACAATCCAAACCAAGGCTTCCTAAAACTCCACGTGGTGTATGTGTGCTCATTTATGAAGGCAGGTAAGGATTAACACTGCCAACCAATTAAATATAATATAAATACTGGTTAATAATTTAATTAATTCTTTCTAGGGAAGAGAGTCTAGAGAAGGAAGAATTAGGTTGTGAGTGTGTTGTGTGTTTAGCTTACTGTTAAAGAATCATGGTGACCACTGTATAGTGGTCAATGGTGATCAATGGTGACCAATCAAGCAATAAATTGTTTAATATAAAAGCCTAATATTAATCACAAGAAGGTATGGGAAATATTCAGATATAAAGGCATTCACTTGCTATCCTGGCACTTGGCAGGTAGAGATAGGCTGATCCCTGGGACTCAATAGACAGCTACCTGTGGTGAAATAGACAGGCAGGTATGATGAAATAAACAGCTCTAGGCCATTGAGTGACCCAGTCTTGCAAAACAGGGTGGACGTATCCTGAGGAACAGAATCCAAGGTGTGGCCTCCATATCTATATTGCACATACATTCACACTCACAAACAAGCATACACACACACACACACACACAGAGAGAGAGAGAGAGAGAGAGAGAGAGAGAATTGAATTTAACTAAGAAATGGACTGTGCAAAATATTTTAGACAAGAATTGGTAAGACAGAGAGGAGAAAATGAAAGGAAGGAAGGAGGAAGGGGGAGTTATGTATTGTGTCCAAGCAACATAATTTTAAAAGTCTTTGAAGAAACCTGTTTCCCTAAGGTCACCATCATTCTTTGCTATTGATTGACTCCCAATTCATATTTTACTTGACTTCTGTTAGCCTTTAACATAAGGTCAGCATCCAGTGGCTGCATGGATTACAAAAAAGAACTCTGAAGTTGTGACCAAGAAAAGTCTATTCCAGGTAGTGGGACTATTCATCTTGGGTACAACTCTGGCAAGTTTTGCAGAATCTGGGCAAGCATGTTCCTCCTACAGCAGGATCCTGCACTAGAGCAGATGCTTCAATTCACTGGTGTGCTTGCTATTATGGTTACTGAGTTTAATGCTTTCCATCACTAACAGTGCGCTGGTTCAGTTGAAGTACTGTCAGTCTCCACTAGTCATAACAATGTCCTGGCTTTGCTCATGATTATTAATATGGAACCTCTCCACACCTGCTGAGGAATAAGTGAGGAGATTGCAGAACTGCTTGACAACTTCAGTAGGCATTAATCTGACATGCCCTGCCAAAGGTTAGATCTTCTTATGTAGCCCTGAGGTGTGTTCCCCCA
Organism: Lophiomys imhausi; assembly: GCA_907164525.1. Lineage (NCBI taxonomy): Eukaryota > Metazoa > Chordata > Mammalia > Rodentia > Muridae > Lophiomys > Lophiomys imhausi. Next base: position 3,794,285 of record CAJQZJ010032546.1, read on the forward strand.
TTTACCCACTTGGACACTGCATCTTAGCTATCTATCCATTGCTTTGATAAAACACCTTAAGAAAAGCAACGTTCATCCATGCTGTATGTCCCAATCAGTATCGCTTACCTTGGAGGGAATGACGGTGCTTTGAAGGGTGTTTCTCATCAGCTCATCTCACATTGTCAGGATGTGATGCACACACTGCTGGGTGGTTGTGTCTGATAAGCTTTTCTTATTTCTTTTTCCTTATTTTAAATTTATTTTTGAGAGAAGGCCTCATGTTTGTAGCCCATATTTTGATTTTAGAATATAAAAGAAATTAGGAAATAAGTATCTCTGGGGATGGAGAAAGGCTCAACAGTTAAGGCTTGTTGTCAGTCTTGCAGCGGACCAGGATACATTCCATGCAATATTTTGTTTTACAACCAACTGTAATTTCAATTCATTGCATTCAATACTGTCTTCTCACCTTGGCAGGCATATGGTCATACACCTACATGCAGACAGTCTAAACACAAATAAAGTAAAAACAATGAAATATTTAAAAATATTGTCCCTGACAAAGGCCAATGTTATAAAGGTTTAGTAGTATGTATTAATTTTATAAAATAATGCATTTAATTATGATATTTTACCCATGTATATAATGCCCTTTTATGTTATTCACTCTCCATTGCCAACCTTATCTTTCTATCACTTTTAAGAACTGCTCCTTCCTTTTCTCTGTTAGTAAACTTTGCACTTTAATATATTTATTTTTTCTTTATTTGTATGTATATGTGCATAAAGGGGCCAGGTGAGGGAATTGGATACCTCAATTAGAGTGAAAGCAATTAGCAGGATTTCTGGCTTGTTTTGTGTGTGCTAACTTTAAATCAGAGAATCCAAACTCTGGTCCTCATGATTGTGAAGTAAGCCTTCTTAACAGTTAAGGCATCTCTCCAGATCATGTCTTTCCTACTTTAATTTATAGTGACATGTATTTATTTATTTATTTATTTACTTACTTACTTACTTACTTATTTATTTACTTACTTACTTACTTATTTGTGTGTGTGTGTGTGTGTGTGCATATTTGCAGGGACATGCACAAGCCATGGTACATTTATTTATGGAAGACAAAGTTCAACTTGATAAAGTTAATTTTCTCTTTCCACTGTCTTGGATTCTCTTCTCAAACATGGGTTGTCAGGCATGGATTTAGATAGCTATTCTTGCTGAGATATCTCATTGACCTATGTTTCTCATAGTTTGTATTTTGTTTGTTTTAATTGGTGACTTAATGGACTTCATTAGGGTTGCTTAAAGGAGTATGTATGAGAGAGACTACTTATAAACATGGGCAATTGGGATGACCAAGACCAATCACAATAGAAATCACCATTTCATACAGAACTTTGTGACTGGAGTGTACATTTTTTCCCATAAGAAAACATGAATGACTTGACAATACAGAGGAAATTATCAATTTTTCCTTCCAATAGGTGGAAGGAAATGCTGAGCCCATTTCACAAGCACTGTTCTGTCAGTTGTGTGGTATGTTGTTTTCTTCTGTGAAGAAATGAATTATCTTCCATGAACAGAAGGATTGACTTTGTTGGGAAGAAACCAGGGGTACAGGACTCTGTAATTTTTCATCATTTGATGTGACAGCACTGAGAATGCAGTTACTTAATGATAATGCATAGACAATGCCCATCAAGATGAGTTCATAGAGTGACCATCCTCATAACTAGCACTAAACAAATAATTAACATGACTTCAAATGCAGAGTGAACGAAACAAATTCATACACACATGAAAAGGAGTATTCTGTATTTTTCGATCTGTGTAAGATTCTTAAAAAGGTAATATTAATGATATTAGGATAGAATGAGAGGGGGAAGAAAAAAGGGATAGAAGGAGGAAGGGAGGAAAGAGGGAAATAGAGAAAGGGAGAGAAAGAGAGACAGAGATAGAGAATACTGTTGTCTCTCAAAAATAGGAGCAATAGAGATTCAAGATATTCAAAGCACTGCAGAAGGCCTTGGCAACAGGTGAACAGGTGCTTTGTTCCCTGGATTGTTTCTGGGAGGGAATTCACAGGTTTGTGCACAGGTAAAGTCTTCTCCATTATGTTTCAAAGTTGCCTGCATAAACTATTATAGGCAATTGCACTTCAAAGAGATTGTCCATGTTCTGCTATTAAAATGTTTTCATCTAAACTAACTAAAATTGTTACCAACAGAGTCATGCACACTCTGGCTAGCTACCGTAGCCAGTCTTCAGGATTTCTACACCCTTTAACCAGGAGAACTAAGGTCTCCAAGAGCTGGTATCCTCCTTTCTCCTTCTGCATTTTAGATTCTAGCATCTCATGATCTTATTCCTATGCAAATACATTTGAAGTAAATCAACATCATAGTCAACAAAAAAAAGCAATTCAGAACCAAAAACTCATCTCCCTCCCTAGCTCTCTCTCTCTCCCTCTCTCTCTCTCTCTTTCTCTTCCACTGACATTCATAATCACATTTCCTTTATATGTGTGTGTTTATGTATCCAGGTCTGGGTGAATGAGCTTGTAGAGCCTAGAGGCAACTTGCTTTATTATTAATTAATTAATTATATTAATTTTATATAATATTTATTTGTTACATCTCCATCATAATGACAACTTTCTTGTTAAGATAGTGTCTTGAAACATCCTGGAGCCCTCCAAATACACTAAGCTGGCCAGGAGATGGATCCCAGGGATCCTCCTGTCTTTACTTCCTCAGGGCAAAGATTACAAGAGCCTCCACCACACTCAGCTTTTCTTACATAGGTGGAGGATATCAAATTCATGTCTTCATGCTTGCAAAGCCAGCCCTTTACCAATTTATCCAACTTTCCCTTCTACATATTTTTATTAGATATGTGCAAGGCCAGCCAACATGAACAATGTTATGCGGCTTTACCAGTTATTAACAGAATGGACACAAAAGAGATGATAAGCAGTGACAAATATGGGATATGTGTTCTCCAGATCAGTCCATCTCAGACACTGGGTATGAGTTCACTTGCTTGTCTGTTTGTTTATTTATCTAGCACACATGTTTAATAAGTACTGTGAGCAAGACCTAGAAGTTCAGTCATGATTCAGAGGCAAAAGTAATCTTCCCTCCTCTCCTTTCCTCATCTCAGAGGAAAGTGGGGCACACATAACAGACATCCATGTAGAAGGTTGTGTCAGTGATCAGACAAGCCTTCTGGTAACACCCTGTCCTTTTGTCCTTTTTTTCTCTGGACTCTATGCTCATTTGTGTGCATTTATGGAAAGAATGATAGGGAATTTTGCTATACATTCTTAAAATTTACAGAAAATATTGTATTTAATCTTTGAAAATCAGAGAGGTAAATCTTTGCAAAAAGGTTAGTCCTGTTACTCAGGATTGAAATATTCCACACGTTGGGTTGATTACTTGTGTTTTACTATAAAATGTATATGCTTTTGCACTGAAACCATTTGACTACTCTGTTTATTGATTTTCTAGTTTCATTAAACTAGTGTCTATCCTATATTCCAGTATTTATTTTGAGATGTATGACACACAAATTATGTAAATAAGCACAGTCATTTTTTACAATTTTAAATAAAGACTGGGGAGGTAAGAGGACTTACCAGATAAAGGTAGTTGGAATTCAAGCTTGAAGATCTGAATTCAGTCCCTGAGATCCACATGGTAGAGGAGATAAGTGAATCCTCCTAGTTGTCCTCTGACATCCACATATGCTGTGGCAAGCCCCACCTATACAAATAAACACATAACTTAAGTATAATACTAACATTCAAATAATTATTTTATTTTTAATTTTGCACATTTTTAAAAATAAGGGGCAAAGATGTGGTTGTTTTAGAGAATGGAATAAATATGTCAACAGGGTGGAGTACCAAACAGTAGTCTGGAAGCCACAATGTTTCAAAGTTTATTTCATAGGTAGTTCTGGTACTATTATTTTTCCTCTCCACACTGATTTAAGATTTGATTTGAGAGAGGTCACTGAGTCACATTCCATACAGGGATTATAATATTGACTTATTGTGCTTTGAGGTACAACCCTGTTTTCAGAAATTTGGGGAAAATTCAGACTACCTGAGAATTCCACTGTTTGTAAGGAACAGAAACAAATGAAATCTTTCTCTACAGCAGATTGCTTCCTATTTCAGGTGAGGACTTTTGTTCTGGGCAAAGTAAGACAAGCTATAATTTCAAGAAATACAAATCAGAAGGGAGCAGAGCAGGGTCTGCAGTAACTGAGTAATGAATCAAGAGTGAGCATGTCTCCCCTTAACCCAGGCATCTTCTCACAACCAGAATCTATCAAAACAACTTTCTGTGGCAGGCTAGCCAATGTGAAAGTCCATCCTACAGACTCCCTGCAAGACTGTGAAAATGCTCTATGCTCCTTTATGAAGACTCTGATGAGAAGGAATCTATTGCAAGTAAAGGAAATTTTTTAAAAATCTCAAAACTCTAACAGTGGGCTGTGAGATGTCTCTGGTGGATGTGCTTGGTTGCTTGCAGTGCAAGCATGATAAACTGAGTCTGGAGTCCTAGAGTTAGGGGTGGTAGCACAGACCTATGACCACAGGAGTGGGAACAGGTGAGGGATAGAGACAGGCTAGTCCTAAGGACAGACTAATAAACACTCAAGCTAATTAAAGAGTTCCGGACTGAATGAGAGAGCATGTCTCAAAAATTAATGTAGAGAGATGGGAGAATACTTGTTGCTCTTGCAGACACTGGGATTCATTTCCCAGCTCCCACATGGTAATTCACAACCATCTATAGTTACAATTTCAGAGGAACCAACACCCTATGTTGCACTTTGTGTCCACTGAACAAACATGTTGTAAAGATAACCAGACAAACACCCATAAATATAGAATAAAAATAAATAAATGTCAAAAATAAGATAAAGAGCAATGAAAGAGGACAATCAACTCTGACCTACACATGCATATTTATTCCATAATATATATACATCCACACACTCATCACACACATATGCACACATATAGGCACCACTGCACACAGAACAAATACACACATACTCACCTCAACATACATTCACATGTCTATGCATACATATATCTTCCTATTATGCATACATAAAGACTACATACACTGTCCACACTTGAACACACTACTGTACTCACAAACACAGCTCTCAACACACTTGCCTAGAAGCATGAACAACATAAAACACACACACACACACACACACACACACACACACAGAGCTATCCAGCATGCACCATACTACCTGGAGTTTCCAGCTACACATTTTATTTGAGTATCAAGGGAATGTTCACACTATTTAGAAGTTGATCTTCCACTGTCTTTCCTAAAGTCTCCTTTAAGGGCATCATGTTAAACCCTGTTCTTCACCCCACAATTCTGTGTCTCATATTTCCCTTTAATAGCAACACTGGAAAGCAATTGCTGATTTCATTTTTTTCTTCTTCTTCTGTAGTTGCTGCTGGGTGCAAAAGCCCTGTGACATTGATCTCATTCTGAAGATGTCCAGTCCTGAGGCTACTAATCAGTGCAAACCTGTCAGCTATAATTCCCTGGGAACTACAGTTGGCTTAGGGCTGTATGTGAGAGACAGAAATAAAAATTATCTCTGTCTGTGGAGAAGGTGTTTCTCCATCCACATCTCCTACCAAGAAACCTAGCTATGTCCTAGGGTTAGCAGTGTCAACAATAAGTGACCCCATATTGAACAGCTGAGCTGTTCTCTTTTCCCTGGGAAGTCAGTTTCATATGAAGGTTTCTGACTAATGCAGCAGAATGAGCACATAGAATATCACTATGCTGTGTTTATTCTATTCCTTACATATCCACTGTACTATAGGATGATGTATGTATGTATTGTATCATATTTAAGACAGGCTTAATATGCTCAAGTCATGAAATATTTGTCGTTGATTTGCAGTAGACATTTTAAATTCCTCTTGGTAGCTTTTGGAAATGTGTTTGACTGTTACTGCTGTTTAGAGTGTCCTGCATTCCACAGATAAAATGTTGGCTAGAGGAACTAGACAGGATGAGACAAGCAAGAGATTGTGGGAAATGCTTTAAAGACAGACTCAAACTTATAGCAGATGAAGTATTTAGGAAGTGTCTAAGAAATACACACAAAGCAGCCTTAAACTGGGTAGATAACTTATTGTAAATATTAAAAGAAAAAATTTGAGACCTAATAAGGGTGAAAATAAATTTAATTTCTGTCATTTCTAAGAATGTACTCTGAAAATAAATACAGCAGTATAAAATAGATGTACAGGGCTGAGAAGATGGCTCAGTCAATAAAACACTTGTAAAGAGAACGACCTGAGTTTGATCAAAAAATCCACATTAAAAAAAAAAAAACAGTCTGGAGAGGAGCACCTGCTAGAACAGGCCTATCCCATGAATGGATTCAGCCTATGGCTCCAGCCATAGATCAGCAGCCCCACCTGTCTGCCTGATATCCAGCCTGCAGGTGGACCTGTACACCCAACAAGGAAATACAGGTGAACTATAAGAGCAAAGGTAAGTAGGATATTTTTTTCCCGGAGTTTCCAACATGGCGGCACAGTGTGCACTGTAGCTGAGAGGCAGAGACCTAACCCAGTCACAGTAAAGCAATTAGGAGCCAAGACTGACTGCAAACAGAGCTGGTGACTGTGTGTTCTCCACAAATATTGGGGTGGGTCACTCACCCTAGCACCCAAGCATTTGAGACAGTCAGCAACAGGCACACTGAGGCTGGCACCCAATATTGGGTAGAGCTCCCTGCATGCATGGTAAGCCTAGCTGCTGAACCAGAATGACTGTGTCAGTGAGGGGAGAACACAGGCCCAATTACAGCTCTACCTGCCTTTCTGAGGAGACCTGCCAGCTCCAAGGTCCTCAGAGGATAGCCCCATCCTGACTTCAATCCCCTGTTTATAGGTTCAATTGGGTCACAACCAGTTGAGGAAAACGGCAGTCACTCTCTTCTCCAAGAACCAGTCTATTACAGGAGACTACCCACCATCTGGAGGTGGACACTAGGATCACAGGATCACCCAACCCACAGAACAGGGAGTTTTCCTGAGCATCAAGGTCAACTGACAAAAGAAACAAACAGACAACATCAGGGTCAATCAGATGACAAAAAGTCAGCACAAGAACATGGTTTAAAAAAACCAAAGCAATATGCTGTCTCCAGAACCTGGCAATAATGCTACAGACAACTCTGGACATCCTAACATGATTAAAACAAAGGAAAAGGACCTTAATTCCATGGTTATATTAAAAACTAAAAGGCCTAAGGGAGGAAATTAACTATCTCAGAGAGCAACAACAAAACACTGCAAAAGAAGTAACAGAAATGAATAAAGAACTTAAAGAAATGGAATACCTGAAAAGGAAATTTGAAGCAATAAAGAAAATCCAATTAAGACATCCATAGAACTGGGAAACCTTAAGAAAAGAACAGGAACTACAGACACTAGCATTACCAACAGAATACAAGAGATGGAAGAAAGAATTTCAGGCACAGAGGATAAAATTGAAGAAACTGATACATCTTTCAAAGAAAATGTAAAATCTAAAAAAGTCCTGACACAAAACATTCAGGAAATCAAGGACACAATGAAAAGATGAAACAGCAGAATAATAGGAATAGAAAAATAGAAGATTCCCAGCTCCATGGACCAGAAAATATCTTCAACAAAATAATTGAAGAGAATTTCCCAAATCTAAAAAGAAAGAGATGCCTATAACTGTACAATAAGCTTACGTAACTCCAAACAGATTAGACCAGAAAAGAAACTCTTCCTATCACATAATAATCAAAACACTAAATTTACAGAACAAAGAAAGAATATTAAAAGCTGCTAGGAAAAATAGTCAAGTAATATATAATGGCAAACCTATCAGAATCACTCCTGACTTTTCTTCAGAGACTCTAAAAGCCAGAAGGACCTGGACAGACGTCTTGCAGACCCTAAAAAACCACAAATGCCAGGCCAGACTACTATTCACATCAAATTTGTCAATCAACATAGGTGGAGAAAACAAGATATTCCATGACAAAGCTAAATTCAAACAGTATCTATACACAAATCCAGCTCTAAAGAAGATGGTGGAAGGAAAACTCCAACCCAAAGAGGTTAACTACACACAAGAAAGCACAGGAAGCAAATAGCATGCCTGCAGCAAAACACTATTTCCACCAACATCAAGATGGCAGGAAGTAACAACCACTGGTCATTAATATCTCTCAACATCAATGGACTCAATTCCCAATAAAAAGGCACAGGCTAGCAGAATGGATGCGAAAACAGAATCTCACATTCTGCTGGTTACAAGAAACACACCTCATCAAAAAAGATAGGCATTATCTCCAAGTAAAGGGCTAAAAAAAGATATACCAAGCAAATGGACCTAAAAAAGAAGATGGAGTGGCCATTCTAGTATGTAATGAATTGGACTTTGAACCAACTTTAATCAAAAGAGATGGGGAAGGAAACCACATACTCATCAAAGGAAAACTCCACCAAGATGAAATCTCAATACTGAACATCTATGCCCCTAATGTAACACCACCCACATTTGTTAAAGAAACACTACTGAAGCTGAAATCCCACACTGAATCTCACACATTAATAGTGGGAGATATCAGCACACCACTCTCACCACTGGACAGATCAATGATACAGAAACCAAACCGAGAAATAATGAACTTCACAGATGTCATGAATCAAATGGACCTAAATGACATATACAGAACATTTCATCCCAAAACAAAAGAATACACTTACACTTTCTTATCGGCATTTCACGGAACTTTCTCCAAAATCAACCATATAGTCACAAAACAAGCCTCAACAGATACAGGAAAATTGAAATTACCCCTTGTAACTTATCAGACCATCATGGAATAAAGCTAGACTTCAACAATAACAAAAACAACATAGAGTCTGCAAAAAATTTATGGAAACTGAACAACTTTCTACTCAATGACCTCTGGGTCAGGGAAGAAATAAAAAAAAGAAATTAAACTCTTCTTAGAACTCAATAAAAATGAAGGTGCAACATACCCAAACTTATGGGACACATTGAAACAGTACTAAGAGGAAAGTTTATAGCACTAATTGCCTTCAAAAGGAAACTGGAGAGTTTCCATACTAGCCACCTAAAAGCACACCTGAAAGAGCTAGAACAAAGAGAAGCAAACACTCCCAAGAGGAGCAGATGAGAGGAAATTATCAAACTCAGGGATGAAATCAACAACTTAGAAACAAAAAGAACAATACAATGAATCAACAAAACCAAGAGTTGATTCTTTGAGAAAATCAACAAAATAGACAAGCCCTTAGCTAAACTAACTAAAAGGCAGAGGGAAAATAGAAAAATCAACAAAATCAGAAATGAAAAGGGGGAAATAACAACACATATTGAGGAAATCCAAAGAATCATTAGGTCATACTTAAAAAACTTGTACTCCACAAAATTGGAAAATCTAAATGAAATAGGCAATTTTCTTGATAGATTCCACCTACCAAGCTTAAATCCAGATCAGGTAAACAAATTAAACAGTCCTATAACCCTTAAGGAAATAGAATCAGTCATTAGAAGTCTTCTAACCACAAAAAGCCCAGGACCAGATGGTTTCAGCACAAAATTCTACCAGACATTCAAGGAAGAGCTAACACCAATATTACTCAAACTCTTTCACAACATAGAAACAGAAGGGATACTGCCAAACACATTCTGTGAGGCCCAAGTCATCCTGATACCTAATCCTCACAAGGACCCAATGGAGAAAGAAAATTTCAGACCAATTTCCCTTATGAACATGGATGCAAAAATACTTAACAAAATACTTGCGAACTGGATCCAAGATCACATCAAAAGTATCATACACCATGTTCAAGTAGGCCTCATCCTAGGGATGCAGGAGTGGTTCAATATTAGAAAATCCAACAATGTAATCCAACACATAAACAAGCTGAAGGAAAAGAACCATAATATCATCTCATTGGACACTGAAAAAGCTTTTGCCAAAATACAGCAAGCGCCTCTTCATATTAAAAGTGTTGGAGAGATCAGACATACAAGGACCAAACTTAAACATCATAAAGGCAATTTACAACAAGCTAATAGACAACATCAAACTAAATGGAGAGAAACTTAAAGCATTTCCTCTAAAGTCAGGGACAAGGCAAAGCTGCCCACTCTCTCTGTATCTCTTCAAAAGAGTACTTGAAATTTTAGCTAGAACACTAAGACAATAAAGGAGATAAACGGGATACAAACTGGAAAGGAAGAAGTCAAAATTTCCCTATTTGCAGATAATACGATAGTATACACATGTGACCCCAAAAATTCCACCTGAGAACTCCTACAGCTGATAAACTCCTTCAGCTAGTTGGCTGGATACAAAGTCAATTCAAAAAAAAAAAAAAAATCAGGAGCCCTTCTTTACACAAAAGATAAATCGGCTGAGAAAGAAATAAGGGAATCAACACCCTTCATAATAGCCACAAATGATATAAAATATCCGGGGGTAACTCTATCCAAGCAAGTGAAGGATCTGTATGATAAGAACTTCAAGTCCCTGAAGAAAGAAATTGAAGAAGATATCAGAAGATGGAAAGATCTCCCTTGCTCATGGATAGGTAGGATCAACATAATAAAAACGGCCATCTTACCAACAGCAATATAGAGATTCAATGTGATTCCTATCCAAATACCAATTCAATTCTTTACAGATCTGGAAAAAACAATTCTCAACTTTATATGGAATAACAAATGACCCAGAATAGCTAAATCAATCATGTACAATAACAGAACATCTGGAGGTATCATCATCCTGGATTTCAAGCTGTACTACAGGGCAATGGTAATAAAAACAACATGGTACTGGTATAGAAACAGACCAGTTGACCAGTAGAATCAAAACAAAGACCCAGAAATAAACCCACACACCCACAATCACTTAATTTTTGACAAAGAAGCCAAAACCATACAATGGAAAAAAAAAGCATCTTCAATAAATGGTGTTGGTCTAACTGGATGTCAAAATGCAGAAGAATGAAAACAGATCCATACTTATTACCCTGTACAAAACTTAAGTCTAAGTGGATCAAGGACCTCAACATAAATCCGGACACACTAACATTAATAGAAGAGAAAGTGGGGAAAAGCCTGGAACTCATTGCCACTGGTAGCAACTTCCTGAACAGAACACCAATAGCTCAGGCGCTAAAACAAAAAATCAATTAATGGAAAATTATGAAATTGAAATGCTCCTGAAGGCAAAAGACACTGTCCTTAGAACAAAACGGCAGTGTACAGATTGGGAAAGGATCTTCACCAACCCAACATCCGACAGAAGGTTAATATAGAAAATATATAAAGAACTGGAGAAATTAAGCACCAAAAAAATCAAATAATCCCATCAATAAATGGGGTACAGAGCTAAACCAAGAATTCACAGAAGAAGAATCTCTAAAGGATGAGAGGCACTTGAAGAAATGTTCAACATCTTTGGTCATCAGGGAAATGCAACTTTAAAAAATTTTGAGATTCCTTTTCACACCTGTCAGAATGGCTAAGATCAAAAACTCTAATGATAGCACTTGCTGACACAGATGTGGAGAAAGAGGAACACTCCCCCATTGCAGGTGGGAGTGCAAACTTGTGCAACCACTTTGGAACTCAATCTGGAGATACCTTAGAAAATTAGGAATAGTTCTACCTCAAGGCCCAGCCATACCCCTCTTGGGCATATATCCAAAAGATTCGAAACAAAACCATAAGGACATTGCCTCAACAATGTGTATAGCAGCTTTATTTGTAATAGCCAGAAACTGTAAGCAACCCAGATATCCTTCCCCTGAAGAATGGATAAAAAAAAAAAAAACTGTGGTACATTTATACAATAGAATACTGCACAGCTATCAGAAATGAGGAAATCATGCAATTAGAAACCAAATGTATGGAGCTAGAAAAGCTCATCATAAGTGAGCTGACTCAGTCCCAGAAAGATAAACATGGTATGTACTCTCTTATAAATGGATATTAACCATACATTACAGGATAACTATCCTACAACCCACAGACCCAAATGGATAATAACCTAGTATATCTATCCTAGGAAACATTTCACCCACCAGTGAGGCATGGAATCTGCTGCAGGTTAGTGGAACACTTTACCCTAGATGGTGTGCCATATCGAGCACCAATACAAGTGGAATCTCTTGGCTCTCACATCACTGAAGATCTGAGGGAGTGTGTTATGTGAGGGCCCACCTCAAATGAGGAGAAGGAGACTACCAATTAGAGGAACAATGAGGGAATAAGGGAGGGATTGAGGGAGGGAGGGAATGAGGAAGGGGCCAGGAGGGGAGGAGAAAGGAAACTATGTTCTAGAAGTAATTTGAGAAAACAAAATAATACTTTTTTAAAGAAAAGAGTTAATAAGCTTAAAAAATATAATAAAAAAATACAATATAAAATTTTCAAAATATAATTACCAAATGTATACTTGCCTTATTGGCATGAAAGGAAAATGGCCTTAATTTCAGATTAGAATGTTAGACTGCAGGTAGCCACATAGCTTACACAAACGTGATAGTACCTTAAAAGTTTTGTTTTTGTTTTTGTTTTTTTGTAGATACAAATGATATTTTCATGGGTTGGTATTAAAAAGCAGGTAAGAGGTTTAAAATATTGTAAACAAATTAAGCATTATTGCAGTTCAACCTGGTTTTCTAAACCTCCAAGAGTTGAAAATTTTGGAGCTAAGGTAAAATATATAAAATGCGTGGTGTTAGCCCATGCCTTTAACTCCAGCAGAAACAGGAGGAACACTATAGAGTTAGTTGTTTTATAAATTCTAGAGTTACAAGGAACAGGGTGTTGATTGTACACACCCTTAATCCGATCATTTGAGAAGGATACACCCTTAATCCCAACACACTAGAGACAGAAACCTACAGATGTCATTGTTCAAGGTTAGCCTGACACAAAGCAAGCTCTAAATAGAGACAAACATCAATCCAGGTGTGGTGGAGCACATCTTTAATCCCATCAGTTGGGAACCACATGTCTTTGATCCCAATATTTAGAATGCAGAGACAGGCACATAGGATTTGGAAGGATTTAAGTTTAAAAGCTACTCACAAAAGGTATGCTGAAATTCAAAGTGAGTGGTCCTTTGAGCTCTCAAAATATATACACTTACAGGTTTGTTAAGTTCCAAATTATTTTGATAATTTCTTTTTAATCTCAATTTAAGATAATACTTTTTATATTGTCAAAAAACTGAATTTGCTCCAGGAAAAAAATATTACTTAATCTCCCCAGAAAGGTAGTGTCCCCAGAGCTAGGATTAGGGCAGGGCTCTGTTCTTATCTTTCCAGGAGATTTAAAGAATCCATCTAAGTAATCCAGGGACAACTGAAACCTCAAAAAAAAAAAAAAAAAAGATGAGAAACCAAAGAAAATAGGTAGCCCAGATGATCCAGCCTTGCAGACTTCCTCAATAGCTGTTTTCTGAAAAGTCTACAAGCACAACAACTCAAAATTGCTAAGATTGTTCATCTCCACAGACTGTTCCAGCCAAAACTTCAGTAAAGCTCTGAGGTTCAACTTCAGTCTACAAACTTCTTAGTATATTTAAATGGCTGAGCACAAAGGGACTGAACATCAAATGATTCTATTAACATTTTAAACAATTTTTTCCATTCTTATTTGAGTCCCAACCAGGCTTAATAAGTCCCAAATCAGCAGGAAGTATTTTAAGGGAGCAACACCCTATCTCCAGAAGGTGGGGTGGGTGTTTCCCCACCCTTTTGTCATTTGATGGATTATAGATAATCTTGTTATTTAGGAGGAGAGATTACAAGCTGTTAAATGGTTTTGTTAAATAGATTTTGGAGGTTAGACCCAGGGACTTCTCACATTTTCTTTTCTGTTTCCTTCTTTCTCTCCTATTTTGGGGTGAGCAGACTTGAGAAAAAAATGGGACATAGAGATAATATAGGAAAGATCAAGAAAAAAGGACATTATTGAAAATGCCCTTATACCTTTGTATATTGATATAAAATTAAGATTATATTTGGCTAAATTCGTATTTATCTTTGTATATTCATACAAAATTAAGATTGTATTGGGATACATCAGTATTGATCTTTGTATATTGATAAAAAATTAAGATTATATTTGGCCATATTGGTATTGATCTTTGTATATTGATACAAAATTATGGTTAACTCTTTTTAAGGCATTGTACCTAGGTAATGCTTAAAAATGAAATGTGAAGTTTTGGCCTTTTGCTACCAACTGTCATAAACTGTTTAGGATAATTAAGAAACGGAAACTAATAGTCATGAAAACGTGTCATTTTGTTAGGTACTAGGATAGTCTATCACAGATATTTTCTAAGCTAATCAGGAATCAAGTTGCTAAGAGACAAGCAACGTTTGCTTATCCAAATATAAGACATAGATAGGTGCTCTTCAAAAACCTCAAGAGATCTGCAGTATATGGCATTCAAAGATGTTTTATTAACCCAAGGCTTTTTGACATTGAGATATGTCAGCTCCTGATAGCACCCCCTATTCTACTCCAAGTAGAAGATGAGCATCGAAGAATCTCTAATTGGAGAAGGTTGAATGAGTGGCAAGCATATCTCTTGGCAAGAAAAATTCCTTGCTTCAACTGTAGACAGAATGCTGTCCAAAAAGGGCAAAACTTGAAAGTAGGTAAGTCGACAGCCTAGCTCTGCCAAGACAGGATAGGCAAGTCCTTCATAATTCTTGCTTTACAATCAATGTCTGTCAGAGAAACGGGGCCAAAAGGCTGAAGATTGATGCTGTAATGTATGGAGAGAAACTGGGAACTGTCCAGGAAGCCACTGGTATGTCCTTTCTTACCTGCACTTCCTGTATAACCAGATAAATTTATCCCTCTCTGCTGGGAACCAAAACTGTTCCTGCTCAGCTGGCCAGTAGAGTCCTGGAGCTTTTGTTAAGAGTTAACTTCTGTGAATACATCTGGACCTCCCCTAAGGAGTTCTGTGGTCTGACACTCTGTTACTCCCTAGCTGCTGATCCTTGATCCAAGGCGAAAGTACATTCTGTAGATTGGTAACCTAGCAACCCAAAGGCCTTAATGTCAGGGCTAGGTAGTTCCTGCTAATACTCCCTGCTTCTGCAAAGCATATATTCAGCTGTGAGAAAAATAAAGTTTGAGACTTGATCAGAATCCTGTCTTGTCTCCGTTCTCTTGTGTCTATTCTGCCCCTCCCCCCTCCAGGACCTGTTCTGCCCGAGCCCTTGTTCGTTTCCCCACAGGTCGAGGCACCTCTCAGGTCTCTGTGGTGGTTGAAGACTAGATAGCTAGAGTCTCATAGTTAAATTTTGAGTTGTTTAGGAATTAAGAGGGTATTCTGGATCTGAGAAGATGTTTTTAAAATTGTGATGCAAGTGAGGATGAAAGTTGAGTTGGATATAGAACTTTAAACTAATGGAGATGGTTAGATAGTAGAATGTTAAAGTAAGGTGTCAAATATGTATGGACTGGATATTGAAAATATATGCTAAGCCCTATAATAACTCTCATAATTGTGGCCTAATTATTTCTGTTGTTTTGTATTGTATTTATTGTTATAAGTGAGCCTTTTGTTGGACTAAAAGGGGGAGATGTTGGGGGAAAAAGATATACCTTAAACTAAAAAAAAAAACAATGTGATGGGGCATTGAGGGGGAAGAGGGTGGGAGGGTGGGACTGGAGGGGGGAGTAGGGAGGGGATGGTGATTGAGATGTAACGTGAAGAAATAAAAAATAAATTAATAAAAAAATTAAAAACAATGACAACAAATACATGGTGGTGGTAGGAGCTGAGGAGGGAGAGGCAAGCAAATACCACGGGCTCATTAGACAGCCAACCTAGATGAATCAATAAGTTCCACTTCAGTAAATGACCTTGTTTCTTGGTTGCTATCAGCAACCAAGAAAGTAATCCTCTGTTCTCCTATCATTACATGCAACACATGTATCCACAAATATGCACATCCACACATTATCATGTACATGCATTCAAAATATAAATAAACACAGCTTAACTATGTTTTTCAATGTAGCGCCATCAGAAAAATTCATGTATGAAAGCCTGGCTAAATCAAGTCTAACATATGATGTCACAATATTTCAGATATGCTGTGTAGCAAGCAGGCTAATAAGAAGGAGCTAAAACATGCTATTGTGGAAAGAATATGTAAACATGAACAAAAATGTTGTATGTGTTAAGCCTATTATCTATAAGGAATTCTGTAAAAAAAAAAAAAAAAAAGCAGGAAATACACTACTAAGCCTTATGTATAACAGTTTCGGTGAAGGATGTAGAAATATGGACAGCAGGGAGAAGATCTTCTCTGATCATTTTTGTATAGTACGTTTTACAACACATCAATTAATATTTATTACACACACATTTGTAAGCACACACACACACAATAAAATAATTAGTGGTAGGGAAAAATGTAAAATTCTTAAAATGTAATTCAAAGAAAAGAAAGTGATAGGGCCTGGGCCTGTATTCCATCAGTAGAGTGTCTACCTTGAGAACACAAGGACCCAAGTTAGAGCCCCAGAACATACATATAAAGATACAGGTATGCTGCATAAGTTTGTACTTACTTACTTACTTACTTACTTACTTACTTATGTATTTATTGCAACAAGATACAAACTAGAGCTTCCTAGGAAGAGAGATCATCAGTTTAGAAAATGATGATCAGTCGCCCTGTAAGCAAGTCACGAACAATTTATTGATTCATAGCTGATGTGGGAAGGTCCAGCCCACATGGGCTGCTCCACTTCTGAGAAGGTAGGTGGTAATGGGGTTTATATCAAAGCATACTGACCAAACCAGGAGGATAAACCCAGTAAACCATTGCATTCTTTCAGTGACTTCATTTCAGTTTCTGTTCCATGTTCTGGCCTTGATCTCCTTCTCTGGCCTCCCTCAATGATGGACAGCAATGTTTAAGTCAAATTTAACTTTTTCTCCCTAAGTTGCTTAGGTCAGGAGTTTTATCAGAGCAACAGAAAACAAACTAGAATATCTGGGAATGGTGCTATACATTTGCATTTCCAGTTCTAGGGAGGTAGAGATGGGAGGATCCCTGGGTCTCACTGGCTATGTACGCTAGTCTAATAAGATTTACCATTCTGTTAGAGACACTATTTCAGAAAATGAATGAATGAATGAAATAAATAAACAAACAAACAAACAAATAAATAAATAAATAAAGTTGGAGTGTTCTTGAAGAAGAATGTCTGATATTGACCTCTGGCTTCTACATTCACAGACAGATAGACAGTCACACACACACACACACACACACACACACACACACACACACACACAAAGAGTAAATCTTCTTGGAAGAGTTCTTTTTCTAGGGATGTGGGGTGTTTTTGTAACTCCAACTTGGGACCATTGGGGGGAGGCAAGATGGCACAGAGTCAAAACACAGACTCCAGGAGTCAGACAAGAGGCAGAAGCAGAAACAGACTCATTTATTCCAGGAAGAGGATGTCCCCTTTATACTCTCTGCTCAGCTTCCCATTGGTTCCTGGGATGCAAGCTGCTGGTGTGACTCTTCCTCAGTGATTCATGTCTCTTCACCCAATGTGGTGTCATCAGTCTCCTGATATGTTTGGGCAGATCTCAAGCCTAGCATGTCCAGGCGTGTCTTAACCCAGTTCTATGTGAATGAACTACCACACATGTGCACTGTTTAGCAACAGACCTTGTTTCTGTTCAATAGGAGGCCTCATTTTTCCTACAATGGTGTTGTGATTATGAAACTACCTTTGCAAATGCTAGTTATATATTTTGCATATAAGCAAAAATTAGAATGTCTATAGGGATCATTGCAACATTCAATTGAGATGATATGCTGTTAAAGGAGACTGCAAATATTGAAAAAGAAGTGCTAAGCCCAGTCGTGTGAGATTGGAATGGGATTGAACTATCCATACATGGTGAGGGATTTGCATGGTTTCAGGTAAGGGGGGATGTTGACACATATGCATCTATTAATCTGTTTTTTAATCTTTTTTGTTAATTTCATATTGTGCACCCTGGTCCCAATCATCTCCCACCTCCCCAAAGACCTGCCCTCCACCCTTGCAATCTCTCCAAACAGAAAGTAAAAAAAAAAAAAAAAAAATCTCATTGTGGAAGGTGTAGTGTTTCACAGTGTGTCCTACAATATTCCCTTTTGTCCACACTTTCTTGCTTGTAAATGTTCATTAGAATTACTTTTTGGTCTGGTATGAGTCCTCTGGCTTCTGCTACTTTGTCAATACTGGAAACTTACTGGGACTCTTCTCAGTATCATGTTGTTGCCCTGTGTCATGCACATCCTGTAGTTTTTGGTGTGTAGAACTGGCCTCTTCATTCACTCCAGCAGATCATCCATGGGGTAGATGTTGGGGTGGGGCATCAAAGCCCTGCTTCTGGGCCTGCAATCCCCACATCCAGGGCCAGCTCTAGTGTGCTCCTAAGATGAGATGCAGGGCAGGACCTCCAGAGTGCTGCAGGAGGTAAGGGCTCTGAGAGTTCACCTGTAGTCCTGAACCAATCAGGGCCAACTCTCCCACCTGCTACCTGTGCAGATGGGCAGAAGAGAGTGGAGAGGACCTCTCTCTTGCCAATCCCACCACTTGGTGGACCAATTCTCTTGGGCACACACCTTTAGGACTGGTTCACCTGCAATTTGCATATCCAGGGCTAGCTCTACTGTGCTGCCAAGACAAGATGCAGGGCCTGGTCTCCCAAGTGCTACAGCATATGAGGGGCAGGGACAACTATCCTGCCCTTTTAATTGTCTGCCCACCACTGGTGCTGGAGGCAAAAGGAAAGGAAAATGATATCTCTCTGTTGCCAATAACACCAAAAAGCAGACAAATGCAGGACTGGCTCTCCCACACTTACAGCCTTGGGGCCAGCTCATCCACAACCCCCACATCCTGAGCCAGCTATACTGTGTTGCTCAGGTTAGGTTCAGGGCCTGCTCTTCTGAGTGTTGCTGCATGTGAGGGGCAGAGAAAGCTCTCCTGCACTTTTGACCCAAAGGGGGTCAGATCTCCTTTCTGCCACTGGTGAAAAGGGCAAAAGGAAAGGGAGGGAAATCTTGCCCTTTCCAACTCCACTACAAAGTGGACTAAAGGCAGAGCTGAGCTGTCTCTCCTACACCCATATCCTTGGGACCAGCTCACCAAACACCCTCATTTCAAGGAACAGCTGTCATATGTTGAGCAGGTGAGGTTCAGGGACTGATCTCCTTAGTGCTGCAGCATGTGACAGGGAGGGATGATGGGGTAGTGTGAAGCATTCTAAATATTAATTAATTGGCCCTGCTTTCTGTCTGTTACTTACATTGACTCTGATTGGTTAAATAAAATGCTGAGGCCTGAGATTGGGCAAAGGCAGAGAAAGGTGTGATTTTCTGGGATTAGAACAGGAAGTCTGTGCTTTAGACAGATGATTAATTTGTTCCAGCCAGGAGCAGGAAGAAGGAGGACACACATCAAGGGTTAGAAAAAAGAACATCATTCTACATGGCCAGGATCATTGGCACAGCATGGAGAATGAGAGTCCAATATGTATATATGGGGTCATATTTGGTAATAGAATTAAGAGCTAGCTTAGGTGGGCCAAGATTGCTCAATTGAGGCCAACACATGTTAAAATCCACCTGGTGTCTGTGTGTACTCATTTATAATGGCAGAATATGGATTAACAGCTACAAATCAATTACTGATGATGTAAATACTGGTAAAATAATTTAATTAGCAATTTTCATTTTTTTTAAAATGGCATCCAACTACAGCAATTAGAATCCATGCTTGCAGCATGGGAAGGCCTGGGCGAAAGCTGGTTTCCTAGCTAAAGACAGGGAACCAAACCCAAATGCATTTCAAAGGTGCGGCTACCTTAACAAAAGCTGTTGCCCTGCAGCAAAGGTGAAGAGCTAAGGCTTAGCATTCCTTATGTACTAAAAAAACCAAAACCAAACCAAACAAAGCAAAACAAACAAACAAACAAAAAAAACTGGCAGCCTTCTAAACAGAGTTTGAGAGCAGAATTGCCTAGATTAAAAATGGAGGAATTCATAATGCCTCAATACTTTTGGATTCCAATTGAGTTTGCTCCTCTTAGCATGCAAATTGTTTTTACCCTGACAATTGTGGTTCTGTGTATCTTTTCTGAGAAAGTTTGGACTAGGATAGTCTTAAAGGAAATAATTTACAGATGGAATGCCAAATTTCCAGCAATAATAATGGAGGAAGAGGGAGGCCATTCTCCATAGATAATACAAAATTGATGGCACCTGGAGCTAAGAGCTCCCTGGCTATGAGGTGCTTGTCAGGGCTTTCTGGGAAGGGTCCACCAATGAAATACAGCCAAAACTGGATTCTAAGGAATAATGAACAAAACTTTAATTGCAGCATGGGATAGCACAGTTAGACTAAGGCTTTTGGCATGTTCTTGTTTCTTTGCTTGATTTCTGTTTAGATGTCTTTGATTTCCCTATATCAGGAGGTAGAAAGGACTTTTTTCTGCTTTGGCATTGCTACAACATATGAGATTTTTGAAGATTTTGGGAAGATTTCAAATTGTCACTACAGTTCAGAGTTGCTTTCTAGGTTACAGAGTTACTAATAATATCTATGATTTAAGTGAAATATCAGAGCCGAATGGTACTGGCACAAGCCCTTAATCCCATCAAATCAGAGGAAGAAACAGGCAGATTTCTGAATTCTAGACCAGCCAGGTTTAAACAATGAAGGCAGAGCAGAAACCCTGCTGAGAAGATAAGGCTGCTTGCTAAAGACAGTCTAGAATTCAAAAATGACACAGTTTTTCCTTGATGTTAAGTTTAATAGTGTCCTTACTGATTTAATGGTAAATACACATAATCTTAAATTTACATAAAGAGAAAGGGGTCACAAGCTACTCTCCTTAGTTGTGGGGCTCCCACTGGAGAACTGGTTTCAAGAGACATTTTGCCCTGGAGGAGATATGTTAATTGCTGGGCATGATGGTGAACGCCTTTAATTCCAGCACTTGGGAAACACAGACAGGTGGATGCCTGACCTTCACCAAGGTCAGCCTGGTCTACAAAGTGAGTCCAGGACAAGGATACACATAGAAATCCTTTCTCAGAAAGAGAGAGAGAGAGCCTGTTAACCTGTTAACCAATGTAAGCACCCAGAGTTAGGCTGGGGAAGAGCATGCGTCCCACAGCCAACAGTAAAATAAAGCTAACATAAACTAGCATATCATGCTATTCTACACCAATCACCTTAAGAATGGAATTTCCATGGGAGAATTGGAACTCAAACTAATACAAAATGGTTTAAGTAATGTTATTGTTTAATAAGGGTAATTCAATTATTTGAATTCATATCTTGATCTCAAAACTTGGGAGACAAGGATAAAATAGGTTCCTTGTGTGTTCAAGGCCAATCTAATCTACAGAGTTCTACAGAGCAAACCAAGACAGCCCAAGCTACAAAGAGAAACCCTGTCTCAATAAAGATACATATGTCCACATAGGAATTAATTCTCCAAAGAAAGGAGAAAAGGAAAGAAAAAAATATATAAATGCATACCTTTGATCCCAAAACGTGGGAGACAAAGACAGACAGATAGATTCTTTTTCAATTTGAGGCAAACCTAATCTACAAAAAGCCTGAACAACAGAGAATAAACCTGTTTTCATCAATTAATAGATTTTATGAGCTGTAGTGGAGAATACTTAAAATCCATACAGTCTTATGCTGCATTGTCAATTTAAAATAGATTATATATGGCATATATATGTTATACTATTACATGCCATCATTTATATGGCATGAATGGAGACTTACAAATGTCTTTCTTCTGTTCATACAAATAACAGAAAATATTCCTTAATTGATTTTTGCATCCTGAACATCCAAGGCATTTTGTAATTGCAGAACTATGTTACTTGTGAGAAATTATATATTTTCAGAACAAGAGATCAGATACCAAAAGATAAGTAAAACAAATGATCTAGTCTCATAGAATGACTCAATAGCTGTTTCCTCCAAAATCTGCATCCAGAACAACCTCAAACAGCTTGCTGAGATGGCCCAGCCTCAAAGATTGTTCCAGGCAGGACTTCAATAAACCCTTGAACTTTCCTACCCAAGGTCCAGTTTCGGACTACAAATTGCTCAGGACATTCAAATTGCTGGGCACATAAAGACTGAACAACAAAAGTTACAATTAACTTGATTAGCCATTTTTTCCATTTTGGGGACCCCCAAATAGGTTTTCTGCATCCCGATTGAGCAGGAAGCAGTTTTAAGAGAGCAACATCCCTTTCCCAAAAAGTGGGGTGGGTGATTCTTTAGTTATTTGATGGGTTATAGATGTTGTTTATGGGAAATTGTTACAAATTGTTAAATGGTCATGTTAAGCAAGATATAGGAGATTATATTCAAGGACTTTTCTATTTATGTTTCTTTTCTCTATCCTTCTTTCTCTTTTATATAGGGGGAAAGAACTTGAAAAGAAAAGAGGGAGAATATATGTATATGATATAGAAATCATAACATATAAGGATAGATTACATTATTGAATCTTCTCTGAAACTCAAAAGTATTGTTAGTATGAAATAAGGTTATCTTTAGATATATTGGTATACAATTTTGTATATTCAACTCTTATATAAGGTATGGTGCCTATACAAATCATTAAAGGTACAGGTTTAATTCTGATCCTTTTAAGGGTTGCTATTGAAATCTATTTAGGAGCCTGAATAATACAAGTTGACTAGCCAGTTGAGCTTCTGGTCATGTCAAATACTAGTCTTAATTTATCACAAAAATAGACTTAATAGATTAAATAGATAGTAAATTGTTAAAAACATGCAGTTTGTTCATAGATCAATAGAAGATAGACAATAGATAGATAGATAGATAGATAGATTTATAAATAAAATAGTAGATGTCTTCAAAACCCTCAGAGGCAGACAGAAAAATGCCTTTAAAGATGTTTTTATTATTTTAAGAATTGTTTGACTTAAGACAACAGTCAGCTCCTGACAGTTTCCATTTGACTTGGAAAAGATAATGAGCATCAAAAAAAATCTCTCATCAGGAGATAATTCCTTTTTTTTTCCTTTATTTTTTATTTCTTCAAGTTACATCTCAATCGCAGTCCCCTCCCTCTTCCCCCTCCAGTCCCACCCTCCCACCCTCAACCCCCCATCCTCTTCCCTTTTTTTTTCTTTTAAGTTTAAGGTATATCTTATTTCCCCCTACAGTTTCCCCTTTCAGTCCAACAAATGGCTCTTTCTCTTATAATAATAAATACAATACAGTACAACAGAGGTAATTAGGCCACAGTTATGAGGGTTATATGGCTTAACGTACATTCCCAATGTCCAGTCCATATGTATTTGGTACCTGACTTTAACATTCTACTATCTAACCATCTCCATGAGTTTAAAGTTCTATGTCTGACTCAACATTCATACTAACTTGCAACACAATTTTAAAAGTATTTTCTTAGATCTATAACACTCTCTTGACTCCTAAACAACTCAAAATTAAATTATGAGACTCTAGCTATCTGTTCTTCAACCACCTCAGAGACCTGAGAGGGATAAATATATCTGATTTTATAGGAAGTACAGGGCCTGCAGCTTCCCAAACTAAGAAATGACATACCAGTGGCTGCGTGGACAGTTCTCATTTTCTCTCCATACATTACAGCATCGATCTTCAGTCATTTGGCCCCCCAGTCTATGGCCATACCACCCTGAACGTGCCCGATCTCGTCTGATCTCAGAAGCTAAGCAGGGTCGGGCCTGGTTAGTACTTGGATGGGAGGAGATAATTCCTATTGGGCAAAAATGCACCTGCTCTATCAGCAGACTATACACAGTCCAAAGACTGACCAGAGCTTAAATGCAGGTAAGTCGATCCTGATTCTGCAGAGACAGAATTGGAAAATCCTTCTTATTTCCTGCTGCACAATTTAGTCTGTAAAAAAATGCTTGGCCAGAAGGCTGAAGATGATGCTCCAATGATATAGAGAGATATTTGGGACTGTCTAGGCAACAAAATGTCATATTTCTTTTTGGAAGCTGCTCTCCTCTGCTTCCTCCTCACTTGAATAATAACTTTATTCCTTCTTATGTCTTAGATGGGGTTGAAGGCATAATAGTTATAAAATTTCACTTTAACTTGAGTTTTTTAGTATTTAAAAAGATATTTTCAAGTCTAAATAAAATCTTTAGGTTTATAAATATAGGATATGATAGAAATTATTCAGGCTCAGAACTTTAGACACACTAAGATAGATAAGTGATTTTTTTCTTCTTCAAGATTGCCTGATACAAATAGGCTAAACATTATGTGTGTGACTTTTATATATGGTTTTCTTGATTGTTTCATATTTGTACTTATTGCTTTTACTACATGACTTAAAAATTTAGCCTTTTTATTAGTCAAAAGTAGGGAATTGATGGGGTAGTGTTAAGCATACTAATTGTTTATTAATTGGTCCTGCTTGCTGTCTGTAACTTACATTGACTTTGATTGGTTAAATAAAATGCTGAGGCCTGAGATTGGGCAAAGACAGAGAAAGGTGGGATTTCCTGAGATTAGAATAGGAAGCTTGTGCTTTAGACAGAGGATTAATGCATTCCAGCCAGGAGCAAGAAGAAGGAGGACAGTTTTGTTTTCTTGCAGAACTGGAGTAAAGTGAGGCTACCAAACCCGCGGCGACTCCCGGCTCCGGACTTGGACTGACCTGAAAAGATGTCTGGATTTCTAGAAGGCACCAGGTGTTCGGAGTGCATGGACTTGGGGAGAAGTGGAATACCATTGCCTCCGTTGTTGCCTACATTCTGTTTTTCACAGGGTGGTGGATCATCATTGATGGAACTATGATTTATCCCTCTATGGAGGAATTCAACCACTTGTACCACGCTTGTGGCGTCATAGCAACCATAGCCTTTCTCATGATTAACACCGTATCGAATGGACAAGTGCAAGGCAACAGGTACAGTGAAGGCTGTCTGGGCCAGACAGGTGCTCGAATCTGGCTCTTCATCGGTTTCATGTTGGCTTTTGGATCCCTGATTGCATCCATGTGGATTCTCTTTGGAGGTTATGTTGCTAAGAAAAATCCATAGTGTATCCTGGAATTGCTGTATTTTTACAGAATGCCTTCATCTTTTTGGGAGGGCTGGTTTTTAAGTTTGGCCGCACGGAGGACTTATGGCAGTGAAGATGCCTGCTTCTACAGCACAGTCTGCATGGGATTTTTTTTTCCCACTACCCACCCAGTCTTTTGTAATGCTGTTTTCTAAACTTATTTCTGATATAATCTCAGCTTGAAATTATACAATGCCAGAATCATGAGAACTCCTTTGTAAACTGTAACAGTCCAGTGTGGCGTGCCCCATCAGCTTCTACAACAGAAAAGGAAACTGTTGGCATGAGTAACTTTCTCAGCTTCTATCATGGTCTAAGGGTTGATTATGGAGAAATGGTGGAGTCTTCATGGTGAGGATTCACTCTGGGGTCCAAAGTGTTGACTAAGCATGGCCTCTTCTGTGTCCAATGTTGAATAACATATAAACATTTTCTTGTTATTAAAAACTAAAAAAAAAAAAAAAAAAAGAAGAAGGAGGACACACATCATGGGTTAGAAAAACAAACCTCATTCCACATGACCAGGATCATTGGCATATTTGGAGAATGACAGTCCAAGGGGATGTATGTATATATGGGGTCATATTTGGGTAATACAATTAAGAGCTAGCTTAGGTGGGCCAAGATTGCTCAATTCAGGGCCAGGCTTGTTAAAATTACGTGGTGTCTGTGTGTACTCATTTATAATGTTGGCTTAAGGATTAACTGCTGCTGAATCAATTAAATACAATATAAATACTAGTAAATAATTTAATTAGCCATTTTTTCTAAAGAGGAACAGCTCTCCTGCTCTCATGACCACAGGGCCAGTTCTCCTTGCAATGAGTGATGAGGGGTGAGCAAAAAGAGGGTATCTCTCCTTTGTCCATGCCCACAAGGAGACAATTGATAGGGCCAGTTCTCCGAAGCTTTCAGCCTTGGGCTCAGCTCACTCACCACTCCCAAAATGTGAAGGGCCTGCTCTCCTGACTACTGCAGTTGGATATGGGAAAGGTCACCTCTCCTGTGCTCATGCCTCTAGGATCAGTTCTCCCATGATGCCTAGGTGGGAAGTGGCCCAGTTCTGCACAGCCCTCAGACATCAGCATGTCCCTGAGTGGCAGCCTAGACTAGGGATGACCATCTGGCTTTTGGTGGTAATAGACTCCTGCTATAGTAGGGCCAGGGACTCAGTATGGCCCCTGTTGGCAGCAGAGGCCAGGACCCAACCATGGTCCTAGATGGCATTACCAGCCACTCACATCAGGTTGTTCCTCGATACCCTCAAATCTACGGTTCTGTCTCTCTTCACTGTACACACATCTCTCTGTTTCTGTTTCTCTTCTGTTTTTCTACCATTTACTTGCTCCTCTTTAGTGGTGCCTGGGGTCTCTGAATGCCTGGGCTTGTCTCAGGAGTGCTATACCCCATTTATGTATTGCACATTATGGCACCTGGCTGGGGTCATCTCCACTATGATCTGACCCCCAGACCTGCATGGCACCAGACTGGTGTTCATCTCAGGTAAGCTCCCTGACCAGGCCCCATGGTACAAATCTGATGGTTGTCTCAGGGTCACTCCTTGCCCAACTATCCCAAGTGATCATCTGCCTCAAGTCTGTGGTGTCAAACAGGTTGTAGTTTCAGACTTGTTTTTTTTTTTTTTTCAGAGAATGTTAGAATACTATTCATTCAGATATTCATAGTTCAGAAGAAAGAATGTAAATATAGCCTCTCTGCCCTCTCCTATCTAACGATGCACATGTGCCACAACAGCCACATCCGCAGTGCCTCTAGAGGAAGACTATTAATATGTTAATATTTCTTAGCTACATGAAACCCAGAAGCACAACACATCACAAACATTAAGTATACCTAAACCTTTGCATCTCCAGAACAAGGATACATTGGCTACTTGTTGCTGAAACAAAACATCTGATAAAAGTAATTTAAAGAAGTTGGTTTATTCTAGCTCACAGTGTGAGGAAGCCCAGCATGGTGGCTAAGGATTAAGGCATCTGGTCTCATCATACTGTATTCAGGAAATACAGTAACCCAACAGATGAAGAATTCCATCCACATTTATGATGGATCTACCCACCTCAATAATCTCAGTCTGGAAATTCCCTCACAGATGTGCCCAGGAGCTTCATACCTTTCATTTTGACCATTTTAGTCACAACACAGGGCTTG
Organism: Lophiomys imhausi; assembly: GCA_907164525.1. Lineage (NCBI taxonomy): Eukaryota > Metazoa > Chordata > Mammalia > Rodentia > Muridae > Lophiomys > Lophiomys imhausi. The sequence continues at coordinate 3,821,719 of CAJQZJ010032546.1, forward strand.
TAAGGAACACAGACAATTTCAAATCAGGACAAGGAATCTCCAAGTGTTAATCCCAAAGTTGCAAAAGGTTAACATTAGATGTGAAAAAACAATGTTTTTATAACTGAAGAAGTTTTTAAATGGGTTATATAGAGGGGAATATTGTGGATTTTAGGAGCAGAACATGAAAATAAAAAGTTAATCATAGGACCTCCTGAAACAAAGACATGATTGCAAATTGGTCCTAACAAAGTAGTCATAACAACAAGTAGTCAAAACAACTCTTTGAAACAAATATAGAGTTGCAAGATCCTTATAGTAGTTTTTTTTTCTTTTGTTTATTTGGTTTTTCAAACAGAAACATGGTTGCTGTTATCTGGCACAGGCAGCACAGAACCATTTGTTGTTAAAGTTACATGTGGAACATACCCAATCCTAGAAAAAAAATAATCATAAACAGAAATGAACCTAGTTTCTCTTTACTATACAAAGACCTTGAAGCCTACAATGGAAGCAGGAAGATTCATAAAAAGTGAACACTGAGCACATTTTAAGTCAGGAATTAGTAACATCCCCAAGAACAGTGGAGCACATCAAAATAGTAGGAGCCAGGCTAAAAGAGCTCTTAGTGGCTACCCTTAGAAAATTTCATCATTAAAGCAAATAATGACTACCAAGTTACAGACTTGTTAATAAAACAATATGTATCTATCTCCATGTTGATTTACATACAAAGAGACCAGGAATAAGCAAGCATGGGGCAGATGGCAAAGCTTCTCAGAGCAGAGCAGCTTTTCACAGGTGCATGCTGCTGGGCATTCTGTTCAGTGGTTTTAGATAAAGTCCTCAGTTTATAAGAAAGTAGTGGGTGTCTGGTGAGTAACAGGGTTTTCACATGATTTGAAATGTCTTCCTGCAAATAGCCCCTTGATTATAATGATTATAATGCAAAGTCTAATGACTCTACAGTGCAGGAGCCAGGCTGACCTGTTTAACACATGAAACAGCATCTCCATGGAGGAGCAATGACTGTTGTTCATGATTCATTCCTCAAGACCAAAACAGTTCCACCTCCTGGAAAGTCCAGCCGAAGTGATTTGCAAGTCCAGCTTACTCCCTTGTGTTTGAGGATTTTTAGATCAAAACCTCTCTCTCTCTCTCTCTCTCACACACACACACACACACACACACACACAAATCAATCCTGAAAAACTCTTCAGACATTATTTTTCAAAATCCAAGGATATTCTTTAACATAAGTTCCCTGTTCTTTCAATCCATAAAAAATCATGGGAAAGTTTTTACTGTGTCAATTGAGGTAAAAATCAGATTTGAAATGATTACAAATAAAAACAGAGAAGTGAAGGTCAGACATGAATTGAATTTACTCAAGTGTTCATCAGCAAAGTAGAAAATAATAGGATAAGGGCAACAGAGTCTGAGAAGTACTGTTTAATTGACCTTTACTTCTTTGTTGTGTGAACATTTGATTCTTTCTCTCTTGAGGGATATATATATACATATATAAAATAAGTTGCTGCAAATAACTAGCTAATTATTCATATAACTAACTTTCAAAATGTAGTAAATAGTAAAATCATCAATATTACTTATTTTTCTTTTTCTAGTCCATTGGTAAAACAACCAGTGGGCTGATCCCTGGAGCTCACTGCCTCACCAGTCCAGTGAGGAAATGCATTGTCTCCCAAAACAAGATGGACAGTTCCGGAGGAACACTAGCTAAAGTTGATCTTTGGCCTCCACAGGCAGGTGACACCTGCACACACGTTTCCACTAGCACAATATGCACGCTAAGCACATTGTTAATAATATTTTCCAGTACTTTTCTTTCTCTGTCTCCAGATGCATGTATCTTCTCACACATTTATACACACACAATCTTCACACACATGTATCACTTACATATTTATACACACAGTCTCCACACACATGTATCCACTTACACATTTATACATAGTCTCCACATATTTCTACTCCCACTCAGTCTCCACATATATGTATCATCTTACACATTGTTACATAAAATCAAAAGTCTGTACTATATCCTGAAATTTATCTGTCTGAAGCTCTCTCTTTTAAGCTTCCAATTGACTCCTTTGTGAAGAGGATAAATGACTTTAATCTCCCTCAAATATTATTTGCAGAAATGTTCATGATCTGCGATGACTTCAGAAAGATGGCTATTCACCTTCTTTTAGGATGGGATAGCTGTTCACAAATTACCAACAGAGTCATTTCAATTAACATAATCTTTCTTCATATTTTCCTTCAATCATAAAAAAAATCTGTATCTAGAACTTTTTCTTTTGTGTTTCCTCTTAAATATCAGGCCAGATTTCATATGTTTGATCACCTGTCCCTCATGTTCATGTTCTTCAGCTCCATAAGTTATGTGTGAATGGTGGTTCAGTCTCAGTTACTATTGCTGTAATAAAAACACCTTGACAAAAGAAACTTAAATGAGTATGGTGAGGAAGTCATGATGAAAGGATATGGAACAAGCATCTGGGAACCTTGAATCTATAGTTGAACAACAGAAAGAAAGAAATGCTGATACTCAGCTCACATGTTGCTTTCTGAGCAGTTCAGGATCACCATCTTGTGGAATGATGTCTGTCAAATTTATAGTGGGTCTACCTCTTCCATTAATCTAATCAAGAAAATCTCTCACACGTACACCTAAAGGCAAGACTAATCTACATAACCTATGACAAACATACCCAAATCCTGGCTATGAGTGACTAGTCTGTGAGTTGACACTCAGTATTAACTATCACAGATAGTCTATAAGCCCAAAATTCCGATCACATGCTTTATGAGTCTAGAGATGGGACAACTCTAGATGATAAATAGTGAATAGACTCTACATAACACATCATTGTGTAAGTACTATCATTATACACAAACACACACACACATATATATATATGTTACAGAAACAATGGGTATAAAGGTAAATAATGATTAATAAAATATTTAACCTACTCTGACAGTAAAGAGAGCACTTGAGCCTGAGTATCTACCCTGAAGCACATGTGAGCCAGCAGCAGCAAGAGGACAAAAGAAAGCATGGGTCCATGATCTCTTTCTCTCAGTTCTTATAGCTTCGCTTGCAATGCCCTTTCTGCTTTGGTGAGTGATCTCATTAATAAAAAAAGTAAGATTTGAATGATGGCAGGCAGTACATTCTAAAACTATCCAGTGTACAGGAGGATTTTCTTTCTGACACTAATTGGTCCTGTCAGGAAGACGTGATTCTTATCTGATGCCAGAGTTATACTGCTAGCTTTCAGATCAGGCTCTTGAAAGTCATGTATTTGGTTCATTATGTCATTTGTGTACAGCTGCTTCCAGAAACTTCATCTTCCATAAAAGCCACAAAAAGTTCAAATCTGATGAGGCTAGTATGCCCAGTGAACCTCAATAAGAGCTATTAGTATTCTCTTTTCAATGCCCTTGACTAGAGTTCTCAGAGGGATGTGAGAATGCTTGGGGAAGCACTCCTGTCCAGGTGTTGTGAGCAGAGTGTTTGCTTTACCAGAATATAACCAAAGAGTCTGTGTTTTCTCTGATCTTATCAGTAACTGGAGCATGACACACTGTCAGTTGTCAATCTATTGCCTAACTAAGGAAATTTGTTTTTTATCCTTATATCTATCCACAATCAGGACAGAAGAAAGCATCTCACTTGAGTCTACATGTCTTCATCTATTTTAATGAAATTCAGCCGCCGCCACATGCCCATCTCACCCTTCTCAGTTTCCTGGAATGTCTTTGTCTTTTAGCTTGTATACGTTTGTTTTCTCTTATAATCAGGACAAACATGTCTGGTTAGCCAGTTTATTTAGGGACTTTCTGCCTTATTATGGCACCTGTTTATTTACTTGTTTCTGGATATCAGGACCTGTTCATTTCTGTTTCCTTATACTTCTCTGGAATCTAGCAGGGTCACAGGGTTAGGAATCAATGCAAATTCAGTCAGTTATCTACTTGTTCAAATTGAATAAAAAGAAAAAACATCACAAATTCTTATAATTTACCTCTGGCTGGTAGGATGTTTTATAATTTAATAGGATCCAAGTAACACCATGTCTACAAATTATCCATCACATGATAAATGTTTACTTTGAAATCAGTTTACAGTAATTACAGTAACAAATAGCAAGCATGTGTCAAATGAGTAATTGTGGTGTTTAATGTATATATCAACTAGGGGGCAAAGGGATGCTTAAGTAACTGCTAAAGCATTGTTTCTAGAGACATCTGTGAGGGATTATCTGGGTTTCTGGGAGAGATCAGTGTTTGAATCTACATACTGACTAAAGATAGTCACATTTATCACTGGAGGTGAGAATCATCCAACTAGTTGAGTATCTGAATAGAATAAAAAATGCAAAGCTTGGAGAAGTAACTTAAACAGAAAAATACTTGTACATGAAAGGGTAGCTGAGTTAGAGTCCTAAACACCACAGAAAAACTGGGAGGGGTCATGAAAATTTTTTCCTCAGTTCTGACTGAGGAAGCAGAATAAAGTGGATACCTGGGGTTCACTGACCAGCCAGCCTATTTGACAAACTCCAAAAGGAAAGACTGTATCAGGAAAAAGAAAAAGTGAGAGAGAAAGAGAGAGGGGGGGAGTAAAGGGAGAGAGAGATGGTGGTGTCACAAAGACTGTCCTATGAGCCCTATCTCACACCCCACATACACCTACAAATGCACACATATACCTACAAAATAAAGACAGAGGAAGGGAAACTTTTTTCCTCTACTTCAGCTAAGAAATTCATATTTTTATATCTTTACACATAAGTGTCCATACACAGTTCAAGTGTCTGTAGCTTTCACTGGAATTTAGGCTACTTTACTTTATAGACATCACGCCTTTGATCTGAACTGGAATGAAGTTATCAGGATCTTGGCCTCCACTGTACAGACTGGGAGTTGCTGGTCATTCAGCCTCATAATACAGTGAATTGATGCCTCATGATAATGATGAATCTATATATGAAAGGATGTGTTGAGCCTTGTGATAGTTAATATAGACATTGAACTTAACAGGATCTCCAGTAACCTAGGAGGAAAACCTTTGCATATGTCTCTGGGTGGTTTTCTATATAAGGTTAATTTGGGGTATAAGACTATGCCAAAATAAGTGTGTGTGTGTGTGTGTGTGTGTGTGTGTGTGTGTGTGTGTGTGTGTGTGTGTAGGGACTGTTCCATGAGCTGGAGAACTACATTGAATATGAGGTAGTAGCTATGCTGAGCACCAGCATCACTCTCCCTCTATGGATGTGGATGAATTGTAGCTGACATGAGCTGAAATTATAACCCATTTTATTATTCTATTATCTGCCTCTTTAATATATAGAATTTACCATAACACAGTATAGGTCAGGCTGATGAAGAAGAAAATGAATCTTTTGATGAGAGAGACCAAAAAAGAAATAATAAGAGATTCATTTTATAATACCTACACATTTGTAAATTTGTTCCATTTGTTGTTTTCTTTTTGAACAAGGTATCCTTAAGTTATCACTCTTAAATTTGTAGTGTCAATGATTCTTGCTGGCAGGTACTACAGGTTTGAGCCGCCATGCCTGGCATATCAACTCATTTGAGGTTATAACTTTCAGGAGGTAGCTGCTAGAGAAACCAGTGTTGAAGTTTTGGCCACATGATTAGTTAAAAAGGGTGAGAATAGAGAGGTCTCAATCATGTTATTTCATGAATATTTATACTGAAAGAAGCCACAATTACTAACAAAAAGGAAAGTTTAATAGCAAGGTTTACACTCAGAATATATAAATTAATAAATGTCAGCTGTAATCCTATCAGTTAATATCACAATAAATTAGAACAGGCTTGAAAAAGAGATGGAGATTATCTGAGCACAGCTGGGGAAATTATTGGCAAAATGAAACCATTGCTTAATTATTCATCATACATATTGAACTCTGTCCATCAAAGCAGTTACACACATGATCTTTCTACCTGAATTCTCAGCAAAGGGTATGTGTATCATTTATCCCAGAACTTTAGAATCTTAGTGTGTCCTCTGTCACACGTACAGCCCATGGTCACTGTTCATAATACACACTATTCACAAGGGTTACCAACTGCAACTAAGAAAATACCTTGTTCATATCTTCATCTTGGAAGAATGTTGCCATATTGATTATTCTTATTGATTGTATTGTCAGAAAGAAAGGAAATGGTAGAAAATGGAGAGAGAGGAAAAGGAGAAGAAAAGAATTTGTGGGAGGCAGACAGAAGGAACTGGAAATGTACAAGACAGAAGAAAGTGAGAGGGGAGAGAAAGAAAATAGAACAAATACATGAAAGGTGAAAGTTGAGGCAGATGGTGAGGGAAAGCTGAGACACCTTGAAACAAGCTGCCCAAGACTCTGCTATACAAGTGAAGACTGTCTTTCACCATCACCTTAAATATAACTTAGAAATGATTGGTTAAAAGAAACTGTTAAGGCAGCAGAAATACACAAAGGAAGGTCATAAATGTGGGTAGAGACATTGAGGAGTCTTATCCATTTCCAGCTTGTCAGATTTTCCTGTTTGCTAGTTTATGGGGATTTATCTTGTGTTTGATATATATTTTTTAAACCATTAAGTCATCTTTCAACCCTGCTTGGAAAAGAGGCCTAAGAAAAAGTTTTGAAAAAAAACTACAAAACTACAAACATGTCAATTTTATTTTTGCCCAATTCAGCAATCTAGAACATTCATAACTAAAATTAAAATGGTTAAGAGTAAAAGTGGTGACTAATTTGCACAGCCCTCAGAATCTTTCAGCTTCGTGTGTATTGAGTTAACAGCCAGGATGACCAGTGTTCAGCTCCATAGTTGGTTCCTTATTACTAGAAAATCTTGGTGTTGTATTTTCTTCTAAGTTCAGACTTCAGGCCATTTTAATTAAGTAAGGAAAGTTTGTTTATGAGCAAAGTTAGCATTGTAAACAAAGTATTTCTGGATACAAAGTTGTTTCTTTATTGAGAGAAATAACAGTAGAGTTATAAGAAGGAATGGACTAGCATATTTCTTAAACACACGAGGGAGACTTAAAAACATTACAAGCATAGGAGTGCATGAAGAGATTAGGGAAGTGATGGATGTCAGGTCTATTGGCCTATCACCTGATTTTAAGTGCCCTTAAATATACCATACTTTAAGAAATCAGAAAGTACAGAAAATCAATGGTTATTTTGGTGAAGGTAGAAACAAGACCATTTATGTCAGAGAAGCAAAAGTTGCTCAGAGGCAACAATTAACATTGTGGCTCAGAGAGCTTTCAGGCCAAGTGGAATAAAAAAGTATTAGACTTGGAGAGAATTGCAGACATTAAAGAGAATCCATGAGTGTTTGTGTGGACACATCTATTAAGCACTCATTACAGTATGTTTAGATGGAGAAATAGACCAAGGAGAGGTATCATAGGTCTCACAACAATGGTATCAGTGGTGGTGTCTTTGCTCGGCTCTGTCATTGTTTTACCTTCTGAGGTGACTACACATTTTGTTATGGCTTCATACAAAAGTCTTACACAGCATATACTGATGGGAAAGAACAGCATTTTATAAGGGACTTCAGGCTTTCTTCTGGAAGACAAATGACAGAGTTTCTAGAACAGAGTTGTCTTCATTTTCCACTTCATAAGGCTGAAGCAAGTCAGCAAAGTAGGCTTCATGGTGAATATTGCACCTTCTGGTGAATAGACATACCCATACAAAAATCTCCATATTCCCTGAGTACCCATTTCATATGGAGTGCTTTTCTCTGGTTAGGACACAACAGTTTGGCCTCTTGAACTCTTAGCATCTGTGATTCTTCACATCTTGCAACAAGATAGGATCTATTAATTTTCCATCATGGAGAGGAGAAGGCCTCAAGAGGCCTCCTCATTCCCCCAAAATGTGTACAGCTAGTAGTTGCTAGCATGGGTATTCTTAGTGGGACCCCTCTTGCCTAGGATTCATAAGCAATTGACATTTACTAGATCGAAAGAGTTTAGGGAGACTTTCCTCAAAGCTACATAAGTGGGTGATAACTGCTGAGATGGAGACTTTTTCTTCAGTAAGGTTCAGTAAGGTAGGTGCACATGAATTGCCCAGAGTCCTTTAAGTAACTCAAATTAAGTAACTCAAATTAAATTGTTTACCGCATAAGATTTGAGTGGAAATGTTTCTTTCATCTGCCTTTAATATCATGTCTGGAATGAATAGACCTTTATTGACATTTCCAGGAAATTGTACAGAGTATAGCCCTAGAGATTATGTTGTTTTTCATGGACAAAACATGGAACTTTGAACTTTGTGGAGGTATATTCTGAAAAGGAGACTCAAGTAGTTGGAGGTACCTGGAGCCAAGTAAATACCTCATCATCCCATCTTCTATTTCTATTTAAATTTTTTAAAAAAATTTCTCTCTTTGATTATAAACATAAGTACACTTTTATCCCCATCTTTCTTTTCCAAATCCCTCAGATGCCATCTTTACATGGATCAGATTAGATAGTCAAATAGAGATTAGGAATTAAATTATGAAAATTATTCTTTGTCAAATATATGCCAGAAACTGCTACAAAGGAGAAACATCAAGGGAACCTGTGCTTCACATCTGGCCTGCCATTCATGTCAATCAATATTCATGAGGGAGTCTCATGTGCCAGGAGCTCTGCTATAAGCCAGGAGCATAAGTCAGGCTTCTGTTCATTGCCAGCCCTGGAAAATTTGGCTATCTCAAAATGTAGGTCTCCAAAGTAGATTAAATGCTATTTTTCTCACAGAGCTATCATGAAGATTAAATATACTAATTTGTATAAATTCCTTGAAAATAATGTCAGTCATATAATGAAAATAATAATAATATTTCAATGAATGTCAATGGCTAATATTCTGATCTATTTCCCCGAAAAGGCCTTTTCCCCAGTTTCTCGCCACCTGGCATGGTTCCAATGGCTTTGTTCCATAGTCTTTGTTTCTGTGGATTCATCTACCTGCCTAACAGACTCTGAGTTAGACAAAGTGTCTGATTATATTGACACATACATTGTTAAAGGTAGTGAGTTATGACAGACTCTACATAAACTTGGAGTTTGGGGTAGATTTACACAATTCACGTAGGTGACAGGCAGTTCAAATGCGGTCACTGTGTTATGAAGGAGATAATTAAATTTTAGGTATGAGGGAGGTAGCCAGAGGAAGTAAGCTATAGGACTGTAGATGGTAAGACACTGATGGCAGAGCTGGTGGCTTAATATGGCTCTACACGAGAAGAGATGACAAAAGGAAGCACATTTCTTAAACTCAATCACAGTATATTGACAATGCCATAATCAGGTCCAGGGTGAAAATATACTGGACATTAACTGGTAACATTTTTAAATTGTCCTATATCAGTACCTCTGCTTGGACCAGTGCTGTGTAGTGGAATGAAAGTTTAAAGTGGCTGGGAAAGCAGGACACATGGCGTTCTGTGTCAGGACCCCTTTCTTGATCCAACTTGCAACTTGGTGACCATAAAATATAGACCTCCGTGAAAATATGGTCCTCAAGACTGCTCTATACCCTGAGCAGAAATGTAGACACCAAAACAGAGAAAGCTAGGACATCACAGACTTCCAAGCATTTATAGCCCATTAATTACTTTACCTGGACAACTATAATTAATTTTACCTGAACAGTAAATACCACTGCAGAAACATTCGGCTCCTCACATCGTTTCAAGTAAATCTTCCCTAGTTGAAGGTATTGAAGTACCTTCTCTGGGTAAGCATTTTCAATGTTCATACATTTATTTCTTTAAAACTGGAAACAACCTAGATGTCCTTCAAGCAAAGAATTAATTTTTAAAATGTGGTATATTTATACAATGGAATGCTACTTAGCTATTAGAAAAAGGAAATCATGTAATTTGCTGCCAAATGGTTGGAACTAGAAAAGCTTATCCTGAGTGAGCTAATGCAGAACCAGAAAGCAGCACATGGCATGTATTCACTTATAACTGTATTTTAGCCATATAGTACAGGATAACTATCCTACAACCAACAGACTGAAAGGAACAGGAATATGAAATTTGTTACCTGTTTCTGGGACAGTTTGCCCTAGTAGAGCTGCCATATATGCCCCAGTGCAAGAGGAAGCTCTTAGTCCTCATATGACTGCTGAACTAAAGGGGGCTGATATGTGGGGGCACCCCGCACCAGCTGAGTAAGATAGATGGATGAGGGGGTAGAGGGTGGGAGGGTGACCAGGAGGGGTACAGAGAGGGAGCTGTGATGGAGATGTAACTTGAAGTAATAAATGAAAATAAAAAATTTAAAAAATGTTACAGAAACTGGACAGATGCCTGAGCGGTCAAGAGTACTTGATGTTCTTCCAGAGGATTAGAATTTTTTTCCCCAGCTTTCAAATCAGATTTCTCACAATTCACTATAATTCCAGCTCTAAGGGATCCAACACCCAATTCTGGTCTCTGTAAGAACTGACATACATGTAATCACACACATAAAATATGTCTGTAAAATTACAAAGGAGAAGGTTACATATACTAGATCCATAATTCATGTTTTTTGCATGACTAATAATTGACTTGGAAAAAGAGCATGTATATGCTACATAAGGGAGTATCTGGCAGAACTGGTTCAATACTGACAAATACTGAGACATAGTTCATATAAAGGGGTACTAAAGTAATGCTGGCCACCTCATTGGGGACTTGATTTCAAATGCCAACCAAATGAAGAGTCCAGAGACCAAAGAAAGATTCTTACTTTTGTAAGTTTTTTCCAGGAGGAGTGCTTTAAAATAGTACATAGATTTCAGAATACCTGACTTGCAGGCAATATGGTATGTAGACACTAAAGATATCACACAATATTACATCTGCATCTTTTTCCATGACAGCTGGCCCCTTCTTCCTCTATAGTTCTCAATTGACTTATCTGTGAGATTCTGGCATCCCTAGCACCCTCCTTTTTGGTAATTAAATGGAAATACTCAAATTTCAGACTAAGTCTCTTGTTATATTTCATTCACCAGAGCAGTGGAATAAAACACACACATATTTATCACCATCTGTGTGAGCTGAACTCTTCCCACCAGAAATGCATATTCTGAGCTTCTAAGGCTCAGTAGCACAAAATGCACCCATGTTCAGAAATACAAGCTCTGAGAGAGTAATTGAGAAAGCATGAGGCCACACAGGTGGAGGTGACCATTAACCCTATATCACAAATGCTATTATACACAAAGAGCTATAAGGTCTGAACTCTAACAGAGGAATGTCCACATGGAGACATAGGAGAGAAGATAATACTAAACGTCAAAGTGAAAGAATTCAGGAGAAATCTGCCCTTGCCGAAGACTGATTTTAGAATTCCAATATTCTGAGTCACATAGACACAATTATTATGTAGCCTTATAACAAAGTAAAAGCACTGTTACATGGTTGACTTCACATTGAAACCAAATCTTCTCTCTGAGCTCCAGACCAAGTTGCACAGATGCAAAGAATATGTCCTCTTTGGAAACATTCAAAATCCCCTTTGCGGAACCAGACTGAAGATCTTTCCAATCTAAACAAAACAACTTTCAGTATCCCCTCTCTCCCCCATACATCTACCACAGACCATTATTACACATTCATCTCTGCTATACTAAGTTTAATACCTCTTTAAGACTTGTCAATCTGTTGACCATTTTCATTCCTTTCCATGTTTTTGGTGTTTACAACCAACGTGTCATTGTTACTTTTCTGTACTATTAGACTAGCCTCCTAACATGTGTCTTTAAATCTCTTCTTGTTTCTTAGAGTACTTTTTTCTTGCCACAGCTAAACTTCTAGACTGACTTCCTTTTCCCCACACTTCTACTGTTTTTATCACAAAGAAGACTGGTTATGATGATATGCCTAATGGTTTTACACAAACTACTTGGAACATCATTTTGCCAGAAATGCTACTGAATAATGAGGATGTCTATTCTAGTTTGTCTTTCATTGATGTAATAAAGAGTTGTGTAACAAAAACAATTTGAAGAGGAAATATTTTATTGGCTTGTACAACCTGCATACATCTTACGATAGAGGGAAGTCTCAGTAAAAACCCAATGAAGCAACCTCAAAACAGGAACTGATATAGAAACACTGATAACTTCCTTGTCCCTTGTGGACTGCTCAGTATGCATTCTTATACCAGGATCACTTGTCCAGAGGTAGAAGTGCTCACTGTGGATTAGGCCCTTTTGTATCAATCAACAATCTAGAAAATGTTCCCAAACAAGACCCATAGGTATTCTGAGGGTTTTTTGTTTTGTTTTGTTTTGTTTTGAGGTTCCCTCTTCCCAGATGACTCTACTTGTACCAACCTAAACAAAACAATAGACAACAGTATTTCTTCAATGATTTTCAGTTTCTGTTTGGATTTGACCTTCCCCTGTATATGAATCTACCCTTACTCACTTTTATATTCTTATTTATGGTCACAATTAGTTGAACCATAAGTTTAGACAGAGACAAAGGAGTAGCAGGAGACAGGATAAAATTAAGAAAGAGGACACATTCCATGACTTTCCCAGAGATTTATGCTGTTAGGTGGGTGTAGTCAGTCAGAACTCTGGCTTAGAATAATTTTCCCTGGGAATTAATTTTAAGAGAACTTTCTTCACCCTTCAAGACCCTGAAAAATATGGGCATTTCTTTTCTTTCCAAATGCAGTTCCTGCCAATTGCTGTACTCCAACCTCATCAGTGGCATTCACACCCTTTCTAAATCTGATGTAATGGATACTATCCTGGAGGTGCTATATTTTACAAACCTCTCTCCTCAGTTTGGAACACTCATGGACTGTAGAGAGCTGCGAAGTGCCACGCCCTAAAGATGGCACTGGCCTCCGCCTTCCACCAGCCCGACGGTGAGTGCTCTTTTTGATAATAAGTTCATATTTGGCAAAGACTGCTGATCTGGCTTGCTTCCGCATACGCAGACCTCTAAGATAGCACCACTTGGCTTTACTTGACTGGCTGTCTAATTAGTATTTAGCCTGTGGGTTGGGTCTGCCCCATTATTCGGAAGATTGTTTTCAAGGGACCTGAATAAACTGCAGGAGAAGAGCTTTTATGAGTTGCGTCATTCCTTGCTGGACAAGGGGGGACGCGACAAAGTGGTGGCCCGTACGGGGAACCAGAAAAGACTCAGAACTCCTGCAGTCAGGGGAAGCGCTTGGTAAGTTCCTGGGATAAATCAGGACAATAAAGTTTCACGGAAATAGCGAACACAAGATAAAGTTTCGCGGAGATAGTGAACAAGCAGTTAAGTTTTGCAGAAATAGCAAACAAAGGGTTAAGTTTCGCAGGCAGTTGCGAACAAAGGGTTAAGTTTCGCAGGCAGTTGCAAACAAAAGGTTAAGTTTCGCAGGCAGTTGCGAACAAAAGGTTAAGTTTCGCAGGCAGTTGCGAACCTAAAGGTAAAGTTTCGCAGGAAGTTGCGAACCTAAAGTAAAATTTTTAAACATGGGATTGTCTCAGTCACATCCAATTTTTCTGGCTCTTCAGGAGCTACTTTTAGCTAGAAATTTAAAGATTAAGAAGTCTACCTTAGAGAGATTTCTGAATGAATGCGATTCTGTGGCTCCGTGGTTTGCGGTGTCCGGGAATCTTACAGTATCCTGCTGGGACAAATTAGGCAGGGACTTGGATTTTGCTTGGGAGCAGGGGACTCTGAAGCATGGAGTAAGACCGATTTGGAAAATGGTGAGAAGTTGTTTAGAAGATCAGAGGTGTTGTAATGCAATCAAAGAGGGAGAATCAGCCTTGGAACTGCTACAAGGGGAGAGATCTGAGCAGGCAGACAGTGAAAAGGGGAGTAACAAAGGCGAAAAATCTGAGCAGGCAGACAGTGAAAAGGAAGACAAAAAGAAAGTTCCTCTCTATCCTGATCTTAGAAATTTTAGAGATTTTAGAGATTTAGAGGACTCAGAGAGCACAGATTCTGAAGGAGAGCTACACGCTCTAATAGAACAGTTGGAGAGGACTGTTATTAGAAAAAAGGAAAAGAAAAAAGTAAAACAGAAGGGCTTATCGGCAGCAGTCAGTGTGGGAGGAGCTGTTGCCATGGCATCTGACACGTCAGCGTCAGCGTCAGCAGCAGTCGGAGTGGGTGGAGTTGTTGTTACAGAGCCTTCAGCCACGCTGGCAGCAGCTGGTGTAAACAAAGCCGTTGCCATGGCGCCTTCAACTCCTCCCCCATATCCAGAAGCTGCTCAGACAGAGCAGCCAGTTCAGTCCCTGAAAGTAGGGAGATCTTTCTGCCCGGGGATGTGGACACAAGTAAGAACAGAATTACAGTTTGCCTATCTGGTATACCAAGACCCACAAGGGAACAGGTACGAGGAACCGCTTGATTTTAAAGTAGTAAAATCTCTTGCAGAGTCGGTTCGTACCTATGGTACTACTGCTTCTTTTACAATAGCTCAAGTGGAAGCATTAAGCAGACATTGTATGACTCCAAGTGATTGGAGTGGTCTGGTCCGCGCCTGCTTAAGTCCAGGGCAATACTTAGACTGGAAAGCTTTCTTGATTGAGTATGCCACTGAGCAAGCAGCCATTAATCAGAGAGATGGAAATCCAGCCTGGGATAGAGACATGCTGCTTGGGCAGGGGAGATTTGCCAATCAGCAGATAGGATATCCTATTCAGATTTATGAGCAAATAAACAAGATAGCTATCAAGGCTTGGAGATCTCTCCCTAATAAAGGGGAGGTGAGTGGGAACTTAACTAAGATTCTACAGGGCCCTATGGAGCCTTTTTCAGATTTTGTGGCACGAATGGTGGAAGCAGCAGGGAAGATTTTTGGTGACCCAGATGCTGCTTTGCCACTAATAAAACAGTTGGTCTATGAGCAATGTACCAAAGAATGTAGAGCTGCTATCACCCCTTATAAGAACAAAGGCCTAGAGGCTTGGATGAAGGTATGTAGAGAGCTTGGAGGGCCGTTAACTAATGCTGGTCTTGCTGCTGCAGTAATACAGTTGGCCAGAAAAGGTGGAGGAAGTTCAGGAGTTTGATTTAAGTGTGGCAAGATGGGACACTTTAAAAGACAGTGCCCCAGGGGAAGGAGTACAGAAAGTACAGGAAGTGCACAACGCCCCAGGCGGCCGACGTTGTGCCCAAGATGTAAAAAAGGAAACCGTTGGGTTAATGAATGCCGTTCAGTGATAGACATCCATGGCCAGCCTTTAACTCAAGGTTATGGTAGCGCTCGTCCAAAAAACGGACAGCGGGGCCCAAGACCTCAGGGCCCACAAATATATGGGGCAATAGAGAATCAGGACAAAGAACAGAATCAAGAGAGATGGCCAACCCTCCACCATCCGAGAGACCGCGGAGAGCCACTGCAGGCTCAGCAGGATTGGACCTCTGCTCCACCACCAGACTCGTATTAACACCACAAATGGGGGTCCAGTTAATTGAAACAGATTTTAAAGGACCCCTGGAACCTGGTACAGTTGGTTTGTTGTTAGGTAGGTCATCATCAGCCTTGAGAGGACTTATTGTCCATCCTGGAGTTATAGATCCAGATTACACAGGAGTGGTTAAGATCATGGTAGCCTCCCCCCGTGGTATAACGGCTATCTCTCCTGGAGATAGAATTGCTCAATTGATTATGTTACCGAGCTTACATGACCGCTATGCAGCAAAGGATAGAGAGAGAGGAAAAGATGGTTTTGGGTCCACAGGCACGGATTTGACTTTTCTCTCCCTGGATTTGGACCAACGCCCTGTCTTAGAGTTAAAAGTTGATGGTAAAAAGATCCTGGGCCTTTTGGATACTGGGGCTGATAGGAGTATTATAGCAAAGAAAGACTGGCCTTCAGGTTGGCCCGTACAAGCCTCTTCTCAAACACTCCAAGGCCTGGGTTATGCTAAGACTCCAGATATGAGTGCAAGGTTATTAAAGTGGCAGGACCAAGAAAACCACTCAGGAGAAATGCAGCCATATGTACTTGAGCTCCCTATCTCCCTTTGGGGAAGAGACCTTTTAAAGGATATGGGATTTAAATTAAGTAATGACTATTCTGATTCAGCCCAACGTATGATGCAAGATATGGGATATGCTCCAGGTTTTGGAATAGGAAAATATTTACAAGGACGAAAGAGTCCCATACCTATGCAGCAAAGACAAAAGAAACAGGGCCTGGGTTTTTCCTAGGGGCCACTGAGGAGGGCATTCCCATAACTTGGAAGACGGAGGATCCAGTATGGGTTCCTCAGTGGCCACTTTCCTCTGTAAAATTAAACGCAGCCAAAGATTTGGTGGATGAACAGATGTCTTTGAAGCATATAAAACCATCTGTATCTCCCTGGAATACACCTATCTTTGTCATTAAAAAGAAATCTGGAAAATGGAGATTATTGCATGATCTGCGTGCCATAAATCAACAAATGCAGATCATGGGCCCAGTGCAGCGCGGCTTGCCGCTTTTATCATCTTTGCCAGCCTCATGGCCCATTATAGTTATAGATATAAGAGATTGTTTTTTCTCCATCCCTTTGTGTGCCAAGGATAGTGAGAGATTTGCATTTACTGTTCCATCCTGTAACCATGAGGAACCTGATCAGAGGTTTGAATGGGTAGTATTACCCCAGGGCATGGCAAACAGCCCCACTATGTGCCAACTATATGTGGGGGAAGCCATTGCTCCCTTGAGAAAAAATTTTCCAGATTTGAGATGTGTTCATTATATGGATGATATCTTACTAGCAGCTAAGAGTGAACAAATGTTAGATTGGGCCTATGAAGAATTAGTTCAATTATTAAAAAAGAAAAGGTTGTTTATTGCTCCTGATAAGGTTCAAAAGGAAAATGTGGTTAATTATTTAGGAGCAAAGGTTGGACCTGAAAAGATAATACCTCAAAAGATTGAGATAAGAAAAGATAATTTAAAGACTTTAAATGATTTTCAAAGGTTGTTAGGAGATATCAATTGGGTAAGAGGCTATTTAAAGCTACCAAATTATGAAATAAGACCTCTATATGATATTTTGAAAGGTGATTCAGCACTTAATTCTCCTAGGCAATTAACAGAAGAAGCCAGAAAAGCTTTATGTAAAGTGGAAGAAAGGTTACAGAGTGCCTTCCTAAAGAGATGGCAAGAAGGACAGCCCATTGCATTGTGCATATTTGCCACCTATGGTCAACCTACAGGATTGTTATGGCAGGACAGACCATTATTATGGATCTATTCAAAGATTTCTCCGAAAAAATCCATAGAACATTATCCCACTGCACTTGCTGCTTTAGCCTTGAATGGTATCCAACAATGCTTGCAGTCTTTTGGAGTTGCTCCTGCCAGTATAATAGTGCCTTATTCCAGTTATCAAATTAAGATTTTGTGTGGCACTGTAGATGACTGGGCAATATTGCAATGTAGCTTTGAAGGAGTAATTGATAACCATTATCCTAAACATCCCTTACTATTATTTTTTAAGGAGCACCCAGTGATATTTCCTAAGGTTACTTCAGCAGTACCACTTCAAGGATCACCAAATGTGTTTACTGATGGCTCAAAGACAGGCTGTGGAGCCTATTTGATAGAAAGACAAGAGCCCGTGTTATGTCAGTTTCTACCGGGCTCCCCCCAAATAGTAGAGTTGAAAATAGTAATTGAAGTGTTTAAAAAATGTCAATTTGCATTCAATTTGATTTCAGATTCAGTTTATGTGGTCAACGCAGTGAAAGTATTAGAATTAGCAGGTCCTATTAAGAATAGTAGTACTGTATGTGCCTTATTACAAGAGTTACAAGTTTTAATCTGGCAGAGAAAAAGGTGTTTTTATATTCAACATATCAGAGCACATTCAGGATTACCTGGACCATTAAGTGAGGGTAATAATAAAGTTGATCAATGGACCAGGATGGAATGCATTTTTTGGAGCTCATTCCTGGATCAAGCCAGACAGTTTCACCAATTATTTCATGTAAATGCAAAAACTCTACAGCAGAAATTCCATTTGTCTAGAGCAGATGCTAAACAAGTAGTTTTGTACTGTCCTCAGTGTGTGATTCATCATCATCCTCCCAGTGTGGGAGTAAACCCTAGAGGGCTGTTGCCACTCAAAATCTGGCAAATGGACGTTACCCACATTTCAGAATTTGGAACATTAAAATATATTCATGTATCTGTGGATACCTGCTCAGGTATCATACATGCTACACCTATGAGTGGAGAAAAGGCTCGCAATGTCATAGGACATTGCTTAGAAGCCTGGGCTGCATGGGGAAAACCACAGCAGCTAAAAACGGACAATGGACCAGCCTATACAGCTCAGTCCTTTGTCTCCTTCTGCAACCAGATGGAGGTACAGCTTAATCACGGATTGCCATACAATCCTCAAGGACAAGGAATTGTGGAGTGTGCTCATCGCACCTTGAAAGAATGCTTGCAAAAACAAAAAGGGGGAATAGGCCAAGGCCGTACCCCCAAGGAAAGAATGTCTTTAGCCTTATTTACTTTAAACTTTTTCAATTTGGATGCTCAAGGCCGCTCAGCAGCGGACAGACATCAGGATTCCCATGGTTCACCTAAAAGCATGGTGAAGTGGAAGGACATTCTGACAGGCTCTTGGCGGGGGCCTGACCCTGTGCTAACATGGGTGAGAGGGTCTGTTTGTGTTTTTCCTCAGAATCAACAAGATCCAGTGT
This sequence comes from Lophiomys imhausi, assembly GCA_907164525.1. Classification (NCBI taxonomy): domain Eukaryota; kingdom Metazoa; phylum Chordata; class Mammalia; order Rodentia; family Muridae; genus Lophiomys; species Lophiomys imhausi. Next base: position 3,840,431 of record CAJQZJ010032546.1, read on the forward strand.
GGGTGCCTGAGCGCCTTGTGAGGAAGATTCGCCATGAAGACCTTCCTAAGGATCCTGGTGTTAGTAGCAGTGAGTATGTCAGGAATGACCGAGCCGAGATGGGGGATCCTGTCGATATTCCCAAAGCTGATGCCGGTCAGACATGATGCAACTGTGTTTCCATGCTTATTTAGCAGTAATAGAAGCCTAGGCTTACCCTACCTTCCCTTTGATGATCAGAGAAGCCCTATAGAAGGTAATAGAAATGTCAGCTTGAAGGGTAGTTTGTGCTTTTTAATGAGCTTCAATAGGTCAGATGATACAAAATGCATTAAATTGTCTCAGCAGTCAGCAGATTTTTTACCACAACTGAGGTTTGGGGGTAGGAGTGATGGTTTGTTTTCAGGCAATGGTTTTCGTCTTGAAGGATGGTGGCCCACACGAGTCCCTGACCGGAACCCCCCCAAACAGCCACGCTGGGCACCTTTTTGTAAAGGATCCACAGGAGAGGAAGGACCTTTTCCCTGGACTGGATGTCAGGAGCGCAAAGCAGTTTGGGTTCAACAAGATCATTTTTCCTTTAGCCCCATGATTAGTAATATAGTGAATAAGTCTTGTACAGGAATGCTTGATATATCTACTAGGGATCCTCAGCAGACTGCCACCAATCTTTTTGATTTGTGGCTTTTGTGTGGAGTAAATGGAAGTTGCATGGACTTGGGACCTGTCATTATGCTTGGAGGAGGAATTTATCAAAGAGGTAATTTTTCCCTAGGGTCTGCTACCAGATTGGATTTCTCTAGTGGTAGTGGCTCTGGTACTTGGAATTCTTTATTTCATTCTTACCACAACAAGAGCTTTTCAGCTTCGCCAGTATGTCTCTGGCCTCCTTTTCTGTGGAATGTAAGTAATGGGAGTGCATCCTTAGGTGAAGAAAAGTTAGTATGCACTCCAGGCACATGTTTTTATGCCCTATGCTGGAATGCCACAGCCTTTCCTGTGGCTGTGGTGACTAGAATGCCTCGATATGTGCCAGTTCCTGTAGAGGCTCCTAATACCATGATGCTATTCAGAATTAAAAGAGATTTTGGCATCACTTCAGCTATTGTTACTGCTATCACTGTTGTTGCTGTGGGAGCTACTGCCTCAGCTATTGCCTTGTCTAGTTCTATACAGACTGCCAATGCCCTGAATAACATCTCAGCCACTGTGGCACAGGCATTGGATACTCAGGCCTCTATGAATTCTCATCTCAAAGGAAGTCTTATGATAGTTAATCAACGTATAGATTTAATACAAGAACAGATTGATTCTCTTTGGCAACTAGCACAGTTGGGGTGTGAGTGGAAATTGCAAGGTTTGTGTGTTACTTCCGTACAATATCAAAATTATACAAAAGCTGCTAATTTGTCCAGACAATTGTCAAAGTTCCTCTTACAGGATTGGTCGGCTGAATTTGAAAATTTGATGAGAGAGCTGAGAGCGACAATCATCCACATCAACTCCACTCGGGTGGATCTGAGCCTGGCTACTGGCTTGACTTCTTGGATACAGACGGCTATGGATCATCTTAAGGAGTGGGCGGGTGTAGGCTCTTTGGCGATACTAATGATGCTAGCCCCTCTGGTTTGCCTATGGTGCATCTACAAAATGAGAGCCACACAAAAGCGTAATGCAGCCATGATTATACAAGCCCTTGTCGCCATTGAGGCGGGCCAGTCCCCTCAGGCATGGCTTGCTGCCGTGAAGTAAATCTTCACTAAGCATAGTCCCTGCCCACTGAGGAATTCGTTCCACGGATATTAGGGTCTGGTAAGTCAGTGATGGAGTTGACTGACGGGTAAGTCTCGGCCACCTAAGACAGGGCAGTCCTGAGTGGGGAGGCTGACCCAGAGACGGGTAAGAGTTTGAGCACCGCCCTCCTACAGGCTCAGGCCCACCGTGAGATCCCCAGATAGAGGGATTGCGAAGCCTTTCCAGGGACTTTTACCAACTTTAGAAAAAATAAAAAAGGAGGAGCTGTAGAGAGCTGCGAAGTGCCGCGCCCTAAAGATGGCGCTGGCCTCCGCCTTCCACCAGCCCGACGGTGAGTGCTCTTTTTGATAATAAGTTCATATTCGGCAAAGACTGCTGATCTGGCTTGCTTCCGCATACGCAGACCTCTAAGATAGCACCACTTGGCTTTACTTGACTGGCTGTCTAATTAGTATTTAGCCTGTGGGTTGGGTCTGCCCCATTATTCAGAAGATTGTTTTCAAGGGACCTGAATAAACTGCAGGAGAAGAGCTTTTATGAGTTGCGTCATTCCTTGCTGGACAAGGGGGGACGCGACAATGGACTATGAAATGTTCATCCTAAATTGCTTCATGGCAAAGAATGAGGTCTACAAGAAAAAGAATAATCAAAGAAAGAAATCTGGGATCAGATTTTGGACACAACAGTTTCAGAGAAGAGAGTGAAAGAACATAGAACAGGGTGATCACTGGTCCTGGATTCCAGGCTTTAATGTACATAAGTCCATATATTGTTTTTATCATCACTGTGACAAAATATTTGACCAAAACAACTAAATGAAAGGTTTGTGTTTTGTTTTGTTTTTGGTTCACAGTTCCAAGATAATGGAGATGGGAAGTTAGGGTGGCAGGACCTTGAGGCATCTGGTCACACTATATCCATAGTTAGAAAGTAGAACGTGATGGATGCTGGTGCTCACCTAGACTTTCATTTGTTTGACTGGTTGTTTTTTGTCCTTTTTGTTTGGTTTGAGATCCTTGTCCACTGGAATGTCACTAAAATTTAGAATGAGCCTTCTCATCTCAACTAATTCACTCCCTCAGAGACATGGCCAAATTTTTATTTCCATGGTGATTCTAAATCCCACCAAACTGGTGATGAAGATTGATCATTAGTCATTGACTATGATTATTCTTCAATATAGCAGCTGTCCTATTTGATTACATCTGTTTATGGACAGACATAGGGCATATAAGTTATGACACTCCAGGAGTCCTCACTTGCTGTTCCATATAGTATTATTCTTATCTCTCTTTTTTGAGCCCAGTTTTTATTTTGGCCACCAGACTTTTGATAATTTCCCACTTCAACCATGCTAGATTATATCCTAACTAAACTATATACTCACAGTTTGACAATTATTCTCATCTTCACTTAGGTAGTTTCTATTTTCCCAGAAGAATAGCAGCAAATATGTATCCTAGCATGTGATTGGAAGTGACCCTTGCTTGTTAAGTGTGAAAACAAATGAAGTATGCATAACAAGGCTTCTCATCTCAAAAGGACTTGCAGAAGTAGGGACCAACTTGCACTGGAGAATCCTGTGTACTTTGTCTGGACAACTACAGCAAAAAAAAAAAAAAAAAAACATGCTGTGGACACAGAAAAATAACCTACCATGTGCCCAGATTGTGGAAACTCACTCTATGCTGAGAGGAAAGCTAGACAGAATTAATTCCATTCAATCCTAATCCTTAAGTGTTAGCATTTAACATAAGAGAAACCACATAGGAGATGAATGCCTTCAAAGAAGATGGAAACATAAAATTTTCTCTTCAGGCTTTAAGTTCACTGGTAGCCTCTCTCATGTACATCCCTCCTGTGTTTGGAACATTCAAGGGCTATGAAATGTACCTGTTTAGTTGCTTCATGGCAAAAAAAAATTGAGGTTGAGAGAAAAAGAACAAGAGAAGGAAGCTTAGGGTCAGGCCTTGGATATAACAACTTCAGTGAAGAAGCTGAAAGGTCAGAGAATAGTGAAGAAGGAGAATAAGATGAAGGTCAGGAAATCAAATTATCTCCAATTATTGAATAAAAATATCTGTTTCATTAGTTTTCATAGAAATCCAGGAAGACAAACACCTTAGAACATTCATAATTCTTTGTATTTAATTAGTTGTCTCAAAAGATCTCAAAACTAAACTTTTCTAAAAATAAATGTGTTACTTATAATTAAAAGGATGTTCTAGGTCTAAGAAGACGTTATAAAGATAGTAGTGCCAGTTAGAATGGAAATTGAGTTACATATAGAATTTTAAACTCATTGATACAGATAGATAATAGAATATTAATATCAGTTGCCAAATAGGTATGGACTGGACATTGGGAATGTATGTTATACCTTATAATTTTCATAATTGTGGCCTAATCATTCTTATTGTTTTATATTGTATTTATTATTATAAGAAAAATATCTTTTTATTGGACTAAAAGGGGGAACTGTTAAGGGAAAAAAGATACACCTTAAATTAAAAAAAAAAGCAGATAGGAAGGTGAGGGGGAAGAGGGTAGGAGGTGGAACTTGGAAGGGGAGGAGTGGGGGGACTATGACTGAGATGTTACTTGAAGAAATAAATAAATGTTAAAAATAAATAAAATATTTTAATAATAATAATAATAATAATAATAAGCAATCCCTGGGTAGCAGCAGCATTGAGTCTCTGATTTGATTAGTTTGTAACCACAGTGAAACTTCATTGGAAAGAACTAATTTTCATAATTTTCATCATCAAGTGGTTACAAAATAAAATAAGTTGCTGGTTAGGGCTGGGGGTTTGTGTCCACTTATCTTCTCAGTACTGAGATTGCATGTGGTGAAGACCTTTACAGACTCTATGCATGCTGCCTCAGTTTCTATGGGGTCATATGTGCATCCATCTTGCTGTGTTTAGAGGTTCTTGCTTTCTTGATGTTTACAATCCCCCCTGACTCTTACAATTTTTCAACCTCTTCTTCAACATGGGACTTTGAAACCTGATGGGAACAATCTGATGGAGACATCTCATATAGGAATTATTAGTTAAAAGTCTCCCACTCTCTGAAAATTGTCCAGTGGTTGTGGGTCTCTGTATTTATTCCCATCTACTGCAGGAATAAACTTTTGTAATGATGGCTGAGTGAAACACTGATATATAAGTGTAGAATAATGTTTTCAGGAGTCGTTTAATTGCTGCCTTCTTTTATGATAGCAGTAGGATTTGGTTTTCCCCTAGTTCCCTGGACTCTAGGGTCTCAGATTCTTGGACACTCAAGCAGTGTCTGGGATAGATTCCATTTCCTGGAGTAGACCTTAACTCAAATCAGATATAACTGATTACTCACACAAGCTTTGTGCCATTATTGCACCAGTATATATTGTAACCAAATCACCATTTTCAATCAAAAGACTTATAGCTGGATTGATGTTTACCATTCTTCTCTGGTAGTTTGCAGAGTACCTTCCAAAACCATGAACATTAGTTGGTAGGAATAAATGTTCTACATAAGTATTACCAAATTTTTTCTTTGTTCAGTGAGCTGTGTAGGTGTTATTTTTAGCCATAAGACATTACCATCCCTTTTTAAAGAAGAACCTATAGCCAGGGTTGTTTATGGATTCCCATGGGGCCATTTTGCCCAACAATTTGACTTAATACAACTCATTCCCAGCACTGTAAAGCTTTGTTTGGTGACAAGAGATGTCTAGTTGAGACTCTAACTTCCTCTGATATAGCAATTCCATTTAAATCACCTTCATACATGTATATATATATGTATGTATGTATATATATATATATATATATATTAGCAAGCCTTTACTCTAGTAGGTTTCCAAACAAATCCTCCAATTCCCTCAGTTTTAGAAGTTGCTCCACAAATTCCCCCACTGACAAATCTCCTCTCTCAGCATCGTCATTTGATGTTCCTAGCCTACCCCTGTTTATAACTCTATATTTTATTTCCTTTCCTATGAAGATTGGCCCTTTCATGTTATTCCATAGCTCAATAATTACATGGTTATACAGATTTTACCTTGCTTATAGAAATCTTAAGAGCCAGCATCCATTTATAAATGAATACTTATTTACTGTATATGTATTTTTGTTTCTGGATTTCCTCATTCAGGATTTATTTTTTTAATTTGTCTCCATCCATTTATCTTTTAATTTCACGATTTGAGTTTTTAATCAACTGATTAATATTTCATTGTGTAAATGTACCATTTTATTTACCTATTCATCCAATGACAGATATCTAAGCTGTTTATAATGTCTGGTGATTGTGAATATCATTGGACAGTTTATTACTCACGGACTTTTCAGAATGTATAAAATGTAAAATTACCTGAGCTAGTTTTCTGTATGACCAGTGAAAATTAACCCTTTAGTTGCCAGAGGCTGGTAGCTTCTGGTAAAAGGCTGCCATTGATGATAGCTACCCAGGAGAAAGAAAAGAAGGAGAAAAAAGAATGCACACATTCACACATTTGGTGGGTAAGCAAACAGGTTTCGATGAACTTCACACATACATTTGCATACATACATGCTGACAAACAATCAGACATACATATATATAAACATATACACAGATAATCAGACAGACAGACACACACACATGCATACTCACACATATTTATATACACATGTGCACAACTGGTGGATGAAGCAATCTCCAGTGAGCTAGAACAAAATGTTATTATTGTCCATAGCTTTTATACTTCCAAAGTCTAAGTCCTTTACATCAGAAAAAAATTTCCTTCACAGTCATAAAAACAATTATGATAAATTAGGTAGAATCTTTACAGCAGGAGGTATTTAGAGCAGGATTACTGATTACATGTTCTCTTTACTAAAACTCATACCTCACTAAACATTCTTTATGTATCTCTACATTCCATAACTTCCTTATTAGTTTAAAGCAACAGTTTTTTTTATGTCATAGGATGAAAAGGTGTAAGGAGTTATAAGAGAATTTGTTACCTGTATTTCCATTAAGATTTGTGCATAACTAGATATTCTGCAGTTATCTCTCATTGGATAGCTCTCTAAAATTCTGAAGCAATAGCTTTTATTTATTTATGGTGTATACAAGGATCTGTGATGCCATCTCTGTACATAATTTAGTGTGATTTTTTTGCTAAATCATAAGCCTGTCCCAAGCCTATCTCTCTTCTTGACACAATTTATGTGCTTAACATATGGAGAGTCACAGTTTTCCTAGCACTTTTTGCTATACAACAGGAGGGTTTAAAATTACTGAGTCAAATCAGGACATCTATGAAATGATTATTAGAAATTATGTACTCTTTAATTCATTTAAACAGCATTATTTCATGAAAGTGCATTTTCTGATATTTTTACTTGGGTTTCTTTTTTGTCCTCTGTTCCTATTATTCTTATATCTGTTGTTTTCCTAGTGCACTAGTTTTTGCTTTTTTTTTAATTTTATATTTAACATTTTCTTTAACCCAGGTATCCATTTCTATCTGCCATTCCTGATCTCTCTCTTTCATCTTCTGTATTCCGTTGGCAAGGCTTATATCTGAGGATCCTGTTTGAGTTCCTAAATTTTTCATTTCTAATTAATCAGCTTTTGGATTATCTTTAGTGATTCCATTTCTTGACACCAAAACTTGATTAATAAATATATTCATTAATAATTATAAACAACTAATACATAGCAACTAAACCTGCTAATAACTATACCTGTTGCATGAGGCCAGTGGGGCCTGGTGGGAGGCCGGCAGATCGAACAGACCTGGCTGGCCTTAGCTGGGGGGTGACAAAACATACGTCTTCTAGTAATAAGGCTTGAGTTGGAGGGTAGCCCTTTTCTCAAATAATTAAATACACCAAACCTTCTACTATTCAAATGCTTAGGCCTCAGCTGGGTAGATTCTCAGCTAGCTAATCTAAGTTAACCCAACCACCTAATACCAATTAGCCATGTGGCTTGCTGTATTTCCATGTCTCCTGTCAGAAAGATAATTTCATCTGTGTTGTCCCAGGATCCTCTCTGTTCCCCCATAGATCAGCACAACTTAGCCCTACCTACCTCTCTTCTCAGTCACAGGCCTCAGCATTTAATTGAAGCAATCTGATACAATGATTAGTAGGCTTCACTTGGTATACTTATGGGTTGGCACAACAAGCAGACCTCTGGGAACAGATTAATTAGAATTCAGAATATATAACAGATCAATGGATCAATTTCCACTTTCATGTTTTAAAGTGTTTTCTTCATTTCATTCCATTGTTTGTGTTTTCATAAATTTTATTAATGGATTTATTAAAATAAATGTATACAAAATTATTCTTTATTGCCTAACAAGCCCTTTTCTTCCACAAATGTTTGCAATTTAGCTGACATTCATTTTTAATTTCATATTTAATATTTGTCTCAAATTTTTAATATTTTCTACACTTTAACATTGTGTGTGTATGATTATATATACATACTTATACACATATATATGGTTGTTTATATATATACCATATATATATAGGCTGTATATATTTATGCTAAGTATATGTGTGTATAAACATATATATACATACATATATCATATCATATGTATATCATATAATATACATATATGTCATTAGTTGCCTCTAGTACTCTAGTCTCAAAATGAGACTCTACAAAATGTCGTCCTTCCATGTTAATATATCTATTGATATTATCATTGTCCCTTTGCAGCTATTTCTAGGAGAGAGTATTTTGCTGCAGACTCATTGACATTTTGGTTCTTAAAATCTTTCTACCTCCTCTTCTCTGATGTTCTAAGATGTAGTTACAGGATCAGAGTGTAGATGTATCCCTGGATGCTCAGATACCTATGATCTGTTGATCTCTATAATGTATCCTGTTGTGGTTTTCTGTAGTGGTCTCCATGTGCTCTAGAAAGTTCTTACTTGATGAGGGATGTTAGCTACATTTATCTGTGTCTATAAGTTTCAGAATGTAGCAAGAAATTATGTTGGTTTATTAAAGCCGCAGTTGTAGATCACTTTCTAAAGAAGACCATGATCTCATTTTCCCCAGGAAATTGCCTAGGTTTTCCATACAAGACGTTATTTTCTTTCTGTTTAGTAGGCTTTAAGTCCAATTAAACAGACAGCTGTTGGTCTGCACCAGCATGTGAGTGTCACTGGACCTGTGTGTATATCTTATTATACTAGTAATATTTTGTGGTGTATAGGTATTGCAGCTGGCTAGGACTGCTGAATTTCCTCTTCCCCTAAGCTAATTTAATAGCATATTCTGGAATCATAGAACTTAGACTAAAAAAAGGAGGCTTTCAAATCAGATACAGCTTGAATCATCCAATTCCTGCATACTAAGTGTACAACATCTTTAACAAAATTACCGACCCTCAATCCCTGAGAGGAAACCAAGGACAACATTGATATTGCAGTTTGGGAAGTCATTTGGAATATTCTAAGTAACTAATCAAATATTATTTCTCTTGTCTGATACTGGGTTTTTTGTTTGTCTGAGGTTCTTGAGAGGAACATTGACCACATAAGTGTCTTAATATTCTTGAAGATATTTGTACATATAATCATATATATATATGTGTGTGTGTGTAATTTTAAGTGAATATAAAATAATATGATTCCTTTAAGTTTTATCAAATAACTTTGGTGGGTTTTGTACCTTGTCCATTCTACCTCCAAACTGACCCTAAATTTTCTCCCAGTTTTAGCTCCCTCTTTATTATTTTATTTCATCCTTTCCATTACCTGTGCCCTGCTAATTTCCTCCTGCCCATCCCCACAGTTATATCCTTTTATATTTTCTTGGATTCTGTGGTTACCCATGTTGTATACTTGTGACTAGGAGATAGGAACCACAGAAGAGAGAAAACATGTGTTACTTGTCTCTTCTGGTTTGAATTACTTCACTCACTATAAACTTTTCTATATCTACACATTTGCCTGCTAATTTCATGATTTTATTTTTATTGATGCCTGAATATTATTCTATAGTGTCTATAAACAACATTTTTGTTTTCCATTTATATGGTGAGGAACATTTAGGTTATTTCCATTTTGTAGCTTTTGTCTTGTTTTGTTTTTTCTTTCATTAATTAATTTGTTCACTTTACATACCAATAGCAGAACTCTCCTTTATTGATTCCCAGTTCTACCCTATTTTTCCATTCCTCCTCCTCTTCTTGCATCAGGACTAAGTGAATCCTTCCACTGAGGCTTGACAAGGAAGCCCAACTAGAGGAAAGTAATCCAAAGGTAGGTCACAGGATCCAAGTTTGAGACAGCCCCTCCTACAGTTCTTATGGGATCCACATGAAGACCAAGCTACCCATCAGCTATATATGTGCATGGGGTTGGGGTCCACAGTATGCATTCCTTTTGGTTGGTGGTTCAGTTTCTGTGGCCTTACATGGCCCCATGTTACTTGGCTCTACATGTAGGTCTTCTTGTGGTGTCTTTGATCCATCAGCTCCCTCAATCCTTCCCCCAACTCTTCCACAACTCCCCTGATCTCCACCTAATATTTGGCTGTGGTTCTCTGTATCAGTTTCCATCAGCTGCTGGATGATGCCTCTCAGATGACAGTTATGCTTGGCTTCTGTCTGCAAGCATAGCAGAGTATCATCAATGGTTGTCTCTCTCTCATGGAGTAGGACTCAAGTTGGGCCCCTCATTGACTGACCTTTCCCTCATTCTCTGCTCCATCTTTATCCCTGCACATCTTGAAATCAGGACAAGTTTTGGGTCAAGGGGTCTCTGGATGAGTTAATAGGTCCCTCCATCCACTAAAGTCCTGCCTAGTTATAGGAAATGACCACTCAATCTCAATATCCCCCACTGCTAAGAGTCTCAGCTAGACTCACCCCACATAATTTCCCAGGAACCTCCCCCTTTGCAGGTCTCTAGCTTGTCCTGGAGATGTACTCCTCAATGATTTCCCTTCTATCTCCCTCCCTTCTTACCCCACTCATACTCTCCCTACACCTGATCCCCATCTTCATTGCCCTCCCCATGCCCTCTCCCACCCAGTTTCATGTCTCCATCAACTTTCAATATCTATTTTACTTAGCCTTACCAATGAGATTCAAGCATCTTCCCTTGGACTATCCTTGTTGCTTAGCTTCTTTGGGTCTATGGATTGTAGCATGGTGATTCTGTACTATTTGTATTTGATTAATAGCAACTTATAAGTGAGTACATACCATGAGTGTCTTTCTGTGTTTGCATTACCTCACTAAGGATGATATTTTCTCGTTCTATCCATTTCCCTGCAAATTTCATGATATCATTGTTTTTGATAACTGAGTAGTATTCCATTGTGTAAATATTCCACATTTTCTTTATCCATTTCCAGTTGAAGAATATCTGGACTGTTTCCAGTTTCTGACAATAATGAATAGAGATGCTATGAACATAGTTGAGCAAATGGCCTTGTGTTATGGTGGAGCAAGATTTCCAAAGTGGTTGTACACATTTACACTCCAATCAGCAGTGGAGGAGTAATCCCCTTGCTCCATATAGTCTCCAGCAACTGCTGTCACTTGCATTTTTTTTATCTTAGCCATTCTGATGGGTGTAAGATGGAATCTCAGAGTCATTTTGATTTGCATTTCCCTGATGACTGAGGCTATTGATCATTTCTTTAAGTGCTTCTCAGCTACTAAAAGTTCCTCTGTTGAGAATTCTTCGTTTACCTCTGTATCCCATTTTTTAAATGGACCATTTTATTGATATTGAAATTTTTGAGTTCTTTATATTTCTTTATTTTCAGAATTGCTTTGACTATCTGGGTTCTTTTCTGGCTCCATATGAACTTTATAATGGTTTTATCTATTTCTATGTAGAATTATGTGACTATTTTGATTGGTATACTATTGATTATGTAAATAACTTTTAAAAGGAAGATCATTTTTACAATAATAATTCTGCTGATCCATGCACATTGGATGCCTTTCCATTTCCTAGTGTATTTCTCAGTCTTTTCAAAATTTATAATGGGAGTGTTATGATTTCTTTCTTAATATGTTTGTTGTTAGTTACAGAAAAGCTACTAGTTTTTGTAAGATGACTCTGTACCCTACTACTTTGTTCAAATTGTTCACTGTATGTTTTTTTTTTTTGGTGGAACTTTTGGGAGCTAATATTCAAAATTTCATATTATTTTCAAATAGGGAAAATTTGGCTTTTCTATTTGTATAAATTTATTTTTTCTCTTGTCTTATTGCTCTTTCTAGTTTTCTCAGCACTATAAAGAAAATGAGTGAAGATGGTAGATATTCCTGTCTCATTCCTAATTTTCAAGTTTTTCTTCATTTAAGATGATATTGATTGCAAATTTGTGATGTATACCCTTTATTATATTCAGGTATGTTCCCTCCAGTCCTACTCTATCAAGGACTTTTGTCATGAAACCATATTGGATGTTGTCAAAAAAACCTTTTCTGAATATATTGATATGATCACATGGTATTTGTTATATTTATTGACTTCCATATGTTAAACTAAGCCTATATTTACAGAATAAAGTCCAGATTGATCAGGATGCATTATCATCTTAATATATACTTGTATTAGATTCACTACTATTTTACCAAAAATCCTTGTATCTATTTTCATCAAAGTTACCTGACTGTAATAGCTGCTACTGTTGTTTCTTTACCTGATTTAAGTATTAGTGTAGAAGGAGTTTGGGGGTGAACCTTCTGCATCTGTTGTTGTGTAGATTTAAGAAAGTTTGGTTGCAGTTTGGGTATGGAAGTCTGGAAGAATTCTGTTTTCAATATAACTGGACGTTAGCTTCTATTTGGTTGGAAGGCTTCATTTCTATTACTGTTTTAGTCTCTTCTTTTGTTTAAGCTATTGAGCTCTTATTGGTTAAATGTTGGAAGGTTGGACTAAACAGGAACTTCCTTCATTTTATTTAGATTTTCTAACTTAATAATGTACAGGTTTTTAAAGTTTTATCTTATAATAATCAGCATTTCTTTGGTGTTTGTCATAATATTTTCTTGTTTATTTCTGACTATGTTGATTTGTGTATTCTCTCTACTTTGAAAGCTGGTATGAACATTCTCTTTCTCTCTTTCTTTTTCAATCTGTCTGTCTGTCTGTCTGTCTGTCTGTCTTTGCTTGGTTTGTTGGGCCAAGGATCTGTGTCTATCAGTCCACAGTCCATAAGATTCAGGATTATTATTATTATGTCTTTCATGATTTTTTTGTCCAATTCATCATTCAGTAATGAGTTATTTAATCTCAGTGATTTAATACACTTACTAGAATTTTGTTTGTAGTTGATATGACATTTTATTAAATAAAGGTCATATAGGAAACAAGAGATTGTTTCTGTTTTCCTGCATTTGTTAAGGCTTGCTTTATGTTTCTTATCTGGCTTCTTTTAGAGAAGCTTCCATGTGCTTCTGAGTAATGTACATTCTTTGGTGTTTGGGTAGAATATTCTGCATGTAACTTTTATGTACATTTTGTGTAGGTTGTCATTTAGTTCTGAGGTTTCTCCGTTTATTTTTTTGTTCATATAACCTATATATTGAAAAAAGTGGAATGTTGATATTCTTTAGTATTAACATTTTCTTAGACTGAGACAACTATTTCATTATCCTTATATTTGATGCTTCAGGTTCTTTCCTCCATAGTCCTGTTTTCTTTTGGTGAGGCTTACGTGTGAGATTTTTTTTTTTTTTTGGTTTCCTATTTTTTTTTTTCATTTCCACTTTTCTTCCTTTTTGGGTTTTCTTTAGTGATTCTACTTCTTTTTAAATTCCACTTTCACATCATTAATTGTTACCATTATTTTATTCTATTGTTTGTATTTTAACAGACTTAATTAAGTATTTATTAATTTCCTCATTAATGTCTGAGAACATATTCATATTTGTTTTGAAGTCCTTGTCTCATACATTAACTATATTACATTTTTCTGGGTCTGTTGCAGTAATGATTCTGTGCTCTGTTATAGGCATATGTCCTTGGCTATTAATGTTGTGTTTTTGTCCTACTGTCTATATGTAAAGCTGGGATGATAGAGATGATTCTAGAAAAGCTGAATATATACTAAGTTTTGGCAGATATGCCAGGAAATAGATGTGAGGTGGAAGGAAACAAACCTGCAAGCAAGCTGCTATAAAATAAAGTCTTATAAAACACCTGAGATAAAACTTATTAAAAATAAGAAAATAAAGCATTAATCATTATCTATGACATAAGAGTAATTAATGTTTGGTGAAGATTATCCTATGAGATCATTAGAATTAATTTTTTGTATGTGAGACTGTGTATATATGCACTTATAAGATATATAATCTGTACAAATGTATGTATATAGATCATACATATTTATATAGTATACATGTTTTATATAGAGTACATTCATATATTCATAAATAAATATTTATTAGAGAGCTTCATTTTAAAACTAATTTCTGCAATGTGAATTTGTATTCTAAAGTGTAAGGATCAATTTTAGAAAGTATTTTTCTATCATTTATTTGTAAGTTTACCCAGCACTTATTAGCAAAGTTGCACAAATTACTATTTTCTTCCATATACATTTCTTCAATTGTTCATAGTTTATTGATGTTTTCTACATTTCTTCCCGTGTATCATACAGTTTTCTATATGTGCATCTGGGGAATGAACCTAGAACTTCCTCTATTGGATATCTGTTCTACAACAGGGGTACATTTTTGTCAGAACTATGTTTACCTTTTTCATGAACTGGATGTATTTATGTATGTTGTCCATTTTGACACTTGCTTCTATATTTTAACAAACTTTCTTCTCATTTCATAGGATTTTTGCAATTATTTCTCAATGTCAGTTTGTCATTGTTTTTGATGATACACCTGTAAGATTGCTAGAATCTCAGAAGATACAGCTTTCATTCCAGAACATAGATTGTATGCTATGCTTACATTTTATTCAATCTATTTTATTTTAATATGAGGAAGTTTTAGTAATATACTGCACTAACCCACTGGATATCCTTTTCAAATAATATTATGTTCTAGTTTATTGTGTTGTCCACATGGAAACTCTCAAGTGCTATTATGTTCTAACAGTAAGAAATATTTCTCTGAATTAGATTTTTTCTTCCAAGTTTGCAAGAGTTTTATTATTTGACATATCCTTTTATTTTAAAATGTTAGTAATTTGACCAACACATTCATTAAAACTAATTTCAGATTTTAGTATTTATCCCCAAATTGTAACAGTTTCTACACTTTTAGATATTTCATATTTTTATTGACTTTGGTTATTGAATGGGTCTCACTTTGAGAGCTTGTTATTAGTACACTTATGTGGATTTGACATCTTCTAGAGTTTTTAAGATTTGAATAAATAGATATTAACAATATGTACTGTTTTGTTGTTATGTGTCAGGCCTTCTTTCCTTCTTTCTTTCTTTCTTTCTTTCTTTCTTTCTTTCTTTCTTTCTTTGCCTTGAATAAAGCTTTTGGCTGAAACCATGAATGAGAAATTATTTTTCACTCTTTGTCTTCTGTGTCAATTCTTTTTAAATCATTCATAAACTCTTCATTTTGTGAATATTTTCTGTATGATACCTGATTGTTACTTTCTAAGTAAGTTTGAAATGGTTTCACTTTTGATGACAGATTTGAGCCATGAAGATATGTTGGAATGACTGTGTCCTGATTCCAGGTAGTTTTCATATTTATGTTTTCTAGTGTCTAAGTGAAGATATGTGTGTACACTGATAAACATTGACAAAAGTGCACATGACACAAATAGAAATAGCTTTCTCCATCACTTCTGCACTGTTTTTCTTTTCTGCATTCCTTGGAGACTTTGGGTTCTTTTCTTTATGTATTCTTTTAGGGTATTTCTCTTTTTGGGGGTATTGGTGATTAAATCCAGGACTCTGTTTTAGACAAGTAATCTACCTCTAAGTCATGTCCTCAGCTAATATTCCTGTCACCTAAATGTAAAAGCCATATATATACACACATATATACACACCCAGTGATACATATACTCAGTTTCCCCTTATCTCCTAAAATATAAGTTCAGTTACTCTATTCCTAGTTAATACTGCAAGGCTATTAGAAGAGTATTTTGCCTCCAAGTGGACATTAGATCTTTAATATTTGGCCTTTCACAATTTTTGCAAAAGGCAATTTATTTCGTTTAAATGAGCCAAAACTTTATATACACAGATGGCAGTATTTTATGAAAATTTGCTTGAGTTTGAAAAGTAATATTAAAGGAATGTCTGGTGTTTTGCAAATCATTTGCTCAGATCTTACCTCTGTCCCCTCTACTGTAAATTATGAGCACCTACAATATTCATTAGCATTATCAAAATTTGTCAATAGACTTTTCTGCGATTTTAATGAGAGTTCCAAAACAAATGATCTATATTTTACCAATAAGCAGTGAGCGAAAGAATAATGAATGGGTTTCTATTTTGTAAATTTATGTTTGTCATTGTAGTGGGAGAAGACAACCTTTGTTATCGTCTTCAGAAACACTCCCTACCCCCTTTGAGAAAGAGTCTCCCTTGAGATCACCAACTAAGCTAGATTCTCTAGCCAATAAGACAGGATCTTCCTGTCTCCATCTCATCACATTTCCCATCATAGCCAACATTTCATATGTTTCCAGGCATTGAACTCATGTACTCATGCTTGAAATGCAAGCACACTACAGACTGAGTTATTCTCCAGTTCTAAATGGATACCTTGATTTGAATTTCCCTAAAGTTACTGGGTAGAATGTTCACTGAACCCCAATAAAGAGGGTTTTATATCTAGAATACCATAAACTTCTGTGACTATGAATTCATTTTTGCAGCATATTATCTAAATATTAGTCAGAAGTATTCCACATATTTCAAGAGAGTCTTCTAACTCAGGAGACTTACAAAGGCATGTGATCTCATCTCTTAGGACATAATCACCTATTCCATGAGTACAGTGTCTGCTTAGGTGAGATATTTGGATCTGTCAATTTATATTGGTGTTGAGTAAATTGAAAAAAAAAGTTTAAATGCTGTTTATCTTCAGACTTTAAAGATTATGAAGGTCAAGATTTTTGAACCCAATAGAGAGAAATAGATTATAGTTGCACTACCCAAAAGAAAAAAATTCAAAAGGCACAGTACTGCTAAATGTTAATGGACTTAGAAAGATGCAGTGGGTGAAATGTATGACCCACAAAGTATAAGATGTATGGCCCATGGAGGCATGCATTTTATTTTTAAAAAGTTAACACAATATACAACATTTTTTGGAAATTCTCTATGCAGTGTAATGCCAACAAAGGGCAATGCAACCCCTGAAAACTCAAGAAACATTGACCCCAAACTCCCTTCTACCCATGTGTGAATTTGTGTCTGATGGAGTACCATACACTGAAGAAACACTCAGAAATATGAAATGAGAAGCTATGGCTTCTTGATCTGCAAATTAGTGGAAGAAGCTTACCTCTCAAAAGGACACTCTTTCCTATGAACTTTATAACCCCCCAACACACACAGGGACACACATAAAGAGATATAGATTGACATATGTGTGCTGGTGTGTATGTGTGCGTGTGTGTGTGCTTGTGTGTTTCATTTGTGAACACAAGTAGCAACATCTGCATGATAAATAGTTATAAGAAAGAACAGCACTAGGGAGATAACACAGTAAGTAAAGTTCTAGCCATAAACATACCCAGAACCCATTTTTTATATTTATTTCCCTTTATTTTTTATTTCTTCAAGTTACATCTCAATCGCAGTCCCCTCCCTATTCCCCCTCCAGTCCCACCCTCCCACCCTCAACCCCCCATCCTCTTCCCTTTTTTTTTTCTTTTAAGTTTAAGGTATATCTTATTTCCCCCTACAGTTTCCCCTTTCAGTCCAACAAATGGCTCTTTCTCTTATAATAACAAATACAATACAGTACAACAGAGGTAATTAGGCCACAGTTCTGAGGGTGATATGGCTTAACGTACATTCACAATGACCAGTCCATATGTATTTGGTACTTGACTTTAACATTCTACTATCTAAACATCTCCATGAGTTTAAAGGTCTATATCTGACTCAACATTCATACTAACTTGCAACACAATTTTAAAAGTATCTTCTTAGATCTATAACACTCTCTTGACTCCTAAACAACTCAAAATTAAATTATGAGACTCTAGCTATCTGTTCTTCAATCACCTCAGAGACCTGAGAGGGATAAATATATCTGATTTTATAGGAAGTACAGGGCCTGCAGCTTCCCAAACTAAGAAATGACATACCTGTGGCTGCCTGGACAGTTCCCATTTTCTCTCCATACATTACAGCATCGATCTTCTGTCATTTGGCCCCGTTTCTCTGACAGACATTGATTGTAGAGCAGGGGTTATGAAGGACTTGCCTACCCTGTCTTGGCAGAGCTAGGCTGTCGACTTACCTGCTTCCAGGTTTTGTCCTTTTTGGACAGCATTCTGTCTACAGTTGGGGCAAGGGGCTTTTCCTACCAAGAGATAGGCTTGGGGAACTTTGACATAGACTTCTTAGTTTTAATTTTTATTCTTTATCTATTTTTTATATATTAGTTATATTTTTTTTCTATTTTTTAGTCTTTTTTATCTACTGTATGCTTATTGGTTTGTTTGTTGAGTAGTTCTCTCTCCCGGGCAACGAGACACTTTTCACTGATGGTACTGCTTCGTAGATCCCCAATGAATGAAGAGGCTCTTGGCCCTCATACGACCTCTCAACTGACATGAGGGACTGTTATATAAGGACACCCCACCCCAGAGAAATGGGATGGAAGGGTTAGGAGGTAAAGAAAAAAAAATGAAATGTGATGTTTCGGCCTTTTACTACTAATTGTCATAAACTGTTTAAGGTAATTAAGAAATGCAAATTAATGGTTATGCAAGCTGGTCATTCAGTTGGGTATTATGACAGCCTATTATAGTTACTTTCTAAGCTAATCAGAAATAAACCAGCAAGAGACAAGCAACATCTGATTACCCTAATATAAGAGATAGATAGGGCCTCTTCAAAAACCTCAAGAGATCTGCAGAATATGGCATTCAAAGATGTTTTCGTAACTTTAGATTTTTTATATATCAAGACATATCAACTCCTGACAGCACCCCCTATTCTCCTCCAAGTAGAAGATGAGCATCAGAGAATCTCCAGTGGGAGATGATTGAATTAGTCCCAGAACCCATTTTAAAAAAAGTCTATGTGAGTCTGTGGAAGCCCATGCTTCACTGGGAAGAGGAGGATGGATGACTTTCTGGGGCTTACTGGCTAGACAACTTATATTATCACTTAGCAAGTTCCAGAAGAGAACTAGAATGAGACATTCTCATTCCACCTCATTCCAGAATTTCAATGAGAAGCCCTGCCTCGACAAACATAATAGATGATACATAGCTTGACCTCCTGCCCCCACATCAATAATCACCCATACGTACTTGAGTATCTAAGCATTCTAATGAGCAAGGCACACTCACAAATTCTTTAAAAACTTATTTGAGGTAACCAATACCACCAGGGGAACTATGTGCTGCTATTCTTTTTATATCTGTAATCTTTGCTCAGGAATCTCTTAGGACTGGCCTGTGGAGTGACTTGGCACACTCCAGCTAGAGTTTGATCACTATGTCCCTTATGTTGAAAGGAGATAATATCCCCATGCAAGATGTCTTTTGACCTACACACACACACACACATACACACATGCATGCACACAAACACATACATAGTGTACCACTTTGTAGGAGTACAAATATAAAATAAATAAACAGATATCATAAATAAACCTTGAAAGAGAATCTTGCTTGAAACCTCCATAAAAAATTAAACAATATGGACAGGTTAAAGATATATATTTTCGTGGCAATGATATTTTTAGACACAAACTAGAGCTATTAATTCCATCACTTATTTATTTACTTGTTTATCTAATTATTGGATCTGAGAATTTAGTTAAGAATGTAAAAGTTTCTCTTTGAAAAGCTTAAAGTAACTGATATGAAAATACATCATTTCAACACAGGCTGCTCCATGAAAGGATGTGTTCTACACACATTTATGGAGCATTGATTATGGGCTGTGAACCTGGAGCATTTAATATATCATGATGATTCTCAAGGAAACCATTTAATGTTGGGAATAAATGCATAAGTATGTGTAGTAATTACAGCCCTGTGTGAAAAGTACAATAGGAACATAGACCATGTTTGTGCAGGGATAATTTAATAGACTATCATGCACATTAGAGCAAGTGTTTGGTGATTATTAAGTATACTGGAAGAAAAATAGTAATTGTATTTTCTAATTTGTCAGATCAAAAAATGTGCTGATTCTAATTTTCCTTTCACAGCAAATTGCTGCTTTATGGAAAAGAGTCCTTGGCATCGGTCCATGTATTATAAAATGCTTTGCCATTAAATAACCTTTAGTCAGCGATCTCTAGCAACTATAGGTTACCCTAGGGGATGGAATAATATTGTGGAATTACATTTGAGACTTGGCATTTACTATGCTTGTGCTGAGTAAAGAGGGGACTCTGAACATGTTGAGAGAAATAATATGCAGTATTATATGATTGCATTATTAACATTATCAACTGCAAAGATACAAACCAATCTATTTCTTAATCTCCTTTGGCTAATTTATTTAGGAATACACTGTGTCATTTGTTCACACAATAACCCATACTTTTACATCTGCTGTATCCTGAACACTGCGTCACAGAGGAGAATTTAGAACAAACTTGACATTTGAGGATCTAATAAAATGATCATGAAATCAGGTGGCTAAGTATAGTAATAACAGTTCATTTCAGAAGTGCATACACATGGACACACGCTTGATCTGCAAGAGCAGAGAAGCCTCTGCTTTATTTGTTGGTTCACTGTGGAAGAACATCATGACTCTTCATGTAGAAAGACTGACTGGAAAGGAGAGAGAATGTCTTGGGACAGGAAACAGATGGGAAAGCTAATATCTGCTCTTCCCTGTGTTTAATTATGTCCCCTCAAAAGTAAAATAAATATAACCAAACAGAAAGCATCCATCCATTTCTAAAACTTTCCTGAGGCAATCATCAGAATAGAGATATATATATTGAGGCGAATCTCTAAATTGTTTAAAGACTTTCTTGAGTAGACAAGAGTAAAGCTCTGCTTGCCACATTCAGAACAGTGACTATAGAAAAAATTCATTTCCACCCAATTCTGTCTAATTTATGAGCCAGTGAGTTTTTTTGGCTTAGTCGCATGACTATGGGAGAGGGGTTACTTACAAAACTACATGAGCAGATAATAAGATTAAAATACACTGTATTCAGGCTTATATTTCCCTCAAAATTAAAGATGACAATACTTCTTAAGATGTCCAATTTGACAGATTGACAATAAAAAATTGCAGACATTAATAAGATGATCTCAAAATTCATTTGGAAATACAAATAATGTGGAGTAACTAAAGCCATCTAGAAAAGAAATACAGTTGGAAAACTCATGCTTCCTGATTTCAAGATAGTAAAAAAAGAGAAATCATCAAAATGCTGTAGTACTGACCTAATGGTGGATATGTATGTTAATAGACTATAATTGAAAGCTAAATACAAGTTCATAATTCATTTGTAATCTGTGACTTTGCTGTTAACCTTGGGGATGCCAACCTCACTGAGTTTCCTCTGAGTTTACTGCCTCTGTAAGTTTGCTAGTGTGCTGGTAACTGATTTCCTACAAAGGTGCCAAGACCACCCAGTAATAATTTGCATTATCTTAATTGGAATAAGCCTTTAAACACCTGTTAGTTGTACAGCTGGATACCCAGGTGCAAATATGTTAATTTAAACCTCTTTTTTACATCCAGTATAGAAGCTAATCCAGAATAGATTACATAGAAATATCTAAAAGCTGGGTCTGGTGAGATACTGTGAGTTGGCATTCTGCCTCCTTTGGTATCCAGGCACCACCTCATACCAGGCAGGGAAAGATGAAGAGGAGTCCAAATGAGTGAGGTAGGCAGGATCCCCATCTGGCTGAGTGTGCCAAGTAGAGAAAGCCTGCTCCAAAGATCTTAGTGTTACAGCTCTTAGATCCCAGTCTGGCTGGGAATGCAGTTTTTGGTCAATAGTAGAATAGTTCTCAGAAAACAGGTCTCATAGATGATTTCCAGTGAAATGATAGCTCATGTGTGTGTATTCCAGGATGAACCAGGGCTATATGAACCTTGGGAAATGGGAAGGGATTTCCAGCGTGGGTTTACCTTATTGGTTGGAGCTCAAGGTATTGAGGTATCTCCTTTGCATTGGCAGGCATTCCAGGTGCTAGACTACTTGACTACCTTGAGAATTTTGGAGTTGGGGGATGTGCCCTGGGGCATGCAAGCAAAGAACAGGGTGGAAAGTTTCCTACTCCTATTGGTGTCAAGATTTGAGATTTTCAGTCTCTAGATTAAGATTTTCAGGTTTTGGATCTCACTCTAGCTCCATGCCTGCTTCCCTGGTCATCTAGCCTATAATGCCCCACAAGATACATCAGTGGGAAGGTTATTCACTGTAAATTCACTGCAAATGTTATTCACTGATAATCAGAGTTCAAAGTCCAGGATCACATAATGGATAGGGAGAGAACCATCTACAAATCCTTTGACTTCCACAGTCATGTGATTATACATAAATAAATATAATATAAACATTTTAAAACATGCAATTCCTTAAAATTATAGAACTCTTTGAAGCTAGTGTAGAAGTTCACATCCAAGACATTGTACTAAGTAAATACAGAACAGGACAAAGTACTTTTAAGCATTAGAAATAAGTAGATAAATTGAACCAACCTCAAAATCAAAGGCTTGGTGCTACAAACTGTACAATCAGTAACTTATGAAAAAAAAACATCATGGAAGGAGAGCAATATTTACACATCAGTGACTGGAAAGTCATTTGTATCCAGACTATAAGAAAATCTCATATAACCCAGTAACATGGCAACCAAAAATGATTAGAAACAAGGGAAAGATTTGAGTGGACATTTCTTCTGTTGGAGGTTTCTTTTTTTTTCCAGAGAAGCAGGACACAGAGGCTTTTTTCCCCAGGAAGCAGTTTATTATTCTACCACACAGGCTCACAGTGGGTTACTACCTAAAAGCTGAAAAAGCCCTGATTACAGCATGGTTGTATGTTTTATACTCATTTTAATTCTTTTAACTCTCATAATTTGTAAAAGACAATTTGATTAGATATTTAAAAATTGCAGGGTTGTGATGTTAAAAGCAGCTAAAGACCAGGTATGGTGGATCATGCCTTTAATTCCAGCACTCTGGAGGCAGAGGCAAGTGAACCTCTGTGAGTTCAAGGCCAGTCTGGTATAGAAGGTGAGTTCTGGGCAGCCTGAAGTATTACACAGAGAAATCCTGCCTCAAAAAACAAACAAACCAAAACCAAAACCAAACAAAATCAACAACGAAACACATCCTAGCTCGAATGCAGAAGTAGGGAGTCATCAGGCAAACACAACAATGTTGCACATGCACACAGGACACTGAATAGACCATATTCTTTCTTTGTTATCTTATCCTCAGCTCCTGGAGAGTCCAATTACATTTTAAAGAAGATATTCAAATACCATATATACATATACATAAATACTCAATATTTACTGTTGTTAGAGAATGCAATTTCAAAATGCTGTGTTTTTCCTGTGTCCACTTTAGAATGACTATGAAATTAGACATCAGTTTACTCTACTGAAGCAAAATTCTCATATGTGGCTTCTGAGGATATAAAATGTGAGTCAATTTTGAACACATCTATGTAATTCTTCAAAAGTTTAGTTGACTTCACTATATGCCATCATAGTTCCCACTGGAACTATATATTTTATATATATTTTCAATAAAAATGAAAACATACATGGGACATAGAAAAGTTTACACCAGTGGTGAAGAGGTGATTCTTCCATTAAGAGCCCTTGTTTCTCTAACAGAATACCTTAGTTTGGTTCCCAGCACTCATGGATTTTCATAGGTATGTCATTCAAGGTACCTAGTAAGTGGAAACAAAATTCCACAAAAGAAAGCACTGCACCACATCTAATAGAAATGAGGTCACAAAGCACACCTTCATCAACATGAACAGGTTTGAAAACATCCAATATATTTACAGGAATTGCTCACAAAAGAATACATTCTCTGTCACTTCCATGCTTTTGAAGAAGACTAGCCACATCTACAGAGGGGGAAAAGTAAAGTGTAGTTAAATGGAGCCATAGATTACCAGAAGACTGATGGAGAAGTGACTGTTAAGAGTAACCATATTTTTATTTTGATGTCATGGGAACTGTCTAAGCCAGCTCCTCACAATGCTTATGCATGTCTGCCTGCCTGCTTATACCTTTAAGTGGTACAGCTAATGTGAACAGTTGAATAATTTGGTATATAAAATGTTAGGTCACAGATATTTTATTGTTTTGAATGAAAAATACCCACTAAACACATATAGTTGAATACTCGGTCCTCATTTGTTGGAACTGTTTGGGAAGGATTGGGAGATTGGAGAATGTGTGTCTCTGAGTCTGGGTTTGAGGTTTCCCAAAACCCATGCCATTTCCAGTTATTTTTCTCTTTTTCTGGCTTGTGCTTATAGATAAAGCTTTATGCTCTCAGCATCATGTCCATCTGACTGTGGCCATCCTGTCCTCCATGATGGTCATATACTCTAACTTCTCAGGAACTATGAGTGCAAAATTAAATGTTTTCATTCATACATTGCCTTTGTCATGGTATTTTTAGCAGAGAAATGGAAAGGTAACT